>JAAWXA010000037.1:292045-307957 GCA_038090715.1 Florisuga fusca
AGGGGCCGGGCTGGGCTGCGCGACTCAGGGACTCGGCAGGGCTCGGCCCGGGAGGCACCATCCCCTCCTATCCTGTCCTGTACGCCCCCGTCCTCTATTTCCTCCCTTGTCCCCTCCTGTCCTGTCCGTCCCTGTCCCCTCCGGTCGCACCTCCCCTGGCCCTGGCCCTGTCCCCGGCGGGCCGTGTCAGTGTCACCGCTGTGCCCCGGTCCAGGTCCGTCCCTGCAGCCCTCCGGGATGAAGCTGAAGAAGCAGGTGACAGTCTGCGGAGCTGCCATCTTCTGCGTGGCCGTCTTCTCCCTCTACCTGATGCTGGACCGGGTGCAGCACGACCCCGCACGCCACCAGAGTGGGGGCAACTTCCCCCGGGTGAGTGGCTGCCGGGGGCTGAGTGGGGGCCAGCGGGGCACAGCTGCTGGCAAAGGGAAGCAGGTGACACCGCGGCCTCTGTGTCCCCCAGAGCCAGATCTCGGTGCTGCAGAACCGCATCGAGCAGCTGGAGCAGCTGCTGGAGGAGAACCACGAGATCATCAGCCACATCAAGGACTCGGTGCTGGAGCTGACGGCACACGCCGAGGGGCAGCCGGCAGTGCCCCACCACACGCCCAATGGCTCCTGGGTGCTGCCTCCTGAGATTCGCCCCAGCTTCCTCTCCGTCTCCCCGCAGGACTGCCAGTTTGCCCTGGGGGGCAAGGGCCAGAGCCCAGACCTGCAGGTGAGGGGCCAGCATCCAGCCCAGCTGCTCAGGCCCCATCCCTGCCAGTGCCAGGGGTCCCTAGCAGGCATCTCCAGGGGTCCTGGCCCTGCTTCTCTGGGGGTTTCTCAATCTGGTGCCTGCCCCCTGAGCCCTGTCTCCCCCCTGGCAGATGATGGCTGTGTACTCCCTGCTGCCCTTTGACAACCAGGATGGTGGTGTGTGGAAGCAGGGCTTTGATATCACCTATGAGCCCAATGAGTGGGACACGGAGCCGCTGCAGGTGTTTGTGGTGCCGCACTCCCACAATGACCCAGGTAAGCAGGGGAGGGGGAGGCCCAGCCCTTGCCACCTTACATTCTGTCAGGGAGGGGCTGGACCCCTGCAGTGACCCCCCATGTGCTGGCAGGCTGGATCAAGACCTTTGACAAGTACTACTATGACCAGACGCAGCATATCCTCAACAGCATGGTGCTGAAGATGCAGGAGGACCCACGCCGGCGCTTCATCTGGTCCGAGATCTCCTTCTTTTCCAAGTGGTGGGACAACATCAGCACCCAGAAGCGGGCTGCGGTGAGGAGGTAGGGCATCTGCCTGGCCCTACTGCCCGGCATGATCCTTGCCTGCTGTGCCTATGGGGCGTGTTGGGAAGATGAGGGCTGCCCTGGCTGTGTCTGTGGGCTCTGCCTGCTCACCCTCGGGTGCCCTTGGATGGCCAGTGGCCTCTACTCCCTGGGGAGGCTGGAAGTGGAGGAGAGAGGCAACAATGTGGAGGGGTCTGTGTAGGGATGGGCTCTGGCTGGGGTACCAGCCAGTGCAGTCCTGCAGGGGGTCTGTCTGTGTGGGGACAGGGCGGGCACTGGGGTGCAGAGGCAGTGGTGGGACCCAGGTGGCTCCAAGGTGGGGAAGGCTCTGCCCTGGACACAGGGCTCTGCTTGGAGCTGGTCTCAGCTCGTATGTCCCCCATGCAGGCTGGTTGGCAATGGGCAGCTGGAGATGGTGACGGGTGGCTGGGTGATGCCTGATGAAGCCAATTCCCACTACTTCGCCATGATTGACCAACTGATTGAGGGGCACCAGTGGCTAGAGAAGAACATTGGTGAGAGCTGGTGGGATGCTGGGCCGGAGGGGCAGGATGTTGGCAGGGGATCCTGTCTCCTGCTCACAGGAGGTGATGGTTCTCTGTGTCCCCAGGTGTGACGCCCCGCTCAGGCTGGGCTGTTGACCCCTTTGGGTACAGCTCCACCATGCCGTACCTGCTGAAGCGTTCCAACCTGACAGCCATGCTCATCCAGCGTGTGCACTATGCCATCAAGAAGCACTTTGCGGCCACACAGAACCTGGAGTTCATGTGGAGACAGACCTGGGGTGAGGGGCTGCTGCGGGGTGACTGCACCAGGGTGGGTGGCAGCAGGGAACAGCTAGCAACTGCTTTCCTGTATGTCTGGTGAGCTGAGTACCAGGAAGAAAACACCCGTGGTGACTCCTTGACCACCCCAGCATGCTGGGGGAGGCTGCTGGGCTCTCTGGGCTCCTAGCCACTGAGCCTGTGTGCCAAGTCAGCTCTGCCCCAGCAGCCGTCCCCCTGCCCACCTCCTTGGGGAACAGCGAGGGACAGTACTTGCTGGTGCTTATCTGTCCTTGGCCCTGCAGACCCAGATGCCAGCACCGACATCTTCTGCCACATGATGCCCTTCTACAGCTATGACGTGCCCCACACCTGTGGGCCAGACCCCAAGATCTGCTGCCAGTTCGACTTCAAGCGCCTGCCAGGGGGAAGGATCAATTGCCCCTGGAAGGTGCCCCCCCGAGCCATCAACGACGCCAACGTGGTGGAGCGGTGAGTGCTGCCAGGGCAGAGGAGAGTGCCTCTGGGCCCCATGGCTCTGCAAGCATCCTGATGGCCTGGCCCCCCCGGCAGAGCCCAGCTGCTGCTGGACCAGTACCGCAAGAAGTCCAAGCTGTACCGCAGCAAGGTGCTGCTGGTGCCCCTGGGAGATGATTTCCGCTACGACAAGCCGCAGGAGTGGGATGCTCAGTTCCTCAACTACCAGCGCATCTTTGACTTCCTCAACTCCCAGCCCAACCTCCACGTCCAGGTGGGTGTGGGGAGCTCAGGGGGAGCCCAGCGGGAGCGGGGCCCCATGTGTGGAGCCGGGGCAGAGGGTGGGCAGTGCTGGGAGGGTGGTGGGAGCTGCAGCAGGTCGTGCTGTGCTCAGGGCTTCGCGGCTGTCCTGCAGGCGCAGTTTGGGACACTCTCTGACTACTTTGACGCCCTGTACAAGAGGCTGGGCATTGTGCCGGGGATGAAGCCCCCCGGGTTCCCAGTGCTGAGCGGGGATTTCTTCTCCTACGCCGACCGGGAGGATCACTACTGGACTGGATACTTCACCTCCCGGCCCTTCTACAAGAGCCTGGACCGGGTGCTGGAAACCCACCTCCGGTGAGGGGACAGTCCCCAGGCAGGGGTCGTGTGTGCTGGGAGCATGGGCAGGGGTTGGTGGGGACCCCTGATGACCCCGTTCCTGCGCAGGGGGGCAGAGATCCTGTTCAGCCTGGCACTTGCCCACGCCCGTCACACCGGTGCCGATGGCCGGTACCCGCTCTCCGACTACGCCCTGCTGAGCAATGCCCGCCGCAACCTGGGGCTCTTCCAGCACCACGATGCCATCGCTGGCACTGCCAAGGAGGCTGTGGCGGTTGACTATGGAGTCCGGTGTGTGAGGGGGGTTGGGGTGCAGCACAGGGTGGCTGTCTTGGGCTGGGGTGGGTGGGCANGCACAGGGTGGCTGTCTTGGGCTGAGGTGGGTGGGCAGGAGGCTGGGAGCATGGTTGGGTGTGGGGTCTAGCAGGGCCCCTCTCTCAGGGACAGGCAGAGGGTGCTGGGGGATGCTGGGGCAGGACAGGGGGACAGTCCTGGGTGGCTCACTCTGCCCCTGCCCCAGGCTGCTCCACTCCCTCACGAACCTCAACCACGTCATCATCAATGCTGCCCAGTACCTTGTGCTAGGGGACAAGGACACATACAGCCACGACCCTGCTGCACCCTTCCTCATCATGGTGAGCAGCTTCTGGTGCCTGGAATGCCAAACCATGCAGGGGCAGCTGTCCTGTGCCCCTGGAGCACAGTGTTGACCCTGGCACACCCTGGCTCTGACTGCTTCCCTCCCCAGGATGACACACGCCCCAGCCAGGACTCCCTCCCAGAGAAGACAGTGGTCAAACTGGACACCTCACCCCGGTATGGGCTCCTTGCCTTGCTCTGTGGAGTTGGGGGGCCATTGTGGGGTGCTGAGGGGGGACTTAGGACTCAGGGAAGTAGTGAATGGGTGGCGCAAGGCAGGGGGACACTGGGCTGCTGTGGGGATGGGGTGGCCATGGCTGTATCACCCTGCCCCACAGGTTCCTGGTGGTGTTCAACCCACTGGAGCAGGAGCGGCTGAGCATGGTGCCCGTGCTGGTGGACTCCTCATATGTGCGGGTGCTCTCTGAGGAGGGGCAGCCCCTGCCTGCCCAGCTCAGCCCACACTGGAGCACCTCCTCTGATGTGGTGCCCAATGTCTACCAGGTATGGGGTTCCCTGGTTCCAGCCCTCTCCCCACATGTGCCAGCCTCCCCTCCTCACAGACTGCCCTGCGCCCAGGACAGCCTGAGCCCTCCTTGGAGGCAGTGGGTGTCCCTGCATCCCAGCACAGCCAATGTCTTCACCCTGCTGGCAGCCCGCAGGTCCCAGACACCCCCTGCAGATGGGTCAGCTCAGGTCTCCGTGCCCCACAGGTGTCCATCCTGGCCCGGCTGCCTGCACTGGGGCTGCGTGTCCTGCAGCTGCAGCGCTCCCCCGATGGCCGCCCCCCTCCCGTGTCCTCCACACGCCTCTACCTGCGGGGCCGGGATCTGGCCCTGCGCAAGCCGGAGGCTGCTCCCATCCACGTCTTCCTGGCCAGCACCGATGACTTCTGCCTGGAGAACCAGCACCTGCGGGCATGCTTCTCGGGACGGTCTGGCCTGCTGCAGGTCAGCACGGGGGCCCAGGGGGGTGCAGGAGGGGAGGGGACTCCGCGCTGCCCCATGCGAGGCGTGCTGACCCCTGTGCTGGCCCTGCAGAGCATCCGCCGAGCTGGGGAGGAGCGGGAGCAGAGGGTCAGCAGTGAATTCCTTGTCTATGGCACCAGGAGCTCCAAGGACAAAAGTGGAGCCTACCTTTTCCTACCTGATGGCGAGGCCAAGGTACCCGACTGACCCGGGAGCCAGCTGGCAGCTGTGCCCATGGCTGCCTGCCCGTCCCACTGGCTGCAGCCCTCCTTCTCCCACCAGCCCTATGCCCCCAAGGACCCCCCAGTGGTGAGGGTGATGGAGGGACCCCTCTTCTCAGAGGTCACCACCTACTACCAGCACGTCCAGACTGTGGTGCGGCTTTACAATGTGCCAGGTGGGACAGAGTGAGGCTGTGCCGGGATGGCTGCTGGCCCAGGGGCTGTGCTGCCTGTGGGGCCTGGCCCCTCACTGTCTTCCTGCAGGGGTGGAGGGCCTGTCCCTGGACGTGTCCTGCCTGGTGGACATCCGTGACCATGTCAACAAGGAGCTGGCTCTGCGCTTCACCACTGACATTGAGAGTGATGACACTTTCTTCACTGACCTTAACGGCTTCCAGGTATCCAGCATCCTAGGGAGGGACAGCAGGTGCCCTGGGGGGCAGTGCCCTGCTGCCAGGCACCACGGGATCCACCTCCTGCCTCTGACCTCTGTCCCTTGGCAGATCCAGCCTCGCAGGTACCAGCGGAAGCTGCCACTGCAGGCCAACTTCTACCCCATGCCAGCCATGGCCTACATCCAGGACACACAGAGCCGCCTGACCCTGCACACAGCCCAAGCCCTGGGCGTCTCCAGCCTCGGCAGTGGTGAGTGGACCACCGTGGCTGTGGGGCTGTGCCGTGGGGGCTGCCACAGAGCCAGGGGTGCTGGAGGTGCGCAAGGGTGTCCCAGTCCTGCTGTCCTGGGGGCTCCCAGCTGGCCCTGGTACCACCATCCGGGGTGCCCCTGGTCCCACTGGTGGGTGTGGGGGGTGGCTGGCTGTGCTTATAGCCCGGCGTGGGGCCCGCTCCCCCCAGGCCAGCTGGAGGTGATCCTGGACCGGCGCCTCATGCAGGATGACAACCGGGGTCTGGGCCAGGGGCTGAAGGACAACAAGCGGACCTGCAACCGGTTCCGTCTCCTCCTGGAGCGCCGCGCCACCGCCAGCAAGGTGTGAGGGCTGCGAGCCTGCGGGGTGGGGCTGGGGCACTGTGCCCTGGGAGCTCAGCCCTGCCTTGGGACGGAGCAGGATGGAGGCATCTGCAGAAACCCTGTGGGCTGCCGGGTGCCCCCGTGCCTGGAGCAGGGGTTGTGGGGAGGGTGGGACTGTGGAGCAGGGTCAGACCCTGCAGAGCCGCCTTGCCCTCATTATCACCTTGTTCTTGTCCCGTCCCCTCGCTGCATGCGCTGTGTCACACACTCAGAGCTCCGGCTTCTTTTCCAAACTGGCCTCCATGTTTAAAGCCTTGGGCTTCCCCGGCACCAGGACTGGCAGCCCAGAGGTAATGGCCAGCCTGGCCCCGCTGTCTGTCCCTGTCTCGTGCACTAGCTACTAGCCACTAGCCTAGCCCAGGCCCTGTAGTCTGACTGTGGGCTATCCAGTCCCCATGATGACCCTCCTGTGGGTGCTGGATCGGGGGTGCTGGGTCGGGGGGCAGCTCTAGGTGCCCTGTCCTGGCAGGTGCCTGTTCTGTGGGTGCTGCTGGAGGGGCAGCAAGGACCGGAAGTCTCACAGGTCACCATGGCTGGTGCTGACCCAACTGCTCTTGGACAGGCGCAGGACAGCCGCCCCATCAGCTTCCCCTCACTGCTGAGCCACATCACCTCCATGCACCTGAACGCTGAGACCCTTGTGATGCTGGCCCAGGAGAAGCCGGTCCTGCCAGCCCTGCGCTCGTTCATGCCGCTTTCCAACACCCTCCCCTGCGACTTCCACGTCCTGAACCTGCGGACACTGCAGGCTGAGGTGAGCTGCACTAGGGGCAGGGGGGCTCTGGGGGTCTGTCCCCAGCATCACCACTCACACCCCTCTCCTGGCAGGATGAGTCGCTAC
This sequence comes from Florisuga fusca, assembly GCA_038090715.1. Classification (NCBI taxonomy): domain Eukaryota; kingdom Metazoa; phylum Chordata; class Aves; order Apodiformes; family Trochilidae; genus Florisuga; species Florisuga fusca. Next base: position 298,864 of record JAAWXA010000037.1, read on the forward strand.
CCTCAGCCGAGGCAGCTCTGATCCTGCACCGCAAAGGCTTTGACTGCAGCCTGGAGGCCAAGAACCTGGGCTTCAACTGTACCACCAGCCAGGGCAAGGTAGGACAGGGCTGCCACCTCACCCAGCACCGGGTCACAGCCAGGCTGAGCCCCTGGCACACCTGGTGCTGGCTCCCGTGCTTGTGCCAAGGAGGGATTGGAGGCTGGGAGAACCAGTGGCTGGTCAAGCGTGCCACAGTGCACCCTGCAGCCCCCCTCTGCCCCTTCCTTGGGCAAAGCTGGGCGGTGCCTGGTTCTCATGGAGTGGATCCAGAGCTCTGCACGAGCTCTGCACTTCCAGTGCAGAAAGGCAGAGCCTGGGCTGGGTCAGCAGAGTGCCCCGGGTGCCCTGGGGGACTGCGAACCAGTTGCTGGCACGGGGCTGCCCTGTGCACAGTGCTGCAAGTACCCCACGTCCTGCTCACCAGGCTGCCCACCAGCCCACTCTCCCTTCTCTCTCCCCAGCTGGCCCTGGGCAGCCTGTTCCAGGGGCTGGAGCTGAGCTCCCTGCAGCCCACCTCGCTGACCTTGATGTACCCACTGGGCACGGCCTCCAACAGCACCAACATCCACCTGGACCCCATGGAAATTGCCACGTTCCGCATCCGTCTGGGGTAGCATCTCCTGGAGTGGGAGAGAAGCAGCATGGGAGCAGCACCAGCACGGCCAGGAGAGGCTGGGCCAGCGGGCCCTGGCAGGCAGGCAGGCACTGGGCAGGAGCTGCCAAACTTGCAGAGGCTGCTGCACTCTAATTTATTAGTCCTGTGTTCTCAGATAGATTTCAGAAGCGAACCCCTGCGGTGGGGCTGTGCAGGAGCTGCCAGACACTGCCTAGGCATGGGGAGCATGAGCCGGGCTCTGCCACGGCTGCAGGGTGGGCACTGCTGCCCTGCTGCCTGCACTCTGTGCCTGGGAGGGTGCCCGGGGGGGGCCGGTGCCCCCTGGCCCTCAGGGCTGCATGGGGGTGCTGGGAGCCCTGGCTCTGTGGACTGGAGACTGAGCTTGCCCGGAGCTTGTAGGAAACACGAGGCTGTTTCAGAGGGTCTGTGTCTGTCCGTGGCTCTCACTTGGGGAGTGGGGCTGGGCAGAGGGGCCAGGCAGCACCCCAAAGTGGCACCCTAGGGCTGTGGCCATGGCCAGTTTTGGTGTCAGCCTGGCAGCTTGGTCCCCACTGGGGCTGCCAGGGGCCAAGAGGCAGGTGCTGGCAATCTCTGGGGATCCCCTAGCACCCCAGAAGGAGGGTCTGACCCAGCAGGGAGGGAATGGGGGGACATCAGAGAGCCCACCTGCCCACCTGCAGTGCCCCAGGGGCTGCAGGAAGCTGCATCACCAAGAGCATCCTCTCGGTTGCTGCTGCACTTCCCTGGCCCTCTCGGGGCTAATTAGTGCCAAGGGGTGGCAGCAAGGAGAGCTGGTGAGGAGGGGGTGCTGGCTGGGCTGTCTTGGTTTCCCCTGCAGCACGTGGTGCAGCCCATGGGCTTGGCCATCCTGTGTCACCACTGGCTCTGCTGGAGCCTGGCTGATGGCAAGGCTGGCTGGGGGCCAGGCTGGCCCTGGGCTACCAAGTGGCTATGGCACAGCCCCCCTGCCCACAGCCCCCGGGTTGGGCGCTGGCCCCACGCCTCAGCCTCGTCATCACCCATGACACCCAGGGTCCCCCGAGGGGCCGAAGTGCCCCACAGAGCCCAGTGCCCCACTGTGGGGTGGGGAAGGCAACGGTGGCCCCACACTTGCCCAGAGCAGCTCATTAGTGCTGTTCCCTCCTCCTGCCCTGGTCCCTGTGGAGCAGGCAGAGTGCAGGAGGCTCTAATGGCTCCGAGCAGCTCCTGATGGGCCGCGATAGAGGCGGGGGCAGGAGGGGCTGTGGTTTCTGCCTCTGCCGCAGCCAGAGCTGCCTCTGCCCAGGGCTGGCTGGGAAGATGCTGGGTGGGCTCCTGCTCCGGCTGCTCCTCGCCATGGCGCTGTGCCCTGGGCTCCTCAGAACAGGTACAGCCCCACTCCTCCTGCCCTTGGACCCATCCTCCCCATCCCTCAGAATCTGGTCCCTTGTGGGCTGCTCCCAGGCTGGGGGTCTGCACCAGAAGCCGGTGGTCCATGCTGGGGACAGCAACCTTGGTGTGCTGGGGCTGGTCCCACTGCAGCATGGCTGTGGGGCAAGTCCCTGTGGGGTGGTGGGGCTGAGGGGGGAGTTCAGCACAGGGTGATGGGGCTGGCTGGTGAGCTGTCCTCTCCCCTCCACCATCATCACGCTCTTCTCCCGGGTTTGCTCTTTCCGGGGCTGTGGGGAGCACCGGAGGGGCCATGGCTGGCAGCAGGCAGTCCTGGTGGGGCTGTGCTTGGCCAGTGCTGCCCACCTTGTCGTGCAGCCCACCCCCAGGGCTGAGCTGGGACTCCTGTGCTGTGGTGGTGAGATCCGGCATGGCCAGGGCACGGGGAGCTCTGCAGTGTCCCTGCAAGGGCGTCGCCGCTAGGCCCACCATCCCGCACCCGGCACCAGCCCGACACCCGTCTCTGGGGGCCAAGCCCTGGCCAAGCGCCTGCTCCTGCCTGCAGCCTCGGGGCAGAACCTGCACCTCTGCGAGGGCTACGCTGGCCCTGACGGCCGCCTCCACCCCGGCTTCTACTGCCCGCGGCTGAGCGACCCGGCCGGGCACCGCTTCTGCTGCCGCCCCGGCCCCCACGCCCTCAAGTCCTGCTGCTCCCCCCAGGCCCTGGAGGCCCTCACTGGGGTGAACCTCTCCAGCATGGCCGCCCCTGGCCTCCTCCGGTGAGCACGGTGAAGGGCAGCAGGGCTGGGGGGCGGCTGCTGCCCTGTGCCCCCGTGTCCCCAGCCTGGGCTCTCCCCTGTGATGGTGCCATTGTGCCACCACAGCCATCCCCCTTCCTGAGGCTCCCCCCCTGCAGGAACCCCCTGGCTCTGCCCTTCGTGGGGCTTTATGGGCTCCTCATCCTCCTCCTCATGGCCGTTGATCTCCTCCACTTCTACCGCACCCACCGCTGCTGCCTCGGCCGCCTCCTGCCCTGCAGACCCCCAGGGGGGTGTCCGCAGCCCCGCTGCCACCCACCCCACAGCTCTCCTGACCCCGAGGAGCTCCCGACGACCCCCAGCAGAGGCTGCTGAGGGGGCGGGCAGAGCGGGGGGGTTAAGGGAAGGGGGGCAGGGGGAGTGACACATGAGGGGGATGNCGCCAGTCCCTGCGTGATGGGGTCCGGGGTCGCCGCCCGTGGTGGGTCCGGTCCGTGCCCTCGCCCCGGTCGCCTGTGCCATCCGGTGACCCTCAGCAGGTGACGGCGGAGCAGCTGCGGGCGCAGGGCAACGCGCTCTTCCAGGCCGGGGACCACGCCGCGGCCCTCGCCGTGTACACGCAGGCGCTGAGCCTCTGCGATGCGGGACCGGAGAGAGCCGTGCTGCACCGCAACCGGGCCGCCTGCCACCTGAAACTGGTGAGCGCGGGGGCGGCACCGCGGGGCTGCCAGAACCTGCCCAGATGACCCGGTCTCTGCACCGCGCCTGTGCCGGGCAGGATGCTGCCGGTCCCTGGGCAGGGCAGTGCCGTCCCCAGGGAGGACGCTGTGGGGTATTTCCTCGGCTCACTCTTCCCTGGGGCCCTGCCCGATGTCCCTGGCGGCTGTCAGGGCTGGGGCAGGGCATCCCTGTCCACATCTAGGCTTTCTGTGCTCTGGGGCTTCCCCAGTTGGTCACCCTCTCCCTGATTTCCCACCACGTCTGTGAGCTAAAAAGGAACAAAAGGGACTTTGGTAGACCAGCAGCACTCAGAAGTAATCAGGGCGCCCCGATGTCCTGTTGCCTGTCACTGTCCTCAGGGATGCTGTTCCCACCTTCAGGCCTCTCTTCCCTTCCCTCCTGTCTGAGGTGTCAGTGCTGGCTGTGCAGCCTGTCCAGCTCTGCCTCCTCTCTGTCCCTCTCCACAGGAGGACTATGCCAAGGCAGAGGCCGATGCATCCAAAGGTCGGTGGTGGCTGGCAAGGGACCAGGCTCTGTGCACTGCCCGTGTGGGCAGGCTGGCAGGGTCTGGGGGCTCTGCAATCGACCCCTGTCCCCCCGCAGCCATTGAAGCCGACGGGCGGGATGTGAAGGCGCTGTTCCGCCGCAGCCAGGCCCTGCAGAAGTTGGGACACCTGGACCAGGCAGTGGGTGACCTGCAGCGTTGTGTCAGCCTGGAGCCACGCAACAAGGCCTTCCAGGAGGCCCTGCATGCCCTGGGCAGCAGCATGCACGAGAAGGTAAGGGGCGGGCAGCACACAGTGGGGGCTGCTGTGCCCCCCCCGGGGTGTGCTGGGCTCTGGGAGGTGGTGAGGACTGAGCTGCTCTTTCTGCTACGTCTCAGATGAAGACCATGTCCTGCACGGACTCAAAGGTGGAACAGATGTTCCAGATATTGCTGGATGCTGGAGAAAAAGATGCAGACAAGAAGCAAAAGGTCTGAGCTCTGGGGAGTAGGGGGACAATGGGGCTTGGCTGGAGGCAAGGAGGGGAGAGGCAGTGTTTCCTGGCCAGCACTGCTGGCAGGATGGGCTCACTGCAGACTGGGGGTCTGGGGGCTGCCCTGGCTGCCACTGTGGAGGGTCCTGCACATGGTGAGCTGCGTCTGCCAGGTGGGTGACCTGGGGGTTGCTCTCCTTCCCCAGGCTGCACAGAACCTGATCGTGCTGGCACGGGAGGAGGCTGGAGCAGAGAAAATCTTCCAGAGCGATGGTGTGAGGCTGCTGACACAGCTGCTGGACACAGCCAAGGCTGACCTGATGCTGGCAGCCCTGCGCACCCTCGTGGGGCTGTGCTCCGGCCACCGCTCCCGGGTAGGTCCCACCACAGCCTGGCTCTCCTGTGGGACAGGCTCTGTGCAGGGAAGTGGGTGTGGGGGGGCTGCAGGGTGTGGGGCAGGGGATGGGTGCTGGGCTAGCTGCAGCCTGGCTGGGATGAGCAGGCCAGAGCTGAATTTGTGAGAGCCTCGTGACAGGGAATGTCCTGATGAGGGGCTGAGGAGCACCAAGGCTTCCCCAATGCCTCCAGCAGATGGTTTGTGCTTGCACCCCAGACCACAGCCATCCTGGCAGAGCTGGGGACCCCACGTCTCTCAGCGGTGCTGGGTGTGGAGCACGAACAAGTTTCCCTGGCTGCCTGCAACCTCTTGCACACTGTGTTTGACTCCCTGAAGGAGGGGATGCAGAGGGATTTCCGTGGCAAGGAGGATGCTGTGGTGCTGGGTGAGTGTCCTGGGGTGGGCAGGGCTGAGCTGTGCTGGGTTCTGCTCCTGCTGGCCACCCTCTCCCTACCACAAAGCTGGGGTGAGCATGGAGGCGGGTGGAAGGCAGGACCCCCTGGCCATGGTGGGGGTGAGGCCAATGCCCCAGGCACTGACTGCACTGGACCTGCTGGAAGATTCCTCCAAGGACCTGAAACTGCTGATCAAGCACCTCCTGGAGCTGCTGGTGCTGGAAGGGGCCTCTGCCCATGGCCGTGACAACGCACTCAACCTGCTCATCAAGGTGGTGCCCAGGAAGTCACCAAAGGAGACCAACAACATCCTGAGCCTCTGGGTGATTGACCAGGGTGAGCAAACAGCCTGCAGCATCCTGCTGGGGTGTCTGCCTTGGAGTGCCACACCTTGGTTTCCCTGCCCTCCCTGTTTTTCTCCTTCATGTCCTCCTAGGCCTGAAGAAGATCCTGGAGGTGGGCAGCACAGTGTGTGGTACACCAGGCAGCCTGCCTGTGACAGAGAACAGCCGGATGAGCGCCTCGGTGTTGCTCAGCAAGCTTTATGATGACCTGAAGTGTGATGCTGAGAGGGAGAACTTCTACTGCTTGTGTGAGGACTATGTGAGGTAAGCTGGGCTGTCCCGGGGGCTCAGTCTCATATGGCCAGTGTCCATCTGGGGAGGTCACAGCATCCCATTCCAGAGCTTTTTGCTCTTGGTGTTAAAACCAGGTCACAGACCCTCTGGAGAGCTGCTGTTTCAGGGCTCAGCAGGTGGGGCTGTGGGTGGGAGCAGCCTTGTCCTTCCTGGTGGTCTTCTCCTGCAGGAGCTGGTTCGAGGGGCAGGAGCTGTCCGGGAAGCTGCGAGCCATCCAGGCAGTATCCTGCCTGCTGCAGGGACCCTCGGATGCTGGGAACCGGGTTCTGGAGCTGGAGGGGATCATGGACAGCGTGCTGTCCCTCTGCGCCTCGGTCCGGGAGTCCCACCAGCTGGTGGCAGTGGAGGCACTGATCCACGCGGCTGACAAGGCCAAGCGTGCCTCCTTCATCACAGCCAACGGGGTCAGCCTGCTCAAGGAGATCTACAAGCACAGCGAGAAGGACAGCATCCGCATCCGGGCACTGGTGGTGAGCAGGGTGGGGTGGGAGGAGCAGCTCTGCCCAGCCCGCAGCTCCCCTGCACTGTCCCCTTCCATCCCCCACACTGTCCCCTCTCTGCTCACCTCTGTGCCCACCCTGTCCCAACGCTGCTCCCACTGCAGGGGCTCTGCAAGCTGGGCTCAGCCGGAGGCACCGATTTCAGCATGAAGCAGTTTGCTGAGGGCTCCACCATGAAGCTGGCCAAGCAGTGCCGCAAGTGAGTGCTGGGGGGTGGAGGGAGGCAGGCAGGGAGGCCCCTGCTGCTGGGCTCACCCCCCCTTTCCCAGGTGGCTCTGCAACGAGGCCATCGATGCGGGCACGCGGCGCTGGGCTGTGGAGGGCCTGGCCTACCTCACCTTCGATGCTGATGTCAAGGAGGAGTTTGTGGAGGACAAGGCAGCCATGCAGGCAATGTTCCACCTGGCCAAGGTGGGTGTTGAGCACGGTGGTGGCCACCCCAGCACCGGGGGATGTGCCAGAGTGGGATGTGGGGCTCTTACTGTAGGGCTGAGGTGCACGGAAGGGGCTGGTGGCACTGGGTGGGCTGTCCCCTCCGTTGTGGGTGTGATGGGTCCCCTGTTATCACCACAGTCAGAGGACAGGAGCGTGCTCTACGCTGTTGCCTCCACGCTGGTGAACTGCACCAACAGCTATGACCACGAGGAGCCAGACCCACAGATGCTGGAGCTGGCCAAGTATGCCAAGCAGCACATTCCGGAGCAGCACCCCAAGGTGAGTGGGACATGGCATGAGAGGACAGAGTCCCAGGGTCCCCAGCAGGGACAGGCTGTCCTTGGGTCCCTCAGGCATGAGAACAGGGAGGTGGCAGCAGATGGCTGTGCCACCGAGCTCAGCAGTGACCCTGCCCACGGGACAGGACAAGCCCGACTTCGTGAAGCGCCGAGTGCGGAAGCTGCTGACAGCAGGGGTGGTGTCTGCTCTGTCCTGCATGGTGAAGAGTGAGAACCCAGCACTCACCAACTCCTGCCGGGAGCTCATCTCCAGGTATGGGCTTGCTGGGAGGGAGCCAGGCTCTGAGGCTGCTGGTGTCTTGCTGGAGAACTTGGGTGCCTGCAACAAGTGCGAGCTCCTAGGAGAAGACAGTGGTGTCAGGAGTCTGGTGTAGCCCACTGCCGGTCTCTGGGTGCTGTTGGGACCCTCTGTGGCGGGTCCCCAACTCCTCCCGTCTTCCTAGGGTGTTCCTGGCACTGGTGGAGGAGGCAGAGGACCGAGGTGGTGTGGTTGCACAGGGAGGAGGCAAGGTGAGAGGACAGTTCCCACAGTGCTGCTGGCCTGTGCCACAGCATGGGGCTCAGGGGGTGGCCATGCCTGCATTGTCCTCCTCCCCCATGAAATTTGGTGGGGCTGGGGCTGTTGTGACCTGGCTCCATCTTTCTGGCTGCAGGCTCTCATCCCTCTGTCCCTGGAGGGCACTGAGGTGGGGCAGACCAAGGCAGCTCAGGCCCTGGCAAAGATCACCATCACCTCCAACCCAGAGATGGCCTTTCCTGGAGAGCGGGTGAGTGTCACTGCTGTGGGCTGGTGGAGGATAGGGCCCTGGGTGGGCAGCTGGGGCAGGCAGGGCACAGACTTGCTGCCTTGCTTTTTCCCTGGGGTGCAGAACCCCTTCCTGCTCAGGATTCCAGCCCTGCACTGCTGTCCCCACAGATCTACGAGGTGGTCCGGCCCCTGGTGAGCCTCCTGCACCTCCAGCGCACAGGCCTGGAGAACTTCGAGGGGCTGATGGCATTGACCAACTTGGCTGGCATCAGCGAGAGGCTGCGGTAGGGGCTGGGCTGGGCGGGGGTCTCTGTCTGTCCCAGGGGACACACTGCCCTCCCCGTCACACATACCCCACCCCAGGCAGAAGATCCTGAAGGAGAAGGCTGTGCCCATGATCGAGGGGTACATGTTTGAGGAGCACGAGCTGATCCGGCTGGCTGCAACAGAGTGCATGTGCAACATGGCCATGAGCAGGGAGGTGAGGTCTGGGGTAGGGAGGGGGGCTGGGGGGGCTGCCAGCACCCCCACCACACCCCCCTCCACCTCCCCTGCAGGTGCAGGAGCTGTTCCTGGCCGAGGGCAGTGACCGGCTGAAGCTGATGGTCCTGTACAGTGGGGAGGAGGATGAGAAGCTGCGGCGGGCAGCCTCGGGGACCCTGGCCATGCTGACTGCCCTGCACCCCCTCATCTGCAAGCGGATCCCCCAGGTGGTGAGTGCCCAGTGACGGGGGGGATGGAGGAACCCAGGACCCCCCCTGGGACAGCACGCAGTGTCCTGGAGTCTCCCAGTGGGAGTCTGAGCAGCCTGTGTTGAGCTCAGCTGCTCTGGGGGTGTTGGGGGCTCTCAGGAGGGTGGGGAGCTGCCCCAGTGGTGGGGGGCAGTGCTGAGGGAGACCCCGCTGTCCCTGCAGACGGTGCACTGGCTGGAGATCCTGCAGGCCCTGCTGCTGAGCCCCAGTGCTGAGCTGCAGCACCGCGGGGCTGTGGTGGTGATGAACATGATGGCGGCCGAGCGGGAGGTGGCTGAGCAGCTCATTGCCAGTGAGATGCTGGAGATCCTCTCCGTGCTCGCCAAGGACAAGGACAAGCCCCGCGTGGCCCAGGCTGCCAAGGAGAGCCTGGCACAGGCTGTGGCCTTTGGCCTCATCAAGCCCAACCCCGGCCAGGAGTGAGGGCCTGATGAGGCCAAAGGCCACA
>JAAWXA010000037.1:332633-344030 GCA_038090715.1 Florisuga fusca
AGCAGCGGCCGGGGCAGGTAGAGGCCGTGGAAGTGGAGGTGGTTGACGGAGGCGCAGCCCCCCAGCCCGTTGAAGCCCACTCGGAAGCCGGGGTGGGCGCTGAGCAGGACGGCCTCCAGCGCCCCGTGCAGCCCGGCGGGGGTGAGGGCCTGCGGCAGCCGCCGCGCCGGATCGGGCAGCAGCAGGACGTGTCCCCGCTCCAGCGGGCTGTCGTTGATGGCCACCAGGAGCGGGTCTGGGGCCGCGGGGCCGCCGTCCCCGGCCCGGCGCAGGCGGAGCAGCCCCTCGGCGGGGCGTATGCGAGTGAAGTTGAAGTCCTGGGGGTCGAAGGGCTGCCGGAGGCTGCACACCAGCTGGGGCGGGCGGCGCTGGGTGCCGCGCTGGGCGTTCAGCTGGGCCACCAGCCGCATGGGGCCGGGCAGCAGGCGGGTGGGCAGCGGGCCCAGCCGGTACCGGAACAGGCCCCGCGCCATCCGGTCACTCCAGCCTGCCAGCAGCGCCCGGTCGAAGCGGGAGGGGGTGGAACCCGGGTCGTCCCCCCATCCCGCGGCCGGCAGGACCAGCTCCCCTTCCCCGTAGACGAACTCCTCGGGGCCCGGCTCCTCGCCCGCCGCCGCCATTACCGGAGAGGGGCGGAGCCAGCGGCGCGCGGGTGCGGTGTTGCCGTGGGAGCGGCTGAGTGACAGGTGGGGGGCGGGGCTACGGGCCGTTGGGGGCGGGGCTGTGGGCCGTTGGTGGGCGGGGGGTTTCCATGGTAGCGGATGATTGACGCGCGAAGAGGAAGCAGCGCGGGAGTCATGGGGGGCTCGGCCAGCCTGCTGCCACGGGAGGCCCTGAGCGAGTACCAGGTGCGGGGGCACCGGCACGGGGGGGGTCCCCGCGGGTTGGGGGACGCGAGGCCAAGGGCCGCGGATCCGGGGTGCACCGGGCTGAACCATGGCTCTCCCCGCAGGAGCTGACGTTCCTGAGCAAGCAGGAGATCGTGCTGTGAGTACGGCCGTGGGGCAGAGCTGTGGGGCAGGGAGCAGGACGGTTGGCTGGAGGTGGGTGCTGGTCCCACAGGGGGCTTCGCCTCCGCCGTGGGGCCGTTGCCCTGTGGTACCGGTGCCCGCTGGGCCGTTCCCTGCCGGCCGGGTGCCGGGGGCAAAGGTCTGGGGGTGCCGCCCTGCGGAGCGGGGCGATGACAGCCCGGAGACAGCTCCTTCCCCAAGCCCCAGCCGTAGGGATGGGCAGGCAGCAGCCCGGCTCCTCTCCCTCACCGCCTGGGTCCCGGGAGCCAGTGCGGGACCACCCGTGCGGGCAGGGCTGGCAGGGAGCTGTGGGAACGGGGAGCCTCGGAGCAGCGCTGGGAAGAGCTGCCCGCACCAGCCGTGCCCGCAGGGCTGCCCCCCGCCCCGCTCCCCCCACACAGCCGCTCTTGTTCTTGCCTCTTCAAGTGCCTACAAGAGGTTCCGTGAACTGCTGCCAAGGGAGGAGAGGGAGAATGCCCTTTCTGCACGCGTTCCCAAGAGCCAGATCCTGACGCTGCCGGAGCTGCGGGTACGGAGCCTGGCAGGCAGCCGGGGCTCCTGGGGTCCAGGCGGGTTTGGGCAGGGCCCGGTTTACCCGCCGCGGGGCCGTGGCTCTGCCCTCGACTTGCTGCCCCAGCAGTCACCCCGGGGAAGCTCTTCGCTTCCCACAGCTCAGTTCTGCCAAAAAGCAGCTTCCTGATCCCTGCCGTGCCATGGAGGATCCCTGCGATCCCGGCTGCTCAGGGACAGGGATGGTGCTGCCATGTGTGACAGACCTGTGCTGGCAGGCAAACCCCTTCCAGCACCGGATCTGCCGGGTGTTCTCCACTTCAGACGATGACAGCATGTCCTTTGAAGACTTCCTTGACATGCTGAGTGTCTTCAGTGACTCTGCTACCTCCGACATCAAATCCCACTATGCCTTCCGCATCTTCGGTGAGGCTGGGGGGCGGATGCCATGTCCTGGGGTTCCCACACGTCAGGTGGGTGGGGAGGTATGAATCTTTGTTTCTGAGGGCCAGCAGTGTCCTGGGAGCATCCACGGGGATGGAGCCTGTAGGAATTCCCTGTGGAACCGCTGGGTTGGCATGATGCCACACACTAAGAGCTGAGATGTGGAGCCTGCAGGGGCCTCAGAGCTGAGCTGAGCACAGGCACTCATGATTCTTTGAGGCCACCGTGGCCCTGCCAAAATGTAACTTTCCTCTCCCCACAGACTTTGATGACGACGGGACCCTGGACAGAAAGGACCTGGAGAAACTGGTGAACTGCCTGACAGGGCAAGGCGAGGGGTGCCGGCTGAGTGATGAGGAGATGGAGCAGCTCATCCAAAATGTGAGGACCATCAAGTGGGGCATGGGCTGCTGCACAGCACTGTGAGCTCATGCAGAGCTCACCATGTACCTTACCCTCCCCTGCAGATCCTGGAGGAGTCTGACATTGACAAGGATGGCACCATCAACCTCTCCGAGTTCCAGCACGTCGTCTCCCGCTCCCCAGACTTTGCTGGGTATGGTGGTCTTCAGCAGCACAGCTTTTCCTCATGGTTTGCCCACCCTGGTTACTGTACCAGAGCTCTTGGTGGCAGTGGGGCAAGGCTTCCGTGCACAAAGGAAGCGTGGGATGCAGTTCCCTCTGCTCACTCTGCAGAGACCTCTGCCCTGCAGGGCAATGCTTCACCCCTGCAGCACTGGGTGCTGGCAAACTACTCACTTGTGATCCAATGAGGAGGTGCAGCACCTGTTGTGTCTCTTGCAGCTCCTTCAAGATCGTCCTGTGAGCCCTGCAGCTCTCTGGTAGAACTGCTCTGGCTGCTGCAGCTCTTCGTGGTCTCAGACATTTCCTCTTCCAGCAGCATGGCAGAGGCTGCTACTCCTCACCAGCGTGGCTGTGCCACAGTGCCTTGGGCAGGACACCACTGGCCTCACAGAGGTGGGCTCTGGGCAGCTGCCATGTCTGCTCTGCTCTCCCAGGGTTGGATTTTAGTGCCTTACACAAACCTTGTGCAGCAGTCAGCCGTGGGCATAGCCAGCACAGCCCCTCTCTGCCCTCAGTACCAATCTGTGCCTTCCTTTAGAAGGCAGGGAGCTGCCTCTCCCCCTGCCGAGCTCTCTCCAGGGGAGGCAGCTCCCTGCTGCAACCAGGATCCATTTCTCCAAGCAATAACTTAAACCTGGATCAATTTTTCCAAGCAATAACCCAAACCTAAATCCATTTCTCCAAGCAGTAGCCCAGCTGCTCTGTGGCTGTGCCATCCCAATGTCTCCCCCCAGCAGCAGGACCCCCTTCCTGCTGCCCACAGCTGTCTCATCCCACTCTGGGCTTGTTCCCCTTCTTCCTTCTGCCTCTCCTCTGGCTCCAGCTCAGCAGCTGCTCTGCCGCCCTGGCCTCTTCCTCCCCCTGCTCCTGCAGGACACAAATAAAGGGCTCTGGTTTCACCCCCTCTCTGTGCTGCCTTTGTCTCGCTGTGGGGACAGAGGGGCTGCTGCGGGACCGCTGCCACCCGGGTGCTGGGGACATGGTCTCCTGCCAGTGCAGCTCCAGGGAACGGCTCCCATGTCCCGCTGGGTGACAGCCCTTTCCGTGGGCCACCTCCTTCCTCCAAAACGGGGCCTGTTCTCAGCCTCGCCACACAAAGAGCTCTGCACAAAGGGAAATCCAGGGCAGGCCAGCGGGTACCTTTGCCGCGGCCCCTGCCGGAACCCTTTGTGTCTGTTCATCCACTGGCTGGGCCCTGGCCCGCGGCCAGCAGTGGCCAACGGCTCTGACGGGGCTTTGCCATGAGACCCCCCCCCCGAGTTATGCCAGGGGCAGGGGGAGGCCAGTGCGGTGCCGAGGGTCCCGCTGGCTCTGCAGGAGCCCCAGCCCATCTCCCCTCAGTTCCCACATCCCCCTCTCCCGGTGCCCCCCCAGCCCGGTAACCCCGCAGTGCCGATGGTATCTGTGCCCCTGCAGCCCCGGGGGCCATCTCTGCTGGCGTGGCACCAACCGACGCCTCCGGTGGCTTTTTTGATGTCCCAGAACAGGCTGGGCAGGAAGCTCGGTCCAGCCCGGAGCCAGGCAGTGCTGGTTGCTGGGGGGGGAGCCGGCCCCGACACGCCGACTCAGTGTGGAGCTCGGGGCTCTCCCAGGCCCTGCGATCCCCGCGCTTCCCAGGCAGGAGGGCTCACGGCAGGGCCCAGCCATCAGCTGTCACCCAGCCGGGTCCTGCTGGCAAAGCGGGTCTGCAGGATGGGGACAAGGACGTGCCCCTGCCCCAGGCTGGCAGCACAACACCACGGTCACAGAAAGGGCTGCCAGGGGCAGGCTTTCCCCATCCCCCAGTCCGAGCCAGGCACCATTCCTCTCTGCAGGGACACCAAGATGGTCCCCAGGATGGGGACACGCAGCGCACGTGTCCAAAGGAGACACCTGGACTTTATATAAAAACCACAGACATTTCTGCACACGCACGTGGGGATGTGGGGGCTGCCCAGCCTGGCTCCCAGCTCCCTCACGGGGACACAATTCACATTTTCAACGTATGAAAAACGAACCAAGCACAGACACACGGCCCATGCCGCGGGGTTGCAGCACACGGCTCCAAGTCCTGCAGCCAGACATCACAGTGAGTCAGGGCATGGGGGGCCATGGCCACCTCCCCTCCTGCCCTCTGCATAGAGCCGGGCACTGCACCCACCCCCACGATGGGGACACCGGGCTGGGGAACAGTCCCGCTCATCCCTGGAAGGCACGGAGCACCCTCGTACCCGGAGCTGCCAGCACCATTCCGGGCAGCTGAGGTGAAGGCCGGGGAGGCCCGGGGCAGCCGAGTCCCGCCACGGGCTCTGGGCATGCACACACAGACAACGTGGACACCGGCCAGTCCGGAGAGGCTCAGCAGAGCAGAGGCAGTGGTGGGTGAGGGCTCGGCTCTTGTCCCCCATCACACCACCGAGTCCTGGATCTCAGAGCCCAGACGCACTCGGGGTCTTTGGCAGGCAGGAGACACCTCCACGAAGCTGTCCCGGACATGGAGGGGCCTCTTCTCCGATTCGGAGAAGGCGCGTGGGGGACCCGGGGGCTCGTGCACTGGGGTGCTGACGATGTAGTTGTCCTGCAGGGCCTGGTAGCCCTTGTGCTCAGGCACAGTGCTGGGCAGGCTGCTGCCGTTCAGGGGCAGGCTCTCCACTGGTTTGCGGGGCGGCTTCTGGTGCCGGCTGGGGTCTCCGGGCTCCAGCAGGGCTTTCATGCCGTTGCGGTGCCGGTGCAGGAGGAAGAAGGCCAGCACCAGGACAGTGGTGACGAAGAGCACACACATCACCAGAAACTCAGTCCAGTAGGTCTTGCCATCCAGCCGTGCTGCTGCACTGCCCACTGCCGAGGTGCTCCGGGACGTGCTGACAGTCTCCAGGGCATCCCGGCCGGTGGCCACCTTCCTGCCAGGGTCTGGTGGCCCAAGGGACAGTTCCTGCACACCCACACAGTAGCTGGCCATCAGCTTGCGGAAGCCTTCCTCCAGCGACCAGCACTCGTAGGTGCCGGCCCGCTCAGGGCTGCCCACCAGGATGAGGGCCCCATCGGGCAGCACCAGGTAGGAGGCGTTGACAGGGGCCCCGTCGTGCAGCCAGCGCCGCGACGCCAGGTTGGAGAGGAGCCGGCACGGCAGCGGCTGCACCGCGTTGGGTGGCAGCTGGATCCGCTGACACGGGGCACCTGAGGCTGCAGGGAGACAACCCACAGGGGGATGTCAGCAAGGCTGGGGGGACACTGGGGACAGCAGGGAGGACCCCAGGATGCCCTGGGCTAGTAGCAGCCTCAGCTGCAGGGGCAGAACCTCACCTGGGGGCAGAAGGATGCGAGGACGAGGCTGGGAAGCGTTGGGCAGCAGGCAGAGCCGCTCTGTGTCGGCATCCTCAATGTCCTGCGCCCAGAGCCTGGGATAAAAGAGAGGGGTCAGGGTGGTGGCAGGGTGCACGGGGAAAGAGAGGGGTGTCAGGGAGAAGGAAGGGGGTGCAGCACTTACTGGGGGTGTGCCAGGGGGTGCGAGGTGACACTGCGGCAGGCGCCCCGGCTCCACGCGCAGAAGGGGTCTCGTGCCAGCACGCATTCACCGCAGCTGCGGTACAGGCTGCAGTTGGCAAAGGGCACCTGAGCCACTGCCGTGTAGGTGGCTGCGTAGACCAGACCCTGTGGGAGGGGACACAGGGCAGTCAACAGGCAGCTCTGGCGCCCAAGCTGTGCAGGGGGATTAGCTCCTGCACCCCCCCGCCCAACAGCAGGACCTGTCCCATGCAGGCTGAGCCCGCACTGTCCCCCCGTCACCCCAGTGTGCCCAGGCCCAGCTCCTGCCTTGTCCTGGTCCAGCAGCAGCTGGAGAACGGGCTGTCCAGCGGGGAAGAGGCGGATCTCCTCGATGATGTGCACTCCGTGGTCCACACGCACAGCCTTGTGCAAGCGGCCATCGTCTGCAAACACAAGGGCTGTGCTGAGCAAGGCGGGGGCAGGTGGTGTGCTGGAGCCTGTGCCATCGGTACCCCGCAGCAGCACCCACCTGTGCCCAGGAAGAGGACATCATAGGTGCCGTGCAGGCCCTGTGTGCGGTGGACGCCGATCTGGTGGTAGCGCAGGCGGCTCTGCAGGAGGAGGGGCTGGCTGCGCACCGGGCTGTCCATCAGGAAATGGTCTTTGATGAAGTTCAGCACCCGGTCCGGCATCTGCAGGGATGAGTTGATCTTCAGGTGCCGCGTGTGGCTGGTGATGCACTGGGGAGAGAGGAGAGGGCTTGACCAGGGCACACAGCTGGCAAGTGGTGGCCGGTGGCTTCCAGGACCAGGAGACTCAAGGGGCTGTGCCACATCCTGTGCCCAGGCAGGTGTTTGGGGAGGGACATACCATGCCTGGCCGGGGCTCCGGCACGGGGCCGGTGTCTGTGTACCACTGCTGTGTCTCACGGTTCACCTCCTTGTAGAGCCCGGCGAAGGCTTGCTGCACGCTGCGCATGGGGAAGGCACAAACAGCTGAGCTGCCCAGGCCACCCTTGTTCCTAGGAGAGGAGAAGCAAAGCCTGTGTCAGGGTCCAATGAGCCCCCCAGGCTCCCCAGGACCCCAGCTCTGCCTGCTGCTCACCACTGCGAGGTAAAGACCCCATAGAAGAGGGTGTCCCTCCAGTGCAGCTGCGCCGGGGTGACCACAAAGATGTCCTGCAGCACGTTGAAGGGGAAGCCATCCTCGGGGTGGGAACAGAGCAGCTGTGCCTTCAGGAACGTGGTCCAGCGTCGCTGCAGCACGCGCTCCCCACCTTGGTCCCCCTGAGTGGTGCAGAGGGTCACAGCATGATGCCACGGGGACCCCCACAGGGCCAGGTGAGCAGAGCAGGGCTCTGTCAGTCTGTGCGTGCAGCAGTGTGAGACCCCAGTGGAACAGACCCGGTATTAGGGAGGCATAGGTGATGGGTGCCCAGGGGAAGGAATATGGGACACACGGGGTTCATGTTCCTTCCAGAGAGGGTCAGAAGAGATGGGAACAGGTCACTGCCACCAACGGGGCCAGTGGGAGCAGTGGGCTCAAGCCACCGCCCTGGGCTGGGCACTCCGCAGATGTAACTGCCCCAGAGGGGCCTCCCACGGGTGCTGGGCCCAGAAACCAGGGGACAGAGCTGTGTCCTACAACCCCCCACTCCAGCAGTGAGCGACACCCTGGGCACAGCCCCCCACGCACACCTGTGCCACCCACCTTACAGACGCGTGCAATGCGGGAGACTATGGTGTTCTCAAAGTAGTCAAACTCCTTGCCAGTCTCACTGAAGAAGAAGTAGACTTTGTCATCGTCACCCTCAGGGTTGCCGGCGGGCAAGCTCTCGCGCAGGTATGCTGAGCCCACGAAGACGGGGTCTGGGGACACAGGGACACTCAGCACGGCATGGTCACTGGGTCTGGCCCCATCCCCATGGGGTGTGGAGACTCCAACCTGACCCTGTCCCCCTCACCCTGCAGCCAGTTGAGGGAGTTTTCCGTCTTGAGGGCGATGCGGCTCTCCTGGCTGCGGGAGATGGTGGGCTCGTTGCCCTGGAAGTTGCTGACAGTCCCAGCGTAGAGCTCACCATCTGCCAAAGAGACGCTCCCGCTGGGACCCGGCACACGCCACAGCACACGCTAGGCTCTGTTTGGCACAGCCCTGGCTCAGCCTGGCTGAGCATCCAGAACTACAGTGGGCGAGGGTCTGGGGTGGGGGTCCTTACCAACCATGACGGCCGTGGAGCGGTACTCAGGGTCGAAGGGGCAGCGTCCCTTCCCATCCTCCAGCAACACCTTCCCTGACCCGTCCCGTTCCAGGCTGAAGTGCTGGACGTTCTGCAAAAGGACAAGGCTGTGAGCCAGCAGTCCCCCCAGCACCCAGGAACCGCCCCGCAGCACAGGAGCACCCACAGCCCCGCTCCCCATGCTCACGATGTAGGCGCAGGCTGGGCTGAAGGCACAGGTCCCGCAGGTGTAGAGGTGGGTGCTGTTCAGCTGCAGCAGCATCTTGACATAGTTGTGACAGTCCCTCTGCGGGGGAGAGAGGACCCAGCTCAGCACCCCTGCCTGCACAGTGCCCAGTGTGGGCACCACCAGCCCCTGCTGCAGCTCCCAGCCCCCCAGCAGCAGCTGGGCTCACCTGGGGGTCCTTGCCCTTGAACACACACTGCCTCTTCTTTTCCTCATCCGCGCCCCAGGGCAGCTGCAGAGAGGAGATAGTCACCAGGAGCCCCCCGACACTGCCCTGGCATCAACATCCTCCCCACCTCAGTGGGGCTGAGCACCCACTGCCCAGGGCAGCTGCTGATCCCAAATGCTTCTGGAGGGCAGCTCAGCCCCAGCCCCAGCCCCAGCCCTGGGGTCTCTGCGGTCCTGAGCAGTGGGTGGGCTCACCCTGCGTGACGGCGCTCCAGGATGGAAGTGGCTGGTGTTGACAGCAAGGAGCAGCTCACGGGCCCCCAGGTAGAGGGTGCCACCGTCCGGGCTGAGCAGCAGGGCTGTGTAGTTGGAGACGCCGGGCATCTTGAACCGCTGCACCACCCGCTCAGCCGAGTCTGGGAAGAAGGGAGAGCCACGGCATCGGCCTCGGACATCAGCCATGGACAACGGCCTCGTGTGGGCAACACCTGACCCCCAGGCTTCTCAGGCCATGGCTTGCTCCTGGCCCCCCTGCTTGGCACTGCTGCCCTGGCTTCACACCTTGCCCACCTGGAGCCACCAGCACCAGATCTGTCTCTGCCCACAGGGTCACTGCAGAGAACCGCTGGTGGCCACACCAGAGCCTGTGGGCAGCATCCGAGTTGCTGCGGTACAAAGCACTGCCTCATCCCAGCCCCGGAGACAGCCCCAGGTCCTGCTGCAGCTGCTCTGCCTAGGGCACTGTCAGGTCTGCTCTCATGTGCCCAAACCCCCCAGGGCTCAGCCCTGTGGGACCCCTGAGTTCACAGCAGGGAGGGATGGGTACCAGGACCAGACACCCACCCCGGTCCCCATGGCTGCCGGTGCCAGACACCAGGGCAGAGCTGCCAGGTGAGTCACGGGGCACTGATCCCATCCCATCCTGCAGGGGTGGCCGGGCCCAGGAAGCCTTTCCTCCCGCAGCTGCCCTGAATCAGACGGGCACGGCTGTGTCAGCGGGACACGTCGGGCTGACTCATGCTGCCAACTCCCTGAACCCCGCACACCAGGGACACCTCCACCTGCCTTGACCCCCTTCTGGCTCCTGGACCCTGCCAGGACAGCCCTGGGGCTCCTGCCAGCCCCGTGAAATGCAAATCACTGCCAGGGCTAAAGGACCCTGCTCCTCTCCCCCTGCCCTGTCACTCCACCAGCCCCAGATGCCACTGGACATGGTGGCAAATCCCCAGTCCTGGGAGGCTCAGCTGGCCCCAGCTCAGCACCTGTGCTGCACAGAGGGGGGATGCAGACCCCCACTGCCAGGCCCATGCTGAGCACAGCCAAGGGGCAGGGGTGGCCCTGCAGAGCTGGCCTGGCCTGGGGAGCCACGGGAACCGGTGCCGGCTGCCAGGGACCTGTCAGGACAAGACCTGCTTCTTCCAGACAAACCTGCTGGAGGCTCAGCCAGCGCTCCCAGGGGAGCAGCTCCCTGCTCCTCCTGCCCAACACCCACGAGCCCCATGCACCCATGCCCCCTGCAGTGCTGGGGACTGGGTTGGGACCCCCGGATCCTGCCTGTGAGCTGTGGCCCCCGCAGGCGGTGCCCGTCCAGGACAGGTCCACGCAGGCAGGGCCGGGCAGCGCAGCTCGACGCCGTGTGGCACCGCGTGGCACGATGCCGAGCCAGGCTGTCCCGCTGGCTCCCGGGGCTCCCGCCCAGCTCAGCGGGTCCCAGAGCTGCTGGTGCTACTACAACTGTGGCTGGTGGTCACGGGGCATGTGGTGGGGCCACGTCCACACCAAAGAACCACGAAGAACCACCCAGCTGCTGCACCACGCTGCCAGCGCTGGCCCGGCCCAAACCACGGCACCCTCCAGGGCCGCCCAGCCGGCAGCCAGCAGGGGATGGGCTCCATGGGCCACTGGCAGCTGGATTTAGCCGCCAGCCCAGACACATGTGGGCGGCCCCTGCCAAACACAGCCCCAGTGCTGGACAAAGGAGATGGGGCCTGCAGCTGATGCTGAGCCCAAGCTGCCCTGGAGCCCACCCTGCTGCCCACCCACCCCACGCCAGCTCCTAGGGAGCTCTGCAGGGCGAGGTGGGGCTGCAGGCCAGGCCCCCCCCACAGGGGCTCTCCTTCCCAGCCCCAGTGCAGCCCCAAGCCCTGGGGGGGCTGAAGCAGGTGCTGGAGCAGCCTGAGGCTGGGCACAGCATGGTCCCCATGTCACCAGGGAGCACCACCCCCCCAGACCCTGCACCACACTTCCCCGTGTCGCCCTCGTGCCCCCCCGGGAGCACAGCCACCAGCCACAGCTCCTGCACCCCACTGCCCCACATCCCCCCGTGTCCCCAGAAAGCGCAGTCACCCCAGCCCCTGTGCCACGGTGGTCCCCCATGTGCCCAGGGAATGTAGCCACAAGCCTGAGTCCCTGCACCCCACTGCTATGTGTCCCCTGAATGTCCCTGTGTGCCCCGGCCGTCCCCCCCAGCCCCCCGGCGGGTGTTGTGCAGCCTCAGCACCATCAGTGTCACACGGTGTTCCCACGCGGGGCCACCCTGTCCCGCGGCGTGGGGAGCCGGGGGGACTGGGGGAGTTCCAGGGGGTGCTCAGCCGTCCCGGGTGGGAGTGGGGGGTCCCGCCGCAGCCCCGCGGGGCAGACACTCACCATAGGGCAGGCTGACCCGCGGGACCGGCTCCGGAGCCGCCGAGAGCAGAACCGCCGCCAGCATCGACTGGACCAAGACGGGCAGCGACGGCCGCGCCGCCATACCG
>JAAWXA010000037.1:347612-381528 GCA_038090715.1 Florisuga fusca
CCCTGCCGCCCCGCCCCGCCGCAGTGGATGCCAGCCCAGCCCCCCCGCCCCGCGGCTCCTGCTCTGGTTAATGTTAAAGCCAGGCAGACGTCAGAACGCCCGGCCCCGCTTCCCCCCCCCGCTCTCCCTAGCCCCTCTGCCGGGGGCTGCCAGCTCGGGCAGGGCTGTTTTTCCTCCGGGAGCGGGATCTGCCTGTCCCTTGAGGCTAAAAAAAGCCCTGGGTTTGGCCAGTGCCAGAGGGACAGCAAAACCTCCAGGGCCAGCGGCTCCCAGCACGCCGCCTGGCTTCCCCCGGCCTTCTCTTTGGGGTGCATCACCCCCTCCCCCACCCCCCAATATCCTCCGTGCTGGGATCAGAGAAGGTCGCTCCAGAGGGAATGGTGGCAGCGCCTGTCCCCAGGGTTCTGCTTCCCCGAGTCGCGCTGCCCGCATATGGCACCACTCGATGCTCTGTAGGGAAAAAGCGAACCCTCCCTAAGCCGTGGGAACAACCTGTGTGTCCCCCCCGGGCCCACCAGATACGGAGCAGGGACCACCATCAGCCCCTTAGTCCTTGCACCCACACCAGGCAGAGGTGGGCATGTCCACAGTGTTTTTGAGAGCACACGTGGCGAGGTGGGACACCCACAATGTTTATGGGGTCACACATAACGTGGCGGGATGCCCGCAGTCTTTGGGGGGCTACACGATGAAATGTGATGGGTGGGAAGGGGAGGGGCACACGTGACACCCGCCCTGGCCCAAGGACCCCGCTGAAAGGTAATCCTCGGCCTCACCGATCACCTTCGAGCCTTGGCGCCCAGCACCAAGTGTCATCTCCTCACCCCTCTTCCACCGAGGGGGGCTGTGAGACACCCCCAAACCTGTGTCATGGGGGAGGGGCTGAAGCAATGGCTCCGACCACCCCGTGAGGCCCCTCAAGGGGCCCTGCGGGGTGGTCCGGGCTTGCACCGCCCCGGGGAGGAGCGAACCGCGTCCCCGCTCTGCTGCCAGCTCCTCCGTCGTGTCCGCCCCATCGCGCCCCGCCATGGCCGCCCGGTACCTCCGCGCCGCCCCCGCCCTCGGCGTCCTGCCCCACTGCCCCCTCCCCGCNTAAACACCCGTGTCAGGGGGGGCGGCCCCCCCACCGCTAAGAGGGGTTTTGTGGGGGGTTTCAACCGGTTATGGTTATTGCAACCAGTTGCAGCCACGTGGGGGTTTGCAGCCCGGTCTGGTCCGGGAGGGGGCCGTGGGTTGGTCCCTGTTCCACGAGGAGTTTTGCAGCTCGACTCGCAGCCAGATTTGACCCCCCAGAGAAATTTGCTCCAAGTCCCACGGGGGCGTTTCCAGCCGTGTCTGGTCCCGGGGGGCGGGGGGGAGTGTCCTTGTGGTCCCGGTCTCATGATGGTTTTGCAGCCCCACCCGCAGCCAGGTTTGAGCCCCGTAAGTGTTTGCTCCTGTTCAGTTCCACGGGAGGTTTTGCACCCCAGCGTTAATCCGGGTCCAGACCCGAGAGGAGTTTGTCCCCAGTCCCGGTCGCACGAGGGAGGTTTGCAGTCCAGCTTGTGCCCGGCCTGACCCTGCAGGAGCTCGGTCCTGGTCCCGGTCCCACGCGGGCTTTTCCCGCAGGATCCTGGGCCACATTTGGCCTCCAGGAGGTTTTTCTTCTGATCCTGCTCCCGCCGCATTCTCCAGCCCAGCTGCATCGAGGGGGGGTTTGCCCCCGGTCCCGGCCCTGCATGGGGTTTTGTAACCCGACCCACAGCCGGGTTTGACCCCCCGGGGGGGTTTGCCCCTGGTCCCTCATGGTCCCCAGGGGACATTACCTGTCCCCAAAAAGGTGGTGAGCTGTGGATCTGGGCGTGCACCCCTAACCCTGCCCCACTGCTCCCCAGATGCCAACAAGCGGATCAAGGTGGCCAACCCAGTGGTGGAGATGGATGGAGATGAGATGACACGGATCATCTGGGCCTTCATCAAGGACAAGGTGACAGGGAGGGCCTGCCTGGGGAGCTGGGGAGCAGGTGGGTGCTGGACAGGGGCCGGGCAGGCCATGTCCTACCCGTTTGTCCTCTCTCCATCGTCTGTCTGCAGGAAGCAGGTGGTGAAAACAGAAACAGCTTCCGGAGGGACCTGGAAGTGAAGGGTTCCTGGGCAGGGGGCAGCATCCTGAGCAGGGGGGACTGTCCTGGGCAGAG
This sequence comes from Florisuga fusca, assembly GCA_038090715.1. Taxonomy (NCBI): domain Eukaryota; kingdom Metazoa; phylum Chordata; class Aves; order Apodiformes; family Trochilidae; genus Florisuga; species Florisuga fusca. Next base: position 349,790 of record JAAWXA010000037.1, read on the forward strand.
GGGACTGTGATGGGTAGGGGGGACAGTCCTGGGCAGGTGGGACAGTCTCAGAAAGGAAGGATGCTCCATGGCAAGGGGAATGGTCCCAGGACAGCAGCTGGGGCTGGGGGCCAGGCTGGCTGTGCTGCTCCTTGGGCACCCTGCACCATCCCCCCCTGACGCTTTCTGGGCCCCCCAGCTCATCCTGCCCAACGTGGACGTCCAGCTAAAGTATTTTGACCTGGGACTTCCTCACCGGGACAAGACAGATGACCAGGTCACCATCGACTCGGCGCTGGCCACTCAGAAGTACAGCGTGGCTGTCAAGTGTGCCACCATCACACCAGATGAGGCTAGAGTGGAAGGTGGGCAGGGGAAAAGGGGTTCTGAGCCCCCTGTGTGTTCCTGGACCCCTGGTCAGCAGTGATCCTCCCCTCAATGGCTCAGGTCTCTGGAGGGTTGGGAGCTGCACCCCTGTGCTCCACGCTGTGCCCTGGTGGGGCTTGGGGGAGCTCTGGGGACCCTGTGGGTGTGGGACTGGGGACAGTCTGGGCTCTCTGGTCACAAGCCTGTGCTGGCTGTCCCTCCTTGGCTGCCCAGCAGTGAGCTGTGGCATCAGCCCATGACACAGAGGAGCTGGGGGGGCTGGAAGGAGGAGGGGCCATGCCTGGTGTGGGGGTCCCTCACCTCTGTGCACCCCAGAGTTTAAGCTGAAGAAGATGTGGAAGAGCCCCAATGGCACCATCCGGAATATCCTGGGGGGGACAGTGTTCCGGGAACCCATCATCTGCAAGAACATCCCACGCCTGGTGCCCGGCTGGACCAAGCCCATCACCATCGGCAGGCATGCCCACGGGGACCAGGTGAGCCCGGCACAGGGGCTGCAGCATCACACAGGGGTTCTGGTAGCTCCTGCCAGACCCTGCCTGATGCTCTCACTGCCCCTCACAGTACAAAGCCACTGACTTCGTGGTGAGCAAGTCAGGGACCTTCAAGATGGTCTTCACGCCAAAGGATGGCAGCGGGGTGAAGGAGTGGGAGGTGTTCAACTTCCCCGGCGGTGGTGTGGGCATGGGCATGTACAACACGGATGAGGTAACGGGGGCCTGGGGGCTACATGGGGGTTCCCCGTGGGCCAGCATGGCCTGCTATCCCTGGAGGACCTGCCCAGGCTGGTGGGATGGGGGTCCCAGGGGGGTCTGTGTGCTTCCCTTGCAGTCCATCTCAGGCTTCGCACACAGCTGCTTCCAGTATGCCATCCAGAAGAAGTGGCCCCTCTACATGAGCACCAAGAACACCATCCTTAAGGCCTACGATGGGCGCTTCAAGGACATCTTCCAGGAGATTTTTGATAAGTATGGGCTGGGAGGATCTGGGGGGCAGAGCTGCTCTGGGGGGCTGCCCCTCCTGGGGGGGTCAATGCCCAGGGGTGTCAGCAGGACCCAGCTGACACCCTCCCTGGGCCCCCAGGCACTACAAGACGGAGTTCAGCAAGCTGAAGATCTGGTACGAGCACCGGCTCATTGACGACATGGTGGCCCAGGTGCTGAAGTCCTCCGGAGGCTTCGTCTGGGCCTGTAAGAACTACGATGGGGACGTGCAGTCTGACATCCTGGCCCAAGGTGTGGTGTGGGGCAGGCTGGGGATGTGTGGGGTGCTGTGGGGTGGGCTGCCTGCGGTTGCCCACCCAGGACCCCCATCCTTCTGCAGGCTTCGGCTCCCTGGGGCTGATGACCTCGGTGCTGGTGTGTCCGGATGGGAAGACCATCGAGGCAGAGGCAGCCCATGGCACTGTCACCCGCCACTACCGGGAGCACCAGAAGGTGGGTGGGCACTGCCCACGAAGGGGGGTCCTGTGGCGAGCTGCCTGCTGAGCCCCCCTGTCCACAGGGCCGACCCACCAGCACCAACCCCATCGCCAGCATCTTCGCCTGGACGCGGGGCCTGGAGCACCGGGGCAAGCTGGACTCCAACCCCGACCTCATCAAGCGAGCGGGCTGGGGGCACCGGGGGGGATACCAGAGGGTGAGGGGGGGTCTGCAGTGCTGGGTGTTGGAGCCGTGCCCCGTGCTGCTGCGCCCAGGTTTGCCCAGACACTGGAGAGGGTCTGCGTGGAGACCGTGGAGAGCGGGACGATGACCAAGGACCTTGCCAGCTGCATCCACGGCCTTGACAAGTACGTGTGGCTCTGGGGTGGAGCAGCTACTGGCCGTGAGGGTTGGCCACTGGCTAGTCCCAGGGGAGGACTCACAGTGTCTGTTTACATCTGTGGGGTCTGGCCATGCTTGAAGCCATGCAGGGGCTGCATCCTGTGCTGTCAGAGGGGCTCTGCCCCCCCAGCCAGGCCTGCAGTGGGGGTGGGCAGGGACCCCCTGGCCACAGGACCCCTCCATCCCCTCTCTGCCCGTGCAGTGTGAAGCTGAACGAGCACTTTGTGAACACCACCGACTTCCTGGACGCCATCAAGAACAACCTGGACAAAGCCCTGGGCAAGTAGAGGGGGGGTGTGGGGGCCTCCTGGCCTTGGTGTCACTCCAAGGGACAGGACCCGGTGCCACCAGCTCACCAGAAGGGCTCAGGAACAGTCCAGTAATTTTTATAAGCAGTTTTCTAACAAATGTTTTTAAAGCCTTCCTAGCCAGGATATGTAGGGCTGGGGTAGGGGGTGGGATCTGGGGGGTGTTTGTCCGGTACTGATCCATGTACCCCCCTACCAAGCCATTCCAGCAACCATTAAACACCTCACTGGCCCAGGCCACATGGTGGCAGCATGGTTTTTGGGGGGAGGGCGGCATGGGAAGGGGCTAAATAAATTGCATTTATTAATATTGCTGCTGAACAATGCTCCAAACTGAGGTGAAAAACAACCGAAACAGGGCTGTACTCTTGGGGTTGCTGATGGCTCTGTGTCACAAGAAGGGGACAATGCAGTGACATGGCCATGTCTCTGGCACCATCCCAGGACTCCTATCCCATCCCACCACCCAGGGCTGCTGCCTGCAGCAACCAAGACCCCTCAGCTTGGGGGTCTCGCCCGGCTCAGACAGACAAGTGTCCCAGCTTTTTGGTAACAGGACTGAGGGGGTCATGGGGAGGGGGTTCAGGCCCTGTGGAGGGAGGTGATGGTCAGGCTGGGGGTGCCACCCCTCAGAGTCAGCCTGGGGCTTTCAGAGATGGGGTGGTTGATGTGGTGGGATGGACAGAGGTGCCAGTGCCCACTGGGGTGCTGCCCGGTCCCCACTCCCAGGCAGGGAAGGTGTGGAACCAGCATGGGGGTCCCCAGCCCACCCCACAGACCACAAACATCACACAAGTTTACAAAGCACATTGGTTGAAGGAAACTGAACTCAGTGAAAAGATAAATCCAACCACGCGGCACGTCTGAAAAAAATAAATTACTTTCAAAATACCATAATTTGCTCAAGGTGAACAGGGTTTGCCGGCCTTTAAATACTGTGCTCGCTGCAGCTGCTCCACACCTGGAGCCCCCTGCGTCTGCTGAGCTTTGACACTAGTTTGTAAGAAAATATTCTGTTCTGTGTGAGCCCCCCCAGGCCCGTACGGCTGCTGTGCCTGTGCCAAGGTGGGACGGAGACACTGGGAAAGGCAAACCCCCTCCCACGGCAGGCAGGGGGGTTCTGTCCCCGGGGAACCGGGCTGCACCAGGAGGTAGAACAATCAGTAATGCTCCTTGGAGCCTGGGACCTGCCTTCCCCTGCCTGCAGCTTGGCGGGGGCTGCAGGAGGGGCAAGGGTCCCAGCTTGCCCCCTGCCATGGGGCAGAGCAAGGGGCAGGAGAGCCACCGGAGCTCCCCGGGAGGAGGGAAGGGGCTGGGTGATGGTGAGAGCCCAGCTGGGGCTCTCCAGGCTCTGCCTTGCTGTGCCACCCAGCTCCTGCCTCTGCCCCCTGCCCATCCCTGTCTCTGGAGCCCCCCGGGGTGGTGCCAGCCCACCGGCAGCGGCTCCTTCACCCCGCCAAGGGCAGCAGCCCCCCAGCAGCCCCCTCCAGCCTCAGCTACAACATGTTGTAGTACGCCATCTCCTTCATGGCCTGCTGGGTCAGGGCATGATCATCCGGGGGGTTGCCCACTCCCCCATAGCCGTAAGAGTTCTCCTCCTCGAAGTCATCCATCTCCTGCTGCCCATCCAGCTCAGTGTGGTCGGCCCCAGACAGGTCCATCATGGGATCTGCGGTTCAGCATGGGGACACCCAATGACAGACTGGCACTAAGGTCCAGAGCCAGCAGCAATCCCCCCCCAGGTTATTGCCCAAAGCCCCCCAGGAGCTGCAGTTCTGCTGGAACACAGCAGAGCCCTGCTCCTGCAGCCACCACCGAGACACCACAAGTGGCTGTGGTGGGGAAGACCTCATCCCTCAGCACAACCTGCACCCACCTTGGCTGTCCAGGCTGATGTCCATCACCCCGTGCTTGACCTTCATGTGCCGGCTGAGGTTGCCCTTCAGGTTGAACTTGCTGGAGCAGTAGGGACACTTGAAGGGCTTGCTGCCAGCGTGCAGGTGCATGTGGCCCAGCAGGTTGTACATGCGGTTGAAGGACTTGCTGCAGACCTGCCGGCAGCGTTCCCACCATCAGGCAGGGTGGGCAGTGGTGGCTGCTTGCTGGCCATGGCCAGAGCTGCCACGGGCACGTGGGTTTTCCAGGGCAAACCTCGCTCCTGGGGACCCTCAGTGCTCCCAACAACTCCCAAGAGCAGTGGGGCCACTTCCCTCCTCCCGCCCAGCCCTGGGAGGCCTCAGGGATGCTGTGAGGAACCGACTGTCCCGCTCTGTGCCAGGGAGCCCGGGTGAGCTGTGTGCCCACGTGAACAGAGGGAGGCACCAGAAAACTGCTGCGCGGGAGGACAAGCCAAGTCTGGAGCCCAGCACACCCCAGCCTGTGCTCACCCCCCTGCTCGGCTCTGCTCTCCCCCCTGAGCCCCTGCCCGTACCTTGCATTTGAAGGGCTTCACTGGTGAGTGCACAATCATGTGGGTCTTGAGCGTCTGCTTCTGCACGAAGGTCTTGAAGCAGATGTGGCACTGGTAGGGCCGGACGCTGGTGTGGATCAGCATGTGCCGCTTCATGTTGGCCTGCAGCGTGAACTCCCGCCCGCACACCTCGCACTTGAACTCCTTCACACCCTGCCAGGGGTTTGAGAGCTGTGGGCAGGGGCAGAGCCCAGCCCCGGGCTGGGGGCACAGGGCATGGTGCTGCCGGGGGCTCTGAAAGGACCCCATTGGAGTGGGGGTCACACAAGTGGTGCTGGGCACCGTGTGGAGCAGGGACCTAAGGGACACGGGACACGGCCCTTGCTATGGTGAGGTTCAGGGACTGTCATTGGGATGGAGCACAGGGACTAGAGGGAGATTTGCCTGTCCTACTGCTCCCCTCTCCCTGCTCCATCTGCACTGCTGAGATCCTGGGGCCATCCCTGTGCTGCCCCAGGGGTCATTCCCCCTGCAGCAGGCAGGATCCTGCCTCACCTTGGGTGCCATCATTTCACCCACCCTGGAAACACTCCTACAGCACCTGGAGAACCCCAGTATGGGGTCAGTGCTGCGGCAGCGACAGCATCTGAGCAAAGAGCACCCAGGGGACCGGGCTGGCTGCCTGCATCGGGGCACGATGGCAAGCCCTGCCTGAGCTGGTCCAGGGCTGGCTAGGACCTGGGGCACTGGGCCACCCCTCTCCACCAGCACCTGCATCCACAGCTAGCACGTCTCTGGCAGGCACGGCACGGGCAGCACCCTCAGGGTGCCCTATGTCCTACCTTGTGAGTGAGCGAGTGCTGCTTGAGGTGGTGGATCTGGCTGAACTCCATCCCACACTCAGTGCAGACGAAGGGTCGGACGTCCTGGTGCTTCAGCATGTGGTTCTGCAGCTGGCTGCGGTAGTGGAAGGACTTGTTGCACTCCAGGCACTGGTAGAGCGTGGGGCCTTGGTGTGTGGCCAGGTGCCGCTTCAGCTGGGTGAGGGTGGAGAAGTCCAGCCCGCACTCCACGCAGACGTGGCAGCGGTCGCTCTGGTGCTTCACCTCGTGGGCCTTCAGCTCACTGGGGTAGGCGAAGCCGCGGCCGCAGAAGCGGCAGCTGTAGGGCTTGATGTCAGTGTGCAGCAGCATGTGCCGCTTCAGGTGGCTGGTCTGGGTGAAGGCTTTGCTGCACACCCCGCACTTGTGGGGCCGCGTGCCCTGGTGGGTCAGCAGGTGGGTCTGCAGGTGGCTGGGCTGCTTGAAGAGCTTGTTGCAGTGCGGGCAGGAGTGGGGCTTGATGCCGTTGTGGCCCAGGATGTGGGTCACCAGGTTGTACTTGGATGTGTAGGACTTCTCACACATGCGGCACTGCCAGCGCTTCTGCCGGTCCCCGGCCTCCACCAGGTAGGAGTCATCGATCTGCACGTTGATGTCCAGCCGGTCCAGCTGTGCCTTCTTGCTGCGCTCGCTGGTGGCACCCGCTGCCTCCAGCTCCCCCGCCTCCTGCCAGCCCAAGCCCCGTTCGCTCTTTACCGGCTCTGGGGATGCTGGTGCAGGGGCCTCGGCCTCGCCGGGGGACGGGGCACCCACCTCCAAGGGGCACCGGTTCCGCAGAGCCCCTGCCGTGCCACCCTGGGCCTGGGGGGTGTCCCCGGGGCGGCGCTGGGTGCCCCCCAGCTCCTGGTGCGTGTGCCGGCGCAGGTGCCGCAGCCGCCGGGGCTTCCTGCCGAAGGTGCCCAGGTCAATCATCCTCAGGGCACTGCTCTGCACTGCCTGCTCGGGGCTGGGGGCTGGGGCTGNCCTCCTCCTCCTCCTCCTCTGTCTTCTCGCTCTTGACCTTGGGCACCAATCTCACTGGCGGCCGCTTCCTCCTCCGGGCGTGCTTCTCCAGGGAGCACTCTGTCTCCAAGGCCTCCTCCTCCGGTCCCTCACCCTCTGGCTCCTCGGGCTCGGCCCCGGCAGTGTCCGGCAAGTCCCCCTCCAGCCTGGGGAAGAAGCCGTCGGGGCTGACGGTGGCCCCCAGCAGCTCATTCTCGGACACCAGGCCAAGCACAGCAGCCTGGGCCAGGGACAGCACCACCACCGCCTCCGTCTGCGTCCCGCACTCGCTGAACCGATCCATCTCTCACCGCTGCCCTACGCTGCCATGGCTGGGGGGGAGAGAGACAGCATCAGCCCCCCCTGCCCTGCCAGGGGCCGCCCCAGCAGCACCCCTTTCCTGACCACCATCCCCAGCAAGCCCGAGACCCAAGGGGTGAGCACAGCACAGGTCCCCTGCCCAGGACCCCCATGGTCGGGGTGCAGTGAGGGTCCCCCAGCAGCCCCAGTGAGGACAGGCAGGGAGCTGCCAAGCGCGGAGGCTGCTGCTTCCTCCTGCGGGGAAGGATGTTCTCCTAAATATAATTATTGCTGCAGCTACAACAAAGAGGAATCCTATGGGGGAGGTAAAACAGGAATAAACTCTAAACCGGATTATGTCGCAGTCCCAGGAGCGCCTGCACGGCGTGAGAGGCAACTGTGGGCTCAACACCCGCTCCCTGCGAGGAGAAACCGGTGTCATCAGCTGATCAGCCCCTCACCTCGGCACCCACATGGCCCCCACGCCGCGTCCAGGGGCTGCTGGAGCACATCGGCAAAACCAGCTGCAGACAGAGCACAGCCAGCTGCCTGCTCCTGCTGTGGCCTCCGTGTCCTCCCTGTGGCCACCAAACACCAGGACACTGCTGGGACATCTCCCCCTGGGAAAGGGGAGAAGGACCCAGTCCAGCACCCTCGAGCCTCTGGTCCCAGCCTCTGCCCCAGCGGGAGGAAGGTCCAAGCCATGTGTCCCTGCCTGCTTGGGCATCCCTGCCCTGTGGGAGGGTGGGAGNTGGGGGAGGGCAAATGCGGAGGCAGCGGAACAAAGCGAGGAGCGGGGGAGGGCGGCAGGGGGAAGAGAAGGAGGAGGAGGAGGGGTGGGAGGAAGGATGGTGAGGAAGAAGAGGCTGGGGTCCTGCTGCCCTGCCCGGGAGAGGAGCTGGAGGAGGCTGGCAGAGGGAAAGCCTTTCGGTTGGGTCTTGGGGTTGGTTCTCCTCCCTGGTTCGGGGCAGTGCCCCTGTCCCCGTGCACTGGGTGTCCCTCCCTGCACTGGGTGTCCCTCCCTGCACAGCTCAGCTCTCATTTTTCCCCAAGGATTTAGCCACAACCAGCCACACCCATCCTGCATGGGGGGTCCTGCAGCAGCTGCCAGGATCAGAGAGGGGAGAAGGGGCCCAAGTGCTCGCCCCAGGTCACCAGCAATGTGGAGGGGCCAGCCAGACACCCTCAGCCCAGCTCTGGGTGCTTTCCCCCAAGTACAAGCACCAGAAGACAAGGGGGCTGGAGGAACATGCTCCTGACTCCAGCACTGATGTGTTTTAAGAACAACCACCCTAAACCAGAGGCTTTTAGAAGAAAGTAACTCATGAATTCTGAGAGCAGGGACAAGCTCCACTCCCCCAGGCTCTCCGTAGGAAAATAAAAGCCTTGTCTTAAACAAAATAGTTTGCACTTTTCTCCATCAAAGGCAGAATCTCCAGTGTGTGACAAGTGGAGGTGCACCAGGAGGACAGGGAGGGCATGGGGAGTGGGACAGATGCTTCTGTTCCACCTCTCACTCTCCCTTCCCTGTGCAGCTTCCTGGAAATGCTGTTTCCCAACTCGCTGCCAAGCCAGGCCAGGTCACCAGCTCCCAGAGGAACACCCTGACACCCCCGGGGAGCCTCTGCACCAGCCAGGACCCGCTTGCCTTTTCAGCCCTTCCTCATCACATCTCTCCTTGGTTGCTGACAAACAGCTGCATGAACAGTGACAGATTTCATCACCTCATTTTTCAACAAACTCATGCCTTTTCAGGAGGAAAGGAAAAAGGAGGAAAAAAACCCCATATATACGCAATAATTTGCTTCTAGACTGATTCTTTCAAACCTGGAGCACCCCCCTGGCCCTGGCAGTGACGGGGCTGCACCATGGGACACGTGTGCCTTCGTGCCCTTCTGCTCATCCTTCCCCTCCTGCCCTCTGTCTGCCCCCTCTCTGGGGGCAAAGTCCATGCCTGCTCCCTGTGTACAACACCCAGACCCATTCCCCAGGAAGAGCTGTGTTACTGTTACCAGGATTGTGCCTTAATACTGCTCTCACCAGTAATGCAAGAGCAACTCCTCTTCCTCCCTGTCTCAAGACTCCAGATCCTTCCCGTGGCTCTGCTGGACAGGGTCTCACTCACCAAACTCATCTGCCCCTGCCCTGTGTCTGGGGACCAGACCCTTCCTGGCCCCTCTCAACCCCTCTGGCTCAGGGTCAGGCTCTCTCTGGCTCCTTTGCCAATGCAGACACCCACCCGCCTGCACCTCTCCCTCATCTGGAGCTACACACACACACTTGTTGGCATCCCCTCCAAAAGCCACCCAAGCCATGTTCCCGGCCTCCCGATTCCCATCTCCTGGTCCCCTCACCCCTGTGTCCCAGTCCCCTCACCCCTGTGTCCCCATCCCCTCACCCCTGTGTCCCTGTCCCCTCACCCCTGTGTCCCAGTCCCCTCACCCCTGTGTCCCAGTCCCCTCACCCCTGTGTCCCCGTCCCCTCACCCCTGTGTCCCCATCCCCTCACCCCTGTGTCCCCATCCCCTCACCCCTGTGTCCCTGTCCCCTCACCCGTGTCCCACCTCCAGCACTCGTGGGCAGGACGCACCCAGGGAAGCAGCAGCCACTACCCTCCCCTGTGAAATTCATTTTTCTTTCAGCATTTCTCCTCCCACTCTGGGGAGGTTTTGTCTCGGAATGTGTATCTCTCTTCTCCTCCTGTCNGGGGGCTGAGGGTCCCACCCCACATCCCCGCCCTGCCACAGCCAGGGAGAAGAACCCCCCGGAGCTCTGGTGGCTCCCACCCCATAGACAACACTGCCAGGGCTGGGGGGCTGCTGGACACCCCTGGGGGACCCTCTCTGGGACCCCCTTTGCACGTTCCCTTTCTGAGACCTCCTCTGCAGGAGCTGCTGCAGGGGACCCTTCTTGTGGGACCCCCACTGTGGCAGCCCCTTTGCTGGGCTCGAGCCTGACCTTAAATCAGAGCCAAAGATGAGGGGTGAAGTTGGGGTGACCTTGGGGGAGGGCAAATGGGGACGAGGGGGGCGTTAAAACTTCTCAAGTTTTCAACAGATAATGGCTGATCAACAGATCTGTAATATTTGTGAGAATACCTTTGATTTTATTTTGCTTCCTGTCTTAAAAGCAGCTTTCATTTAAATTTAATAAAGGGAAAACCAGTTCTTTAATCTTTTTTTTTTTTTTTTTTTTTTTTTTTTTTCTAAACAGAAAAATTGTTTTCCCTGAAAAATCACAACGAGCAACTAAAATTATTCACAAAGCCCATCCAGAGTGTTTGTCCTCAAGACTGACATCCAACACGGATAAACCAAGCTTTAAAGGAAGAGCCAAAAGTTCTGAGGAACACGAAAAAAGGGTAAAAAAAAAAGGGAAAGAGGATGCTGGGGTGCTGCTGCTGCCAAAAAATTGCCATGTTTGGAAAGAGCCCAAAACAACTGCTAAATTCATTCAGTCAGTGTCTCTGCATTAGATAGTATCTAACTCCATTTTTTAAGGAAAACTTTTGTTAATGATTTCTCTGGAAACCAGAAAAAAACACTTGCTGTAAGCTAATTAATGTGCTTCCTGACAGGGAGAGCCACATGTGAAACCCTGTGCGTGGCGTGGAGGGCTCTGGGTGGAGGAATTAAATTTTGTATCATGCTGCAATGCGTGACACACTGAAAATTATTACATTCTTCAGTCAGATCAGGTGGAAAAACAAGCTGGGGAAAATGACGAGTTCAGGCCCATGTGACAGCTGGTGGGGCAGGAGTGGCACCCTCAGCCCTGCCCTGACCTGGAGATGCTTCTGTTGGAGGTTCTTGTCCCAGATGCCACAGCTGGTCACCGTGCAGGGAGGGCTGTGACCCAAATGCTGCTGTGGTGTCACAGCAGACAGGCCCCGACACTGACCCAGGACATCCCTCTCCTGTTCCTCCCTCTGCTGAAAAAACACTTCCCACCTCCATCCCTCCATCCCTCTGCTCCTCCATCCCTCCCTCGCTCCCTCATTCTCCCCGTTTCCCTGGCAACGCCCATCTCTCGCAGGAGATCTGTCCCCTCTCTCCCTCTTATCTTTCTCCTCTCTCTTTCATCTATCTCCTAATCTCCCTCCCTGTTCCAAACCTCTGTCCTTTGCTTCCTTTCTTTCTCTCTCCCTTTTCATCTTCTACAATGTCTTCTCTATCTTGGGGTTACAATTATCTGAATCTCACTTTAAAATAAAAAAACGCTGGCTCCAGGAATGCCACGTGCCACCAGCCCCTCTGCTCCCTCTGCCACCCAAACGAGGGCTTGGGACCCCTGCCCGTGCCCTGGCCCTGCAGTCCCCCTCTCTCTGAAGAGGATGACATTCCTGCACTCTGGCAAGGCCCTTGCCCCCTTCCCATGCAGGGTCCCTGCCACAGGGGACCAGGGGAGGCTCCTCAGGACACCACTGAGCACGGACCAATGGATCCACAGCCCACGCTGTAAGCTCCAGAGGTTCACCAGACCTCAGCTCCTGGAGCAAACCCCTGGCAGTCACTGCCCAGGGGACCCAGGGACCACTCAGGAGCTTTGCTGCTCAGCACAACCCCAGCACAACTCAGGAGACCAGAGAGCCCAAGCCTGGAGCTGGCTGGCAGCCCGTGTGCCCAGGCAGCTCTGCTCGAGGGTGGCAAAAACCTGGGGAGCAACAGCTCAGGGACCAGGACGTTCCCCTGAGACCCAGCTGCTATCCCCGTGCACTTCTGGATGTGTACGAGGCCCTTCCTGCCATGGGACAACCTGAACCCCTGGGGACCTCCAGTGCTCCAAAGCCCCAGATCCCCCAGACCCGACACAGCGCCTGTCCATGGCCAACGGGCACCCTGGGGACCCAGCACATCCCACCCTTCCCAGGGGCCATTCAAGGACAACATTCCCCCTCAAAACGACCCAGATGTGGCCCCTCTGTCCCCATCCTCCTTCTAGTGTCACCAGGCTCTTGGAATCTTGTTCCAGACCTTATTGTCACGCCATGACCCAAACTGCTGCTGCTGACTCACACAGGAGCCCCAGTGACAGAAACAGTGATTAGATACAAGGAATTGGTGACCAAAGGTGTGGGGTGAGCCCAGACTGAGACGAGGGGCTGCTCCTGCTCCTACAGCCCCACTGAAACCATCCCTGACCCCCAGAGCTCCCCACACCTCATGGGGCTCTGGGCAGTTTGGCACGGATGGTGTTCGGGGTGAGGGAGAAATCCCACCCCAGCCACCCCTCGGAGCCTCTGCACAGAAACCCAGCTATCCCTTGGAAAACAGTTTTTTTGCTTTAAAGTGAAATAAACAGGGGAAAGAAAGACTTTCAAGTTCCTCCTTGCTGCAACGACTTCTCTCCAGCATACTCCCTTTCCTCTCCCAAAATAGAAGAGCTTTTCAGAAAAGATGTGAGAAGACAAAAAAAAAGGAACTGAATAGAGGAAAGAGGAAAGAAAAAAATGGAGCCCCAAGGGGGTGGAGAAAAACAGAATGAAAAGACAGCAAAAGTAAAGAAAAGGGATGAAAAATAAAGGAGGGGGAAGAGAGAGACAGACAGAGAAGCTTTGAAAAGAAAGAATGCTCCCAGCCTGAATACAGTGTGCATGGAAAAAAGAGCGCTTGAAAAGAAACAGCCAGATGAAATGACCTCTCATTCACAGCCTGTGCCAATCACCACCACAATGTAAATCCTTTCTTCTTTTCTGCATTCTCTCTCTTTCCAGCGGGGGCAGAGGGAAGAGGAAGAAAAGGGGAGTTAATTCTCAGCACAGCAGAAAATAAATCTGCTCTCTGCTAACTCCCTGAAAGAGACGCTGAGTTACTTTTAAAAATACCTCTCCCAGTGATCACACACACAGATATGTAAAAAAAAGTAAATTAAATTCTGCTCCAAGTGGCTCTGGGAGAGTCCAGCCTGGCTACCAGCTCCCCCAGATGAAAAGCCACCATGCTGTGCTGAGGAAAAATACAGGGAGCAAGGAACCAGTGTGTCCGTGGAAGGCAAAGAGAGATGTGGGTCACCCCTTACCCCTGCAGAGAGAGATGAGGGATGGAGGTGATGGACACAAAACTGGGGCCTGACTTTGGGCACAGGGTGGGAGGGTGGGTGCTGGGGGGGTGAAGAATGGGTAGGTGCCCAGCACAGCCCCCTGTAGATCCCAAACCCCTTTCTGGCTGCAGCCCCCACAGCCTCCCCACCAAGGAGACACTAGACGGGGCCTTGCTGAGGGTCTTCACCCCCTCAGTACCCCAAGCCTGGACCACAGCCACTCAGCAGCCCCCTCTCAGCACCCCCCATGCTGGGGGTTAACGATAAACTGTGGGGACCTCAAAGCAGAGCAATAAAAATGGCTGGAAATCCGAGGAACCAACAAGCAGGAGCTCAAGGGTCCTTGTGTGTGTAACCTGCTGGCTGGTTGTAAAGGGGGAAAACACCCAATAATGTGATAAATGGGAGCTGAGAGCCACCCTGAGGGACACAGCAGGTGCCTGGTGGGATGTGGTGGGATCCTCTTGGGGTAGGAGGATGGAGGGAAGACCCCCTGCAACTGGAGGGCAGTCTCCCTTTTGAGAGCTGCCCGTATCCTTGGGAACACTTCTCATGTATGTTTTATGTTCCCCATGTGCAGGGCTTGCCCAGGCGTGGGCAGGAGAGCAGCCCTGGGGCTGCCTGGGTGGAGAAACGGGGACTGCCCGGATACACACAGAGCAGCCAGAAACCCCCAGCAGCAGCTGAAGGCTGGGAGTGAGGTGCTGACAAACTCAACCTGGGAAATGCCCCTCTGAGCCCCCCGGCCGATGTTACCCCCCTGGTGCAGGGGAGGGGCAACCAATGGCCGTGGGGCAAGCATGGACCCCAACCTCAGCACAACTGGCACAGGAAAGTCCAGGGCTGGAGGGGGAGGAGGATTTCTGCCCTAAGAGTGATCCTGGATGTGTGGCAGCCCTGGCAGCTGGGGACACCACGGTACTTCCAGCTCTGCAAGCAGGAGGGTTTCAGATCCTCTCCTGAGCAGCTGAGCAAGATGTGTTTGCAAAGTGGTTTGGGAGGGGAGGGACCCTTGATGAAATCCCAGCTCAGGCTGTCCGGGGCTCCATCAGGAAAGGAGCAGACACCCCCAGACAGCTCCTTTGCTTTTGGCTCCTCAGAGCTCAGCTAATAAAGGTTTCCAGCCCCCCAGTGCCCACATACCATGAACCCCCTCTGTGTACCCTGCCCTGGTCCTGAGCCCCAGGAACACAAAGTCTGACCCAAAATACCAAAATTTGTCATTAAAGGAAAAAAAAAATCCCTGCACTGGGAACCTGGCTGGACCTGGGTGAGGTGGCTGGGGCAGTGGCAGGTGACACTCGAGCTGGTGTGGGACACATCTGCACACAGGAGGCCCCTGGCAGAGGGATCACGGGTGGATGGCACCACCCCAGTGCCCTTTTCCATCACAGTCCACTGTACTGTCTGCACTGCCTTCTTACAGAAAGAAAATCCTATAAATACACAGAATATTCAGCTGTTGAAATAATTTGCTTATATATGTGTCCCTTGTTGATAATCACAGAATGAACCCAAACCACTCCAGTTCCCATAAATCAAGACTGGCTCTCTGCAGACGAGTTCCCCAATTAACCCAGCGGGCTCCACGAGCTGAACGGCCAAGGCATGAAATGGGGAAGGAGGAGAGGAAATTCAGCACAGAGGCTGAGAACCACCAGCAGAAAGAGCTCTTTCAGTTCTGTGTTCTAGAAAGGGTTTTTTCTCTGGAGAGCACCTGTCCTGTCCCCACAAACCCCAGCCCTGGGTCTGCACCAGAGGCTGGCAATGAGCTGGTGGACCCAGAGTGAGGTAAGGACAGAACAGGAGAATGAACACCAGTATCTGATGGGCACACTGAAGAGGGAGGTTGGTGTCTGCCTGAAAATTTCATCTCTCAGATGGTTCAAAAAGCCCCCAAGATTGCAATTGGCACGGGGCAGGGAGATGTTAAAGTTGAGATTTTGTGGTTCAGATGGTCAAGGGGTCAGCATGAAGAGTGGAAAGTCCTCCCTGAGGGAGGAGAGTGCCAGAGTCCCTGTGGGTGTGTGTCCTGGCAGGAATGGGATCCAGCTCCTGGAATACCTATTGGAATGCATGGGGCCACTGGGACGCCCCAGCCCAGTGTCTGACACCCCCGGCCAGGGGCTGTCCCCAACCCTGCTGAAAGGGCCCTGAGACCCCAGTATTGGCACAGGGCTGGGAGAAGAGACCAGGGGTGAAGGAAGGGAAAAACAGAGGCCAGGGAGCACTGAGGGAATTACAGCTTTGGCAGAAGAAGCAGGGGAAGGACAGGGAGCTCGTTAGGAGCTGGAGAGCACAGAGCAGTGACCAGACAGGGCAGCGAGGGGAGAAGTGACCCAGCCCCTCACAGCATGGACACAGGACAAGGCTGAAAGAAACAGGAAAGATAAATTTAGAGGCAGCTGGTGAGCACTCTTCCTCCCGCAGCTCTGCCTGTCCTTCCTCCCCCTTGCCAGGTGCCCCATGGGGGGCTCCAGCCCCGGGGGGCTTTCCCAGCTCTTGCCCAGCCAGGGGACAAACCCAGCCCTGCCACCCTGCTGGCTGTGGGACACGGCCATTCCCAGGGAGGGACATCAGCGACCCCAGAGGTTGATCTCTGCTCCAGATGTTGGTGGTCTTCCCATGACATCCCCCTCCAGCTCCCACCACCCTGCACAGGCGCCCGGTGCTGAGCAGGAACACGGCTCTGTGTTCCCAAGATGTGGAAGTAAAACAATGAACGTGTCCACGTGCTGCTCCCCCAGCTCAAACACCTCCTTCCTCAAACTGCTGTGCTGAGATGAAGCCTTTAAAGGACTGGCTGATGTTTCCCTCTTGCTCAAACCCCTTTGTGCCCCCACTCCCCGCCTGTCCCATGCTGGGGGGACGCGACAAAAAGAGAGGGGAAGGAGTGAGGAAGAGAGGTTTGACTTGGGTCAAGTTCCCTCCTTTCCATCGGTCTGTATCCATTAAACACCCACTGGGAGTCACATCTCTCCCTGTAGCACTGGAGCCTCCAGCCCCTGGACCCCTGGATCAAGTATGGATCAAAAACCAAAAAAAAAGCCATGAGGATTCCTGTTATTAAACATTCTCCACCAACACGTCTCTGCTCCCACCCCTGTCCTCACCAGCACTCCCCATAGCTCCTCTCCTACCCCCCCAGCACACCAGAGGACCCTGAACTGCTGCCACTCCCGAGGACCCTGAACTGTTGGACCCCTCCCCATGGCTCATGCAGTGACGACCCCTGCCCCAGCCCCTGCCTGGGGGCATCTCCAGCAGCACTGTCCCCCCTGCTCCCCACCAGAAGCTGCAACCCACCCATCAGCACTGTGTCCCAAAGCTCCTTGACCCAGAAATGCTCAGGTCCAATTTGTGGTTGATTCAGTAAATTTTTAACCCTGTAAGGTAAAGAACAATTACAAATTTCCCTCCCCTCTAGGTCCCTACTCAGCCACCCAGGACATGTCACCGGCACTGTGCTAGCCTGCCCCTCCCCTGTGCTGCTCCTGAAAAGCACTTTTTTGGGCAATCCAGAATCTCACTGGTTTCCCACTCACCTCTTCCAGTCCAAGTTGTGCACCACTAATCCCAGTGCCAATCCCCCAGAGCCCCTGCCCCTCCAGCCACTGCCCGGGACCTCCCCTGGGTCCTGCCAGCTCAGACCCTCCAGCTTGCTGCCACAGACCCCTCGGCTCTTCTCCCCATCTCACTGCTGCAGACTTGCACAGACCCCTTGCAGACCCCAGCCCCAAGGAGGACATTGTCTGTTTCAAATGGAAAATTATGTCTTGGGTTATTTAAGCCAGTAACTGTGATGCCCCTGGGCTGCAGGACACACCTTGATCTGGCTGCTCTTGCCCCCCATCACCCCGTGATCTCCTTTATCCCAGGAGCAAGGCCTGTGGAGCTTCACATGAACTTTCCATAAGTTTTTCCTTGCCCTACACTAAAGAGCAATCCAGACACTGACTCTCCCGGTGGCTGAGGAAGGAAGGAAGGGTGGGAGATGAGGCTTTTCTTCCTGCTTGGGAATGTTCCAGTGATCCTGGAGACCTGGCATCTATACACCAAGGAGTCTTCACCCCTCTGGTCACTTCTTTACCAAAACACCTCGGGTACTTTGTGGAGATTGTTCTGCAAACATTCAGAGGATGGTGACAGCACAAGGGCACAGTGGAAGCTGCAAGCTCCACAAAGAGATTTCTAGGCAAGAAGCTTGCACGCTGCTTCTCTTTATTCTGACTGGAAACCCTTCAGTGTCACTCGGGTGACCGGCAGGCATTGGGAGGAAAGGACAGGAAAACTTATAATCATGTTTCTCTCTCCAGCAAGAGCACCCTGCCCCACCAGCCCCATGCATTCCACCCACTGCCCCAAGATTTCAACAGAAATAGGGTTTTTGGGGGAAAGCCCTTGCCCCGGTCCTGGCCCCACAGGACACCTGGGAGGCATGGAGGTGCCCCTGCTCCAGCAGATGGGGAACCAGGGGCTGCTTCTCAACAAAGAATAAATGTAAAACAACCACGAGGAGTGTGGGCAGCACTCTGGCTCACGTTCCCTATGGTACAAAGCCCCAACGTTGCCATTCCCTTGCTGGTCCCAACCACAGGCAGCTCACCCCTCCCCACACCGGGGGGTTCTGAACTCCTTTACAAATGAAAAACCTTTTGTGCTGCACTCCAACCAAACCAACTACAGACACTTGCCCAGTGCTTAAACCATACCCAAAGGAACGAGAGGAGGGCAGCTCCTGGGCTCTGGGTAAGATGTCCCTACTCCTCCCACCCCTGATACCCACACTAGAGCCCCCAGAACCCCCCCTGGTGTGGGCTGGGAATGTTCCTCAGGGTGCGGCAGAGATCAAGTTGCTGGGATCTAATTTACTGGTTTTTAGGGATATAACTTGATGATTGCTCAAAGAGGACGTTAATGGAGCCTCCTCACTGAAGAGGAGCCCAGCCTGGCTGGGACATGACCTGGACCCTGCTGTGGTGGCTCTGGGTGAGGGTGATGACCCTGGGGACACAGGTGGGGGACTGTCACCCAGGGGTGGCAGCAGGGGGGTCCCTTCACAAAAGGTGAAGGAGCTGGTGACCCCCAGAGCTACCAAAGGGGACAATGAGAGCCTTGACCCCAT
Organism: Florisuga fusca; assembly: GCA_038090715.1. Lineage (NCBI taxonomy): Eukaryota > Metazoa > Chordata > Aves > Apodiformes > Trochilidae > Florisuga > Florisuga fusca. Next base: position 368,022 of record JAAWXA010000037.1, read on the forward strand.
GAACAACATGGGTCTGGGGTCTTGCTCCAGCCTTGGACACTCTGGTGCCGTGGCTGTGGCCGGCCCGGTGGTCAGAGGAGATGGGATGGACACGGGGGTGTCTGGAGCTGCCAGAGGCCCCCCTGGGTAAGGCTGGTTCCAATCGGTGACACCAGTGACACCGAGCCGAGGCCAGAGCTGGTGGGGTTGGGCACGACGGGCTGTGCGGTGCTGCCCCCCACTCCACCTCCTCCGGGCTGCTTAGAAAGAAACTACTAATGATTGACTAATTAATTAATTATGACTAATTCAACCGCCGCATCCTGTTGATGAGAAGAGCTACAGCCAGGCCGTCCCGGATGAGCCCCTCTCCCCCCGGCTTTGGCGCAGACCCCGGCCCCGCGCCCCCAGACCCTGTCGGGGGCACCGAGCGGTCCCGACACCAGGAAATCCCGGAGGGAACGCGCCAGGGGGACCTTCCTCCCCGCAAGGTCACCCCCTCCTCCGCCGCCCCCCCGGCACTCTCCTTCCTCCGCTACAGATACGGGGGGCAGAGCCGGGACAGACCCCCCCAAACCGGACCCCAGCACCTGCGAACTGTCCTGTCCCCAGACTTGGGGAGCAAGCAGGACGCCCCCAGCTTTTCCCCCCTCCCGCCCCTATCGCCCACCNTGGAGGGAGGGTGTTTGGGCTCTTGCGTGGGGGAGCTGTGCATGGGAAGGGGGTGATCGGAGCCCCCCGCATTCCCAGCCCCCCCGGCAATCCGGGACCGCCCTCGGGGAACAAAGCTGCCGGGGGGGCTGGGAATGCGGGGGGCTCCGATCCCCCCCTTCCCATGCACAGCTCCCCCACGCAAGAGCCCAAACACCCTCCCTCCAGGGGTTATTGCACACCCTGGTTTTAGGGGGTGATCCTCCCTGGCATTAGGGGGTTCTCGGGGTGGGGCCGTGTCTGCCATGGTGGGCGGTGGGACCCCCATCTGCACAGCCATGGGGAAACATGGGCAGAGCCCCACAAAGGAGACCGTGGGGGGTGTGTGGCACCAGCTGGTAGTCCCCCACTCACAAAAAAAGAGCGGAATTGGGGGTGCAGGGGTCATGTTGTACCCGCTGGTGCCCCCCCCCCAAACAAAGAGCAAAACTGGGGGTGATGCAGGAATCTGGGAGCCCGGGGGGGTCATACACGCTGTGTGAAGTGGGGAGAGGGGCGGTGGCAGAAGGTGGCGGGTCCTCGGGCAGTGGGTGATGGTGACGGGCTGTGTGGTGGTAGATGCAGTTCTCCTTTTTGAGGATCTTTTTGTGTGTTTTTGGGTGAAAAACTGCCTTCTCGCTGCTGGTTCCTGGTGGCTCCTGATGTCCCCAGTGCAGTGGCCAAGCCCCAGCCAGGCCATGGCTGTGATGGGGCTTGGCCAAAGGAACCATTGACCAAAACCGGTGTTTCTCTCCCCAGAGTGGGGCTGGGCCAGGGCCTGCCCGACGGGTGCCACGGCTGCGGCTGGAGGGCGCTAGGGTGGCCCAAGTTGGGGGGCAGCCACCGCGGCCTCACAGTAGCTCCAGCCAATCAGGATGAGGAGAGACGAGGCGTCAGCCAATCAGGACGACGAGACATGAGGTTGCAGGTGCCTCAGCCAATCAGGACGAGGGAACTCGAGGGTGCACCTAATCAGGATGCCTGAACAGGCGGCCCCACAGCCTATCGCAGCTGAGCAACGCGCAGCTCCCGGCCGTGGGGTAGGGGCCGGGGGGCACTGTCCCCTTAAGAGGGGGCGTGGCCTGCTCAGAGCCACGCCCCTCCCGCCCTCGCTCTTGGGCTGGTGCGCCCTCTAGCGGCTTGCGGGGGTAGTGGCGGAGATCGGAGCGAACCCGGAGCGACCTCGGTGTGGGCCCCGATGTGAGCCCGGAGCGACCTCGGTGTGGGCCCCGATGTGAGCCCCGGCGTGCATGGAGCTCATGTGTGAGCCCGGAGTGAGCCCCGTGCAGATCCCGCACCCCGTATCGTCCCCATCCGCACCCCGCAGCTCCTGGTGGCCCGCCCGGCCCAGCCCCCGCTGCCCGCAGCACCGCCCCGTGCCCTCCGCCGCTTCCGGGGCGGACCGGGGGTTGCTGCCGGGGACGCCGCGGGCCGGCCCCGCTCCAGCGCCGGGATGATCAACGCCATCCTGGTGTTCAACAACCACGGCAAACCAAGGCTCGTCCGCTTCTACCAGCACCTGGTGCGGGCGGGGGGCTGAGGGCCCGGGGGGGCTGGGGGCAGCCGGTACCGGGGCCTGGTGGGGGCTGGGGATCCCCTCCCGGGGGTCTCGGCTGGGTCTGGTCCCCCGGGATGCCCCATGACCCCGCGGCTGCCCCGCTGGTCCCGAGGCTGCGGCTGCCCCCCATCTTCTGGCATCCCTTTGGGGGGATGCGGGGGATGTGGGACCCCCACCCATGGCGCCGGCCCCGGTCTCGGTGCAGGCAGAGGAGGTCCAGCAGCAGATCATCCGTGAGATTTTCCACCTGGTGCTCAAGCGGGATGACCACATCTGCAACTTCTTGGAATGTGGCAGGTAACCCCTGCACCCTGACGAGGGGGGACATTCCCCGGCCCAGCCAGTGTCTCAGCCCCCACCCCAGACCTGTCACCTCTCCCCGTGTCCCCACAGCCTCTTTGGTGGCTCTGACTACAAGCTGATCTACCGGCACTACGCCACCTTGTACTTTGTCTTCTGTGTGGACTCCTCCGAAAGCGAGCTGGGCATCCTGGACCTCATCCAGGTGGGTCTGACCCCGGGGTACCTGCCCCCAGCTGCGGGCCCAGGCGGGCAGCGTAGCCTCCCCACACCTTCTGGGTGCACTTTGTGCCTCTGGCACCTCCTGGAAGCAGCTGGGAAGCTGTTCAGGGGCTGCGGTGGGGAGGGGGAGCTGATCCCAGCTCTTCTGTGTGGGAGTGGCTGGGGAAGTCAGTCCCAATGGATTTATTTAAAAAAAAAAAATTGATTTGTTTGGATTGGAAAAGATCTTTAGGACCATGTGGTCCAACCTCTAACCCAGCACTGCCAAGGCCACCACTGACCCATGTCCCTCAGCACCACATCTCCACCACGGCCTCCTCGTGGGGATGGTGGATGGGATCCCACCAGGGACTTCACCCTGGGGAGGGGGACTTCACCTCGGAGGGGGTGGGGATTCGGAGTCAGGGAGGCCCTGGCAACCCTTTCCAGGAAGAAATTATTCCCCAGCTCCAACCTCAACCTCCCCTGGCACAACTTGAGGCCGTTCCTCTTGTCCCATCCCTTGTTCCTGGGGAGCAGAGCCCGACCCCCCCTGGCTCCAACCTCCTCTCAGGGGGTTGCAGAGAGCCAGAAGGTCTCCCCTCAGCCTCCTCTGCTCCAGGATCAACACCCCCAGGGCCCTCAGCTGCTCCTGGGCAGACTTCTGCTCCAGCCCCTTCCCCAGCTCCCTGATGGATCCTGGGCTGCCCCTGGGCTGGTCCTGCCCATGCTGGCCTGGGGACAGGCAGTTCCTGCCCCTCAAAGGATGAGAAGGTTGTTGAGAGGTTTTTGTCCCTGCTAAGGGTAACACCCTAGGAACAAGTTTCTGGGCAGGGTGTGTGCAGAAAGCTCTGTGCAGTGGCCTCGTGTCCTGACCTTCCTTTCCTGCCTCCTCAGGTGTTTGTGGAGACGCTGGACAAGTGCTTTGAGAATGTCTGTGAGCTGGACCTCATCTTCCACATGGACAAGGTGGGTTTGGGCTCCGTGTGCTCCTCCAGTTCCTTCCCAGGGGCCTGTGCTCCCAGAGCAGCTTTTGGTGTGTCAGGAGGCACTTTCTGGGGAGAAATGGAGATCCTGGGTAGGAGGTTTTCAGCATGGGGTCTTCATAAGCTGCTGACATGGTGTCTTCCAAGAGACCTGAGTGTCTCAGCTCTGTCCTGGGCCCTCCCCGGGTCAGCTGGCACCCATCCTTGTGCTGTCTGTGCTGGGGGTTGTTGGGCTGATGATTGCCACCAACGCTGTGTCACTGCAGTCAAGGTACAGGGATCTGTTCCAAGCTTTGCTCTTGGTCTTCAGCAGGGGCTGGTGATGGAGCTGTGTGGGCTCTGGCCTGTGTGCCTCATACCACTCAGAGCCCTATTACTGTTCCACCAGAGCTTCAGGGAAAAAAAAAAAAAAAAAAAAAGAAAGAAAAAAAAAGAACAATGAGAGTGTTTGGATTCTGTATGGTGTGTTTGGTAAACTCGAGTTTGGGCGACAGCCTGCAGTGCTTCCTCTTCATCTGGAGAGAAGCTTTGGGCAGAAACCGTCCGCTTTGATCGTCTCTGAGATGGGGCTGGAGATAGCCAGGACTGTGCTGAGGGAGCAGAGAGGCTTGGCTGACCTGTGCCTCTTGATAAGAGTTGTCTTGTTTTGTTGAAGAAAAAGACATGCCAGCAACAGGGAGGAGTGGAAAAAAAAAAAGGTCAATTAGGCTGTAAAGTGTTCCCTGTCTGTGGGCAATTCCATCATCAGAACTTCATCAAAGGAACAGAGTTACTGAATCCTCCCCGGAGGGGATCTGCATCCTCTGGTGAAGCAGGAGCCTGAGTTCCTCCCCTGCCCAGCAGTGAACCCCCAGCAGGTCACTGGGCTGACGAGCTTCTCGCACCAGTGTCCTTATCACTGCTGGCAGAAGGAAGTGTGGGGAAGGAGCAGCTCCCGGGTCACCTCGGGGCACATGGTGAGCCAAGGGGCATTCAGGGGGCTGGGAATGTGTGTGGGTCTCCTGTGGGTCCCCAGCTCCATCCCCTGGGTGCCTGGGCTGGGGTTTCAGTGCTGTGATGGTGCCGATGGCCCCGCAGCCTGTCGGAGCCCCTGCTGGAATGAGGAACGAGGCTGATGGCAGTGGGGACAGAGGCTGTGACTGTCCCTGACAGGGATTCCATCTGGGACTGTGGGTCCTGTGGCTTTCTGCTCTTGCCTTAGGACAGCCCTTACGCAGCACAGCACCCAGGGCACGAGCTGCCCTGAGTTTCCAGTCCTGGGGAGGCTGCGGGGCCAGCAGGGCTTGGGTCATCCTGGGGCACTGTGACACCAGCGCCCTTGGGCTGTCACCTTCAGGAGCAGCAGCCTGAGAGGTGCTGGGACCCATTTGCTGCGGGGAGGCTCAGGGGGAGGCTCCTGCCCTCCTGCTTTCTCCTGAGCAGCTGCAGGGTCCCGGCGGGGACGGGGATTGTTCAGGAAGCACTGTGCTTCACTTTGCAAAACAAAGCTGGCCTGGGATTTCTGCCCTGTTGGTTTTGGGCCAACTTGGGCTGAAGCCAGACCTTGAAGGAACAACATTTCCTGCAGCCCAGATGCTCTCCTGTTGCAGGGAGCTGCCAGCACCGGCCAGGATGGTCCCCTCCCTCCAAGCAGGTTCTCTCCCTTGCTCTGTTTTTGCCCTGTCACCCCAGCAGGACCTGCCACCCCGTGTTTACAGGCACAGCCTGCCCTTGTGAAGCCATAAAACGATGTAATAACTTAACCATGCTCCAGGAACAGGCTGTTTCGGGGAAGTAACCAGAGACCCATAAAGCTGCTGACAGTGCAGGGGGGCTGGGTGAGCCTGAGCTCTGGTGATGCTCTCTGCATCCAGCTTCATCCTGGGGGGCCCTGGGGAGGGAGCAGGACCTCTGAGCAGCTTTGGGCTCTTTTTTGTGCATGTCTCATCTTTCCTAAGAGAAAGCAAGGGAGCTGGACTCTGGCCTGGCTTGCTGGGTGGATGAAAGTGGTCCTGGGAAGCAGTGTCTGGGGGTCTTGGTGGCCCTTGGGGATCCTGGGTCTTAGCTGCCCCAGGACCCCTGTCCAGCAGGCTTTCCAGGTGTGACTCAGGGAGAGAGCAAACTTCAGTGGAGGTGTTGGAGGGGCCCAGTGGTCTGGTGGGTGATGTTTGTTGGAGCTCCCCTAGCCCTGCCCTCTAGAGCTGTCTGCCAGACCCCCGGGGCTGATAAGACAGGAGGACAGGGCTGGGTTTTTGTCCCTCAGCCCCAAACATGCTTCCACAGCATCCTGCAGGCCCTGCAGCTGGTTACATGGGCTGGGCTGGCAGCCTTCCCTCCCCTTGCAGGTTCACCACATCCTGCAGGAGGTGGTGATAGGAGGCATGGTGCTGGAGACCAACATGAACGAGATCGTGGCACAGGTGGAGGCCCAGAGCAAGCTGGAGAAGGCAGAGGTGAGCGGGGGGCTGGAGCTGGTGAATCCCCAGAGTCTCCCACCTCTGCCTGCCGGGGGGGCTCTCGGGGGGTCACGGGTCCCTCTGGTCACAGGGAGGTCTCTCGGCCGCTCCGTCCCGCGCCGTCTCGGCGGTGAAGAACATCAACCTGCCCGAGATCCCTCGCAACATCAACATCGGAGACATCAACATCAAAGTGCCCAACCTGTCCCAGTTCATGTGAGTGAGCCTGGGAGCGGAGTTGAGCCCCCCTGGGCTCCCCCTGCCCTGCTGGGTCTCTGCCTGGGTGGGGGCAGTGGGGGGGTTGTCTGTTCATCTCTTACCTTGGGGCTCTTCACAACAAGGTCCTTCCTTTGCCCCCCTCCCTGTGCTGTGGGGGGAAGAGCCTCTCCCAGCACTTCGTGGCATTCCTGGTTGTAAAAATGCAGCTGGAGCCAGCTGGAAGCTGCTGTCCCCTCTGTCCCTGTGTTGGGCTGTCCCCTGTCCCTGGTTCCCCATAGCCTCCTGCTCCTGCTCACTGGGGTTTGTACAAGCCTGCTCGGGGCTGTTCCGGGGCCACTGGTGGCACAGATGGACTGGGGGACACTGGTGACAAGAGATGCCTCTGCTGGATGGGCAAGCCTGTGCCCAAAGCTGCGGGGAGAAGAGCTGCCAGCTCCTGGGGTTGGGGTCCACTGAAGCCTGTCCCTATATCCTGGAGCCTGTCCCCACATCCTGGAGCCTGTCCCCATGTCCTGGAACCTGTCCCCATGTCCTGGAGCCTGTCCCCATGTCCTGGAACCTGTCCTTGTGTCCTAATAAACCACTCTGTGAACCTGTGTCTCTGTGGGTGCTGCCAGCCCAGCCCTGGGGGAGCACTGGGAAGGGACTTTGGGGGGGCTGTGACAGTGGTGTCCCCTGCCCTGGGACACTGGGGTGACAGGCTGTGACCTGCAGCCCCCCTTCCTGCTCCCTGCCCCAGAGCCCCTGATCTCACTTGTCCTGGGGGAGGTTCAGGGTGGCCCTGGCTCTGCCATGGCTCCATCTGGTCACCAGCCTTGGGGCTGGCTCCGGGCCCCTTCCTTGCCTTCCCCTGCTCCAGCTCTGCTCCCCGGGCTCTGCCTCCACTTCCCCTGGCAGGGAAACACTGACTCTGCCTGGAAGGAATTTTCCTGCCTTTTCCCCTCCCTGCAGCTTAATTCTTCCCCAGCTGGCCACGGGCCACCAAGGCAGCTGCTGGAAGTCAAGGAGCTGGGCAACCTGCTGCTGCTTCTCTGCCAGATCTCCTCCTCCTGAGGGCTGCGGTGTCGGGATCAGGGGAGGGGTGGTCCGGGCTGTGTGCTGGGGCTGGGACACGGGGTCTGGCAAGCACTGGGGTGGTTGGAGGGGAAAACCCCATCTTAGTCCAAGGGGAGGAACTCAGAGTGGTTCCCATATCCCACCCTGGTCCAGACCCAGGACACAGGGGTGCCAGGGGGGGCTGGGGGGGCTGGGGCAGGTGGTCCTGGCTGCCATGGATCATGCCCATGTCCAGCCCCACAGCAGCAGCCCCGGTGCAGGATGTGGCTGGCCACACGTGCTTCCTTCTGCAATGAGGAGATGTTTGTTGCACCTCTGCCTCCAGCAGCAGCTCCTGCCTGGCTGCCCCTTCCCACATCCTGCCCCAGCCCTGGGGGTCTTCAGGAGGCTGGGGGTGGCGCTGGGGCAGGGTGAGCCCCTCGGTGCTCCTAGCTGTGCCCCTTCCCTTTGGCCCTGTGGAAGCGATGATGGGGGTGAGCTGGGCTGCACCCCATTTCCTCACCCGGGGCTGGGGCCCTGAGCCCAGCAGCCATCAGGTTTTGGTTGCCTTGGCCGTAGCAGAGGTGGCCCTGCAAGCCTTGGCTCCTTGGGGCCAGCATGTCCTGGTCCTGCTCCCGTTCAGTGGCCTGGCAAAGCAGAGGCCACTGAAGGTGGGACTTGGCTCCTGCTGCTGGCAGCAGTGTTCCTGCGCTGGCCTGGGGTACCCTGCAATAGCCTTGTGTGCCCAAAGGGCTGTGACTGGGCCACCAGCCCCCTCCCACACCCCGGGGGGAGCTGGGGGGACAGGGAAGGGAAGGCCAGGGCAGGGGCTGCCCGGAGGCTCTTCTGTCCCGGCTGCCTGCATGGTCTGGGGATGGGAGATGGGGCTGGAGCCTGTTCCCTTTTCCCCTCCCCAGCCGGGCTGGGCCTTGGCACTGGTGGGTGCTGCTGGATTTTGTTGAGAGAGAAACCCCTCAGCCTGGGTTTGCTGGAGATTGTCCCCCGACTCCAGGTCCCCCCGCGGCAGGCAGGTGGGGGGTGAGAGCTGGCAATGGAGCCTGGCAGCCTCCCAGCCCCCCCAGGTACCTGCCCTGCAATAGGCAAATGTTTGCCCTCGCCCTGCCAAGCACCGGGTGAGCCCTGGCAGTGCTGGGTCACTCCCGGCATGGGGAGACCCTTGGGCCTGGCTGCCTCGGGGTGCTGCTTGCACCCCACAAACCCTCTGTACCCCGACCACCGCCCCACGTTTTGCCCATAAGGACCACTGGAACATCCCTGAGCCCTCTGCTGCCCAGGAAGGGGTGTCAGGTAGGGCTGGGGCACGGGGGTCTGGGCTGGGAGGCTGAGTGGGGGTCCCCCTCAGAAGGGGCACCACTTCACGTGTGTCTGGGTGCTCTGGGGAGGGGGCACAGCCTGGCTTGGTTGCTGCTGGGTGATGGTTCCTCCCCCGTCCTGCCACCCCCCTGGGATGGGGGTGCTGGTCAGGGCTGGTGAGAGAGGACCCCCAGCAGCACCCCGGGGGGGGGTGGTGGCCTCTNCACAGCCCCACTCGCGCCTCACGGCACAGATCCCTCGGCTGGGGCTGGGGGTGCTGCCGGGGAGGGCGCACCGTGTTCCCCCCCCGGCAGCACCCCCAGCCCCAGCCGAGGGATCTGTGCCGTGAGGCGCGAGTGGGGCTGTGCCCCCCGGACCCACCGGCTGAGCCCCCCCAGCTCGTCGGGGCTGCGGTCAGACAGGGGGAAGGGGCGGGGGGCGCTGGGTATGGCCCGTGGCACGTGCGGGCTCCTGTTGTCCCCAGGGCTGGTGGTCCTGGGCACGTGCCCGGTGGGGCTGGGCTGCCGTGGGCTGGAGTTTGCCCTCCCAGTGCGAGCCAGGCACTGCTGCAACCCTGGACTTTGAGAGGGCAGTGGCAGGGTGGGTCCCTCCCGGGCACAGTCCCTGCGTTCCTCTGGACCCCAGACCCCAGACCCCCACCCACACCCCAGACCCCACAGTTCTTCCCTGGGTGTGTGGGCAGCCGGTGAGGTGTTGTGTCCCTCAGGGGGGCAGCCAGGACCCCCTGGCAGCATCACTTGGAGGTGAACTCAGGAGTGATGCTGTGGCTGGGGGGAGGACATGGCCACCAGCTGTGACTGCTTGCTCTGTCCCTCCTTTTGCAGGTCCTGGCTGGTGCTGGGCAGGGACCCTGTGCCCACCCCCATGGTGCAAGCCCCCAGTGCTGATTTTCCACCCCACGGGTGTTAGAGCTGGGGCAAGGCTGGGAGGTGGGCGAGAGGGAAGTGCATCCGTGGGATCATCGCCCCTCCTGAGCCTGATGGTCGTTTAATCCTTCACCAATTAACTTGAACCAATAAACCTGGTGGAAGCGAGAGGCTAAAAGGCTGGCAGTGCCTCCCCTGCCATCACTGCTCCCACAGACTCGCCATGGCTGCTGGCTTCTTCATCAGCAAGAGTGTGGGCATCGTGGCCATCATGCTGGGCCTGGGGGCCGTGGCCACCATCATTGCCCTCTCCGTGGTGTATGCCCAGGAGAAGAACAAGGACTTGCATCCCGGCACAGATGACACCACCACGGCTGCACCACCCCCCACCACGGCTGCCCCCAACAACCCCTGGAACCGGTGGAGGCTGCCAGCCACGCTGGTGCCCGAGTACTACCAGGTGACCCTGCAGCCCTTCCTGACCCCTGACCCCAGCGGCACATACATCTTCAAGGGCAACAGCAGCGTGGTCTTCATCTGCATGGAGGATACCGACCTCATCCTCATCCACAGCAACAAGCTGAACTACACCATGCAGGGGTCCTTCCACGCCTCTCTGGAGGGGGTGAACGGCTCCAGTGCACCCGCCATCAAGACAACCTGGCTGGAGATCCCCACCCAGTACCTGGTGGTGCAGCTGGAGGGGCCCTTACGGAAGGGCCAGCACTACCGGCTCATCAGCATCTTCACGGGGGAGCTGGCTGACGACCTGGCTGGCTTCTACCGCAGCGAATACGTCGATGGGTCGGGGGTCAAGTAGGTGGAGGGCAGGGGGCAGGGGGGCAGGGGGCTGGCAGAGGGCATGGGATGAAGCTGGGGCACCTCTACCAGTGAGGTGGGTGTCAGGGAGACTCTGCACTCCCTGCATCCATGTGCTGCTCCAGAGAGGATGGGAGTGGGGTGAGAGGAGGGACCCAGGGGGGCAGTCTCCCCAGACACCCCTGGGTGCTGACGGGGTGGGCTTGCAGGAGGGTGGTGGCCACCACACAGATGCAGGCAGCGGATGCCCGGAAAGCCTTTCCCTGCTTTGATGAGCCAGCCATGAAAGCCAACTTCTCAGTGACACTGATCCACCCCTCCGACCACGAGGCCATTTCCAACATGCCAGTCAAGAGTGAGTGGGGTGAAGCCTGGGCAGGGGGGTCTGGGGGGGAAAGGGGACCTGCAGGCTGACCCACTTCCTTTTGCTCCCCTCAGGCACCTCACAGCAGGAGATAGATGGGCAGAGCTGGAACATCACCGAGTTCCAAAGAACCCCCAGGATGTCCACCTACCTGCTGGCCTTCATTGTCAGCCAGTTCAAATCTGTGGACAAAATGTCTGGGGACGTGCTGGTGAGCTGGGGGTGTGGGGCACACCCACCTGCCTGGGAATTTGGACCCCAGGCAGGGTCTGAGCCCCACCTCTCTCCCTCCAGATTCGCATCTGGGGCCGCCCTGAGGCCATTAACCAGGGCCAGGGTGACTATGCACTCAACGTCACCGGCCCCATCCTCAACTTCTATGAGGGTCTCTACGACATAAAGTTTCCCCTCCCCAAGTCTGGTGGGTGCCTGGGGCCACAGGGGAAGCTGCTGGGCCGTCTGCCCTCCTCTCAGCAGTGCACTAAGAGGACCCCTCTGTCCCCCAGACCAGGTTGGTCTCCCTGACTTCAATGCGGGTGCAATGGAGAACTGGGGTCTGGTGACCTACAGGGAGAACTCGCTGCTTTTTGACCCTTCCTACTCCTCCATTGGCAACAAGGAGCGGGTGGTGACCGTCATCAGCCACGAGTTGGCCCACCAGGTACCCACTGTTTCCCCTGCCTGTCCCTGCCATCTGGCTGGACCCCTCTGACGGGTGCTGTGTGCCCCCAAAAAGTGGTTCGGGAACCTGGTGACACTGCGGTGGTGGAACGACCTGTGGCTGAACGAGGGCTTTGCCTCCTATGTGGAGTACCTGGGTGCTGACTCGGCGGAGCCCTCCTGGAACATTGTAAGTGCTGGGGAGCCCTGCTGGACCTGACGGACCCCCCCAGGTCCAACCCAGCAGGGCTGAGGTGGCTGCGGGCCCTCCCCCCCGCAGAAGGACCTGATGGTGCTGAACGAGGTGCACGTGGTGATGGCGACGGACGCCCTGAGCACCTCCCACCCCCTCTCGTTCCGCGAGGAGGAGATCAACACCCCGGCCCAGATCAGTGAAGTCTTTGACAGCATTGCCTACAGCAAGGTGGGTCGGGGGGCCCCAGGGCCAGGGGATGGCTGCGGGGTGCCCCTGGGGACTCTCACTCTCTGTCTCCACAGGGAGCCTCGGTGCTGCGGATGGTCTCTGACTTCCTCAACGAGACAGTCTTCAAGGATGGGCTGCAGGTGGGGCTCTGCCAGTGCTGGGGGACACCAAGCCCTGGTGCAGGGGGTGTCCTGGGGCAGGGTGCTCTGGGGGTGTCCTGCACCCTGACCTTGGAGTACAAGTACCTACAAGGAGCAGTTGAGGGACCTGGGGGTGTTGATCCTGGAGCAGAGGAGGCTGAGGGGAGACCTTCTGGCTCTCTGCAAGCCCCTGAGAGGAGGTTGGAGCCAGGGGGGGTCGGGCTCTGCTCCCAAGGAACAAGGGATGGGACAAGGTGAACGGCCTCAAGTTGTGCCAGGGGAGGTTTAGGTTGGAGCTGGGGAACAATTTCTCAATGCCTGGAAAGGGTTGTCAGGGCCTCCCTGACTCTGAGGTGAAGTCCCCATCCCTGGAGGGGGTGGTGGAGATGTGGTGCTGAGGGACATGGGTCAGTGGTGGCCTTGGCAGTGCTGGGTTAGAGGTTGGACTGGATGATCTAAAAGGTCTTTTCCAACCCAAACAATTCCATAATTCTGTGACTTGGTGACTCTGTGATTCTGTGTCCTGCCCTTGCCCACCCATCTCTCCTGGTGCTCTCCCACAGTCATACCTCCACACCTTCGCCTACAACAACACCATCTATGCAGACCTCTGGGTTCATCTGCAAGAGGTAGGAGGGGGATGGCAGCTCCTGGCTGCTCCCTCCAACCCAGCCTCGTCCCTGGGAGCCTCTGGAGAACAGCCAGTGGGACATCCTGGGTCCTCTGCCCCACCAGACCCTCCAGGTCCTTTGACTTGTGGCACGACCCTCCCCGCAGGCTGTTGATAAGAGCAACAACACGCTGCCTGATTCCATCAGCAACATCATGGACCGCTGGACGCTGCAGATGGGTTACCCAGTGGTGACCGTGGACACCCGCACCGGCACCGCCACCCAGAGCCACTTCCTGCTAGACCCCAGCTCCGTGGTGGAGAGACCCTCTGTCTTCAAGTGAGCGGGCTGGGGGGCTGGCTGTGGCACAGGGGTGGGGAGGGAGAGGGCATGGTCCCCACGGCCTGGTTGTCCCCGGCACAGCTACACCTGGATTGTCCCCATCACATGGATGACACGGGAGAAGGCTCAGGGCAGATACTGGCTAACCAAAGTCTCAGGTATGAGACCAGTGTCTCAGGGTCCCAGTGCCCCCTCTCCTGCCCTGGCCAAGGTGGGGGTCCCCCAGAGGGAGCAGCTTTGGCAGACCCTGCTCTCCCCCCCAGAAACCACTGACCAGTTCAAGGTGAGTAACTCCAGCTGGCTCCTGCTGAACCTCGATGTCACCGGCTACTTCCGTGTCAACTACAACCAGGAGAACTGGAACCAGCTCCTCAGTCAGCTCTCCACCGACCACCAGGTATGTGGGTGGGGGCTGTATGAGGACCCTCACACCCCTGTACCCTGCTCAGGGCCACCCTGAGATGCCAACTGTACCCTCCCCCAGGCCATCCCTGTGATCAACCGTGCCCAGATCATCGATGATGCCTTTAACCTGGCCCGGTG
>JAAWXA010000037.1:419968-443166 GCA_038090715.1 Florisuga fusca
GGGGGGGGGGGGGGGGGGAAGGACTGCCAGCTCTGCTGTGTGTGCTGTTGTGTCCCCACGCCTGGCCTGGGGCAGCCGGGTATCCCAGCCCTTCAGCATGCTTGTGACTTGCTGCAGTTTGTGCTTTGGACCCCGCGGGGGGCTTGTCCCATGCTCTGCTGCTCCAGGAGGCTGCTGCGGGGGTGTGCTACTCATTAGGGCTGATGATGGGTTCCTGCAGCATCCAGAGGTTTTTCCCGCAGATCTGAGCAGGAACTCTCAGGGCTGAAGCCTGCTGCAGTTTTGCCTCTGCCTTCATTTTGATCCTGTTTTCTTCTGCTGGAAAAAATTAAACAGGCAAGTTCATGGAGCAGGCAGCTGTTTGTTCCAGCACCCTGTAGCATCGCCCCTTGGCAGGGGCAAAGCTCTCCAGGGCTGGAGGAAGTGTCCAGGGGGACTTGCACCCCATTCCTGCTCTGGCATGGTTGTAATGAAGCCCTTCTCGTGTCCTCAGGAAGCTGCTGCCCCGGTACTCCAAGTCCGGATGCTGTAGTATGGCAGGGCTGGGCACAGGGGTGAATCCTGCATCTTGCTCTTGCAGATCCTGGTCCCCAAACCTCCCTGGCTTGGACAATCTCAACCTTTCCCTTCCTGCTGTTCAGAGCAGCCCAGGTCCAAGCCTCTCCTGCCCAGGGAGTGAGGAGCAGCAGGGCTGGGTGGGGAGGCTGCAGGGGTTCTGGGATGCTGTTCTTCTCCCTCCGGCCATATCTGCCCCTCTCTGCCAGACCCACCCCTCTTCCCAGTCCAGGCTGTCCTGCAGGGTGGGTTGGTTATCCCCAGCATGGGGCTGGGGGGGAGGGCTGTGCCCAAATCAGTATCTCCTGCCCCGCGTTGTGGTGATGCAGCTTCCACAGAGCATCAGGCAAGCGGGGCTCGGATCTCTATGGCAACCGCAGGGTAAAAATAGTGCAGCATCTTGGAGGAGCTGTCAGGGCCCCGTGAGCTCTGGGGATGGGTGTTCTGGGGGACAGGGGGTCACTGGGATGCAGGTCTCACTGTGTTGCTGGGACCTGCTGCCTGCTTCAGGTCTGTGGGGAGCTCAGGGTGGGGGGCAGGATAGGGGGCTCCCCCCCAGCAGGATGATTTGTGTGGTTTCCTTCATTTTCTGTCAGTGAATGAAGCAGGAAGAGAAGCCCAGAGAGAGCAGGATCCAGCCCAGTGTAAATTCAACCCTTTGCTCTGCCCTGGTGACTCATGTGCTCATCTCCCCTGATCCATGTCTGGAGTGGGAACAAGGTTTAAAACCCCCTTGTAAGTGAGGAGGGTTTGGGGGGGATCTGTGCCACTCTCCATCCTCTGCTCAACTTGTGGTGTGTGAACTAGACTTTGACTCCACCAAGATGTGTTATACTCTGAAAATAGAAGTGCCACTGCTATGTGTCACCCAGCAGCCAGTGTCATCCAGCAGCCAGCACTGCTCATTGTCAATTACTGCTTGACATTTTGCACAATTAACTCAGCGTGCTGGTCCTTGGATAACTGTGATTTCCATCCCTGGAACCCAGGGCGCTGGGGATGCAGTAATGGGTGGGATGCAGGCTGGTGGGCTCAGGGGATGCTGTACCAGGTGTCCTCCACCTCATTGAGCTGCCTGGAAAATCCTGCCTTTTCCTCTCTTCTCTCACGTGGGCCACAGCTGGGGTGGGAATGTATTTTGAAAGCAGCTGGAAAAAGCTGGAGAAGGCTTGCTGACCTTCTCCTGTCCTTATGGAGCTGCTTGCCCAGGAGCCACCTTCCCTGGGAAGCTTCCAGCCCCAGGGATCCCCACACCTCTGTCCCCCTCTCCTCACTCCCCCTCACTCATCCCTGCCCTGCGTGGTTACCTTGGCAACGCATCCCTCTCCCTGTGCTTATCCAGCCCTTTCCCTTTGGAATCTACGTTCTGGCCCCACCAGGTTGGTTTTCACCTCTCGGCTGCACTCCAGGGGATCTTCCACCCCGGACCAATTTCCTGTTTTCGTCAGGGCTTCCCTGCCCCGGGGAATAGCACGGAGCATGTGTGTCCCATCGCTGTGCTCATGCCTTCTGCTCTGCAGAGACCGGGGCCGGGAGCTGGCACCTGTGTTCCATCCCTCTCTGCTGCTGAAATCCCATTCCAGACATTTTTTTGTGCTCCAGGTGGGCTGGATAAACATTAGCCCTGGCATTCTGCATTCCTGCTGTATGCACGTAGTGCTGTGACCCACCACAACAAACGGGGTTTCATCTAAAGAAACATCTTGATTTGAGCTCGTTTATATAGAAAGAAATTTTGTTTTGACTTCATGCCAACTCTGCTGGATGGAACATTCATTCCTATTATTTCTCTTTCCTCGGGCTCATGTCTTGTCCCTTGGAAGCAGGTGACCCCGATGCACTTGGCCAGGGTGCTGTGGAGGGGGAGAGAGCCGAGGGCTGGGAAATGGCCGAGGGACCCGCGGGCAAGGGAAGAGGATCCTCATTTCCCTTCCCGGGACCCCCGCCGGATGATCCGGGACCAAGCTGCCGGTGCTGCAAAATAACCATGTGGTCTGAGGTGTCCGACAGACGTCAGGTCCCCTCCACCGCTGTGACACGTCTTGTCCCCTGCCACCACCCAGTCTTGCCACGGCTGCTGGCAGGTGAGGAGAGGTGCTCGGCGGAGGAGGGAGCTGATGTGAGTTTGCATTACACGGCGCACTTGTCGGAAGCCAAGTGATCCGTATTTAACGACAGAGCTGTGCAATAACCTGCAATTACCTCGGCGCCGTGCGCGGGGGCGGCTCTTTCCCTGGCAGAGCGATGGGGCTGAACGCTCCGGTGCTGCCGGTGCTGCCGGGGTGGACCTGCTCCCTCCCTCCTGGGCCCGGTGCTCTCGGTGCAAGGTACCGTGTACCCGGAGTGGCCAAGCGCCGGCCCCAGGATGGGCTGCGGCAGGGCTGGTGGCAGGTGGAGATGTAGGAGGGCTCACCGCGGGCTCCGTGGCCACCAGCCCGGTGCTGTGGCTGTAAAGTTGAAGGTCTGGCTTGTGCAGCTGGGAATACCACGGGTGGGAGTTGATGCCTTCCCCTGGGAGCTCTCCCGGAGCCAGCGGTGGGGAGGAGTGAGGGTGACACACGCCTGTCCCCGCAGCCAGCCCCGGCACTGGGTGAAGGGATGCAGCAGGTTTAATATCTCTGCTGAGTGAAATTTCCTGATTCTGCTTTCATGTCCTCTGGGACACTTATGAAATATCCGGAATCTGTGGTGTTTTGTTCGGGATTGTTTTGTTTTGTTTTTTTTTTTTCTTTCCTGAAGAAGTGGAATTTCCTATTTATGGGTTTAATATAAGGGCTACGTGCTCTGGGAGGGAAGCGGCTGCGGCGGTGCTGGCTCAGCCATCGCTGTCCCTTGGCTCCCACACCCCCCGGGCCGGGCTCCCCACGGCTGGGCTGGGGTCGGGAATTCGGCTGCCTCAGTAGTTTTCCAGCCGGCGCTAAGCCTGCTTTTCACGGCTGATCACACGGCTGCCGCCGGTGACATCCCAGTGCACACCGACAATCCGCCGGAGGCTGTCTGCAGGGCGAGAGGGATCAGATGAGGTCCCATCCCGCTGCTCAGCCCCTCCTGCAGATGGGACTCCTCCTGACCAGCCTCCTCCTGACCCAAGGCTGCCAGGAGCACCCCGGGGTTACTCCCCTGGACTCTCACGGGGGGTGCTAATGAGGAACTTCCTCTCCCCCTGCTTGGTTTTGGGGTCTCCCCCTGGTGCTGGGGCAGCCCTGAGAGGCTGGAGGGGCTGTTCTCCCCTGTATCCTGCTGGGATGGGGGCACACACGCATCCTGGGCTGCCGGTGTGCTCCATGCACACTGACTGTCAGTGCTTGGGCTGCCACCCCCCTGATACCTGTCCCCCGTGCTGTGTGTATGTGTCTGATCCTGCCACCCTTGCCCTGGGATGTTCACAGTGGGGTTATAATCTCCCACCCTGGCTGAGGGCAAGGGGTGATGATAGAACCTGTCCCAAATTTGGACCTGGCTGTTGTTCTGGTGGGTCTTGGTCCCTCACGTTGGTGTCTCCAACCCACTGTGAGGGGCTGGGCCAGGTCTCCAGGGCCAGGATCTGGATCAGATTTGGGAAAGTCTGGGCAAGAGGGTGCCTGAAGGCAGCCCTGGGCTCTGGGGGTAGCTAGTGACTGGGGTGTCTGACATGGGGCTGCCCTATGCCTGCACCTGGACATGGAGAGGATTTGGGGTACCCATCCCTGGAGGACTCTGGGACCCCCCTCAAGGCAAGGAGTGTGCAGGCAGATATGGGGAGGGGCTTCCTGTGCTGGCGTTGCCCCTTCCCCAGCCTCCGTCCCTGTGAGGATGGTGATGGTTGAGGGACCCCTGAGGAGCCACGGGGGGACCAGGGTGAGGGCTGGGGGATACCCCCTGCACAGAACCCTGTGAGATGTCCTCTCCAGCCAGCCCCACAGCTGGGGGGTGAGTCCCCGGGAAAGTGAGAACCCCAGTATGGGATCTGCATCCTGGTACAACCCCCCCTGCCTCCCCAGAGCCTCGGAGCAGGGACAGGGACAGTCTGACAAACCAGGTTAGATGGGAATGGTGGCTTGTGAGAGTGGGACAGTCCCCGCGGGACCCCCAGTGCCCCCTGCTTGGTGGGCTCTGCCTCTTGCCTCCGTGCTGAGCAAATCCCCCCATACCTCGACCTTGGGTGGCTTCCCAAAATCCCAGCTTTGTTTCTCTGGATCCCGGGGTATTTGCTTTTCTGGCCACGCAGATCCTTGCCTCATCTGCAGCTCGGGCGGGTGGCGAACACTTGCCTCTAAAATCAGGTAAACATTCGGAATAAGTAACTTTTCATGTGAATAGTTCAGGCACACATAAAGCATCGGGGTTGGGCACGCCACGCTCGTTTCTTACTTTTGTAATGACTCCTTACACCCATTCCGAAGGATTTCAGGCCAACTCCCCTGAAACACAAAACAATAATGTGCTAAAACAGCATTTCAGGACCCCTCGTGAAGCAGTATTTCCAAACCTGTTTAAAACCCCAACATTTTCCTGCAGGAGACCTGCTGTAGATCCTGAAAGAGAAAAAGCCCAGGACGACGGTGGGACCTGCCAGATCTTACCGAAGGAAAAAAAAAAGTTTCTTTAACCCTTGAGTCTGCTTCCCAGCCGGTTTTACTGAGAACAGAGCAAGCAGGCAGGGCCGGGGGACAGCCGGGGTCTGGCGTGGTGGGACAGTCGCTCGTGTCACTCGCATACCCTTATCAGTTCTCCGTCCAACAGTTACAGTGCAGAAGCTGGGCTGGAAAAGTGATAAGGAGACGAGAGCGGCCTCAGAAGATGTTTGTGTCGTCCCCCCCCTCCCACCTCCAAAGATTGGGAGCAGCAAAGGCAAGCAGCAAGTCGGTGGGGTAAGGCGTGAAATTAAGGTCAGGACATCATCGGCTCCTCTTCTCCCCGCTCGGCACGGTCTGTGGGATCCGGGCGGGAAGGCAACGGGGTTTTTGTGCGGTGAGGGCGGGCGGTGCGGTGCTGGGACAGTCCCGGGGGTGCGAGTGTCCCCTGCCCGTGCCGAGCCCCAGCCTGCGCTGCCCCAGCCCCAGCCCCNGGTTTGGGCTGTTGGACGAGGCCACGTCCAGCGTCTGGCTTGGCTGGAAGGCACAAACCGTCCCATGGAAAACATCTGGGGGAGAGGAGGAGGGAAAAGAGACAGATGTGGGCTTGCACGGAGGACAGGGAGAGGGACCCCCCTGCCCGGGCACCACAACCACACGTCCCAGGGCCGACTGTGTCCCTCTGTGGTGGGTGTGAGGCTCTGTCCCCATGGGCACAAGTGTCTGGGGTGATGCCTTGTCCCCGTGGGGTGCCTGAGCTGTTTCCAGGACTAACAGGGGCTTGTGAGAAGTGATGATGATGCTCTCCCAGGCTAGGACCCTGTTCCTTGCCACCCATATGTCCCCAGTGGAGGGGAGAAAGTGACAGTGATGGTCGTGTCCCTGCTGCTCTGGATGGTGGGAGGGAAGTGGGATGTGACAAACACATGGCAACACTGAAGGGCCAACAGAGCAGGACCTGCAACTTGTCCTCCTGATCACAACTTCCATGGGTCTTTCAAGTTTTTTAACTGCAAGAGGGGAGATTGAGATGAACTCTGAGAGAGAATTTCTTTGGTGTGAGGGTGCTGAGCCCCAGGGTGCCCCCAGAAGCTGTGGCTGCCCCATCCCTGGCAGTGTTGAAGGTTGGATGGGGCTGGGAGCACCCTGGGCTGGTGGGAGGGGTCCCTGCCCATGGCAGGGGTGACACTGGGGGGGATTCAGGGTCCTTGCAACCCAAACCAGTCTGGGGTTCTGTGAATCTATGAGAGCTCTCAGGCTGTTTTGGAAGAACCTTGTGTCTCAAGGTCGGGGGAGTCTTGAGCCCCCTCAGCAACACCAGTGGCTCTCCTGGCACTGCCACCTGCCCCAGCCTTGCTGTCCCCCCACTGGGTGCCACTGCCCTGGCACAGTGGGAAAGCTTGGAGGGCTCAGCCAGACAAAGCCTGCGGGACCGGCTGTAGCTGGAGCCAAGGCTTTTATCTGTGTGAGCAGCCAGTGGGCAAGTACAAAAAGAGCAAGCAGGCCTGGGTGCTGTGTTGGTTTGATGATTATGTAGCTGAGTAACTCCCAGGGATGTGAACCTTTGGATCAGAGTAAACAAGACTCATGCCCAAAGCAGGTTTCTCTGCAGGAGATGCTCAGACTTGATGCTGATGTGATGGCAGTGGGGCTGATGCCCCAAACAGAGGGGCAGAAATGGATCCAGGCAGGGAGGTGGCACTGAGGGACCTGCTGTCCCCCAGCCAGGCCAAGCTGGACATGCACGGGGTGGGTGAGGATTGGGCAGAACAGCAAAGGGGGCTCTGACTTTGTCTGCTGAGGTGTTGTGTGAACTCAGACCAGGGCTGACCTACCAGTTCTGGCAGCTGCCAGTGGGTCTGGCTGGGGCTGGGGTGTCCCATCGGGTCCTGGCTCTGTTGGGGCAGGGAGTAGGGGCCGTGGGGGCCCAGGTCATGGTCCAGGTCAGAGTGAGCTCCCTTCCCTGGTGCTGTCTGTGGGTTTATCTGTGCTTACCCCCCCGCCCCATACTTCTGTTATTAAAGCAGCTCTTGCAGGAGGAGGAAAAGTGTGTGTCACCCCCTGCCCTCCAGAGAGGGGAAGGGAAATCCCCCTGGGGTGGGAAGGAAATTGCAAATACTTCTTCATGGCCCCCCTACCCAGCTGCTTCCTCTCCCGAGCTGCTGGACCCTCCAGCTATGGGGGTCCAGGAGACACCAGCACCTCTAGCCATCTCTGGAGGCTGCGGCAGCCTGGTGCCCAGTGGGTCCCTCACGGGGGGGACAAGCCATGGCCCTGGACTAGCAGGAAGCTCAGATTCCCCAGCCCCCAGTTTCGGGGATGTCTCCCGGTTGGATTTCACTGGTTCTGACCCGGTGTGCGCCCACCGTGGCGTGGGGCTGCATTGTGCCCCCGCAGCCGCTGGATGTCACCTGCAATACGGACTGTGCGCGGCGCTCCTCCCGGGCTTGGGCTGCCGGAACCTGCCAGCAGCACCGGACACGAACCAACCCCCCGGGAGGGAGCAGGAGCAGGAGCCAGGACCGGCAACCCGGCCCCCGGCTCCCCGGGCAGAGTGGGGGAACCGCAGCCGGGCTGGACTTTCCCTGTGCCACCAGGGAGGGGGGCGAGGGGGTTGCTAGAGACCTGCAAGAAGCTGCTTAGAAAAGCTGCTCTCAGGGCTTGGAGATGGCCAGAAAATTACCACATCTCTGATGACACGACTGCAACTACAATGTACTTCCATTTAACTTTTTTTTTTTTCTTCTTCTTCTTTCCCTAGAGAGCAAATTATTCGTTATTAAGTTTCATTTTCACATCCACATTGTTCTGCTGTTGTGGGATACATCCTCTTAATATTTGAGATTAGTAATTGGAAGAGCCGCATGCAAACCTGTATTCAGAACCGGCTTCTGCACCGAGGTGCTTCTGTAAAGCACCCAAAAGCACTTTTTTTTGTTTGTTTGTTTGGTTGGTTTGTTTGTTTTTTTTTCCTCCTGTGAAGAGACCTGATTCCTCTGGGTGCTGATTGTCCCCCGCCTGGCAGCAGTGGGACAGGAGAGGCGAGGTTGGTGCTAATTTTGAAGAGCTGTTTCCCCACGTGCGGGTGTTGGATGTCTGGAGCTGTTCAGGCCAATTCCACCTCCCAGGCTCAGCTCCCTCCCTCCTCGCCCCCGAGGTAGGCAGAAACCCAGCATCTTCCCAAGCACGCATCCAGCCCTGCCTCATCCTCTGGAAAAATTCCCGCTCGGGCTCCTGCTCGGGAATTGGTCCCAAAGAGCCATTTCCAAGGGGACAGAGGGAGATGCTGCTGAAACACAGCCGAGGGGTTCGGGGGGGCTGGGGGTTTGTGCTGGCAGTGCCATGGGGAGGGGGCTGCGGGGGCGGCACCGCGGGAGCCCCTTTCCAAGGCTGTTTGCAGAGCGGATTTCAAACCCTCTGCCTGCTGGCAGGGAGCGCTGCACCCCGGCCCCTTCCCACCTCGGGAACAGGAATGTGAGAGTGAAAATCGGTGCTGAGCTGCGCGGCGAGATGCAGGTGGAGCCGGAGCCAAGTGCTGCAGCGGGAAGTGCCGGGGATTTGGGAAAACATTTTTTTTTTCCCGTCACCTCCTACTCGGCTGTTTGAGGAGCGCGTGGAGCTACAGCTCGCTGCGTCCTCCCCCGGTGCTGCCCAGGGATGATGCTTCCCTCCCTTGTCCCCCTTCCCCCGAGGGGGGCTGCAGGGGGTGTCGGCTCCTGCAAAACCCAGAGAACGTGGAATAACTGTTCCTGAGCTGCGGAGCCTCCTCCCTGCCCAGCCCCGTGTTTGTTCTTTGCAGGCAGCATCACGGCTCGCAGCCTCCTCCCTGGCAGAGAGCACCAGGGCATCATCCTCTTTGTCACTCAGCTTTCCAGAAGAATGAAAATTGGATAAAAGATCAAAGTTCAATGAACAAGAGAGCAGAGTATTTCTGGAAGGCCTGCGGGCAGCCATTGCTCATGGCCCGGCACACACGGCAGGCGCTGGTGCTGGCTGGGGGCTGCTCCAGGAGAGATGTGGGGCTGCCCCACACATCACCCGGTGACAGATGGGGAGACACCCATGCACAATGTAGGGATCAGGGATCAGCTCTGCCCTCAGGTGCTTTTTCAGGGCAACAAATTTGTTGTAGCAACAAATTTGGGGAGTTTTCACAGGCGTGAGGACTTGGCCCCTAAACTTGTCACTGTGAGAGCCCACCCTGGCTGAGGTGCCCCCAGGAGGGACCCAGGGTTAATGAGGACATGTCCCCAGCTCAGGAGATGTTCCTGGGGTGTTGCAGTAGCATTGGGGTCACAGGTGTCCCCACAGGTGCTACCCAAAATGTGCTCAGACCCTTTGGGGCTGCTGAGGTGGCTCTGCAGGGACAGTCCTTGCCCAGGGAGCCTTTGAACAAGATGTTTCTGGCTGAGGGGCTGCTCCAGGGTGATGGGCCTACAAGGCAAGTTGGAGAGGGACTTTTTCAAGGGCATGGAGTGACAGGACAAGGGATAATGGTTTTGAACTGAAAGAGGGGAGATTTAGTCCAATATTGTTCTAGGGCAAAAGCCATCTTCATGGCATGCCAAAATTCTGAGGCCCCAGTGCAATCAGGGGGTCCCTTGGGTGCCTCTAAGGGGCACCCTTCTTCTCCCCCTTTCATGGCATCTTGACTTGATTTCCTGGTGAGAATCCCCCCTGCCACCTCTGCCGTGCAGGAAAGAGTGAGGGTGGGGCAGGTCCCCCTGGGTGATCCCCACCTCAAACCTCTCCCACCCCCTGTCCTGGGGGCACCAGCAGCTGCGTGGGCTCAGCCCACAGGCACGGCTCCTCGGCGGCTACAGAGGGGTAAGCACTCCTCCTCTTCCCTCATTTCCATTTATTTTTGGCCCCCAAGTTGTCATAAATGATTTGAGCTCAACAGTGTTTAAAATCCAAACTCCAAACTGCTATTTAAAGCTTTGACAGGATGCAAGAGTGTATTAAAAGCTTATTTTTAGAGCATTTTCTAGCGCGAGAGGCTTGCTCGGCAGCGGTTCCATCCCCTCTGCATCCCACTGACTGCCTGAGACCAATCTGAAAACCCCCCTGGGAGCTGTTGGGGGTGCCCGGGGGAGCAGGCATAGTGAAACCCCCATGTCCTAGCTCCCATGGCTTCAGCCCCAGGGTGGGAAGAGCAGGGCAGGCACAGGGCACACAGGTACCTGCTGCCCTGGGGTCAGTGGTGGCAGAGTAGGATGGAGTTCTTTCCAAGAGGCTTCCAGCCTGCCAGCGTTGTGGACATTAATTAGCATGTTGCAGATTAAAAAAAAATAAATCTGCTAACAAGAGGCTCACGTTGCCCGATATCCCAGTGCTTTGGGGTGGCAGCAGCTTCCTGAGCACCAGGCTGCTGCTCTCCACACGCTGAGCCACCACAAACTCAAGGGGTGCCTTCACCTCCCGGGGTCCAGGGCTCCTCCTGGCCTTGCGTGTTTTATTCTCCAGTCTGGATAAACGTAGCTCTGATCCAGGATATTTTTTGGCCTGCTCTTAATTAGTCATAATTCAGAGGTTTTCATAAGTCGCACACTGCATATGCTTAAGTGATAATGAGGTATTTCCATGCTGAATCACCAACTAATCATTTACAACGATGATTTTGTTATTAAATCTGCAACCCCTGGCTCTGGAGAGCAGCGCTTGGGAGCAGCTTGTTTGCTAATACGCGGAGACAGCGGAATGCAAGCAGAAAATATTATGAACTCGTCATCCGAGCACTGACATATTGATGTGGCACCTGCACCTGCCTGCAGGGTTTTCAAAAAAAACGCTCTTGAGTGGGGCCTGGCAGATTGGTTGTTTTCAAATCCAGGCTGCTTGTTTCATGCATTGCAGCCAAGCTGGAGCACAAGCAGGGAGCACAGGAGGAAAAAAACTCGGATGGGAAAGGGACAGAGAGGGCGCTTGCTGCCATCCAGCTCAACCCCCCAACCCTCATCCATGGGGAAAAAGGGATTTCCAGGGGCCTGGGCTCTGCATGGCCCTCCCCCAGCATGCTGGGAATGCCCAGCACTGTGGCACCTCCGCATCCCAGGGTGAGGAGGGAGCTCCCACAGCTCCCCACATCCCTGAGGGGGATGCTGTCCAGAGCCTCATGGATGCTGGAGCAGCATCCCAGAAGCCAGAGGTTATTTCCCTGGCACAGAAGTGACGCTGCTTGTCTCCTCATCTTGATCCTGTCGCTGCTGCTCCTCTCATGGCCCAAGGCAGAGCTCTGCTCTCAAGGCGGGGAGACAGATTTTTTGTAGGTTTGGTGAAAGGAGCTGAGCTCTCCTGGAAGGAGAAGGGGAGTGAGAGGGGATTTGTTACCCTGCGCCGGGAGAACGCGGGTCCCTCCCCGCAGAGCAGGGCAAGACCGAGAGGTGTCTTTGGGGTGAGGTTCAAGGGCCCGAGAGCTCGATCCAGCTGGATCCAGCGGGGCTCCAGGTGTGGCCAGGGAAGTTTGCCAGCGGCTGGGTGCGGGATTAGTAATTAAAGACCCATCTTCAGAGCCGGTGGTGCGGGGGAATTGGTTCTGTAGATAAACCCTGCTCAGGTTGGGGCTGAAGGGGAAAGAGGCCACAGATCCCTGTCGTGGTCCTCGCCCTGCAGCTCCGGAGTACTCAGTGTGTGAGCAAGGAACAGGGGGTGGCTGGGCCCTGCGGGGGGGTTTGACTCGGCTCCTCAAGCGCAGGCGAAGTGGGGCTGGGTGGCAGAAGGGGACGGGTCCTTTTCCCTGCTCTGGCTGTGCGGAGTGCTGGGGGGGACGAGATGAGCTCCAGCAGAGCTGCCAGAGGAGGGGGAGCCCCGAGAGGTGCCCAGTGCAGGGACAGAGGCAGCTCCGCGCCCAGTGTCACCTCCCAGGAGGCTGGATGCCACCAGGGCCTTGTCCTCCTGAGAGAGGGGCTGGCAGGGCCCCGACACTGGGCACAGGGCCTTGTGCTTAGGAAGGAAAGGGGCACAAACTACCCCCGCTGTCCTTCCTTCCTTGTCCTTCCGGTTTTTTCCCCAATAACCAATTTTTTTTCCCAGTAATAGCGCTGAGCACTGGGAGCTTCAAAGCAGGAGATGTGGCCACTGACCCCTTGTCACTTCCCCACCTGCCCAGGGTGGCTCTCACCATCGTGTGATATATCATCACCATATAACACGCTCTGTTCTGTGCCAGGGACACCAGCTCAAGCGTCTCTTGGGACAAGCTCCCGTCCCCACGCAGAGGGAGAAGGGACACGGCAGCTCTCTCCGATAGAGATGTCCCCTGGGGCTACTGCGAGTGACAGTGGCCTCTGCACCTCCCGGCATTGTCCTGCTCTCTGGACGTGGCCATCGGAGGGGTTCTGAGGGTGGGTTAACCCTTCCACCGCTGCCTTGGCAGCCCCTCGGGGGTCGGGCGGGGGTCGGGCTGTCCTGGCACGGGCGGGCAGGCAGCGTGGCAGGGATGCGGAACGAGATGGGGTTTGACAGCCCCGTCTTCCTGGGAACATCTCCATAATCTGCAATAAAATGGGCTCAGCCAGCCGGAATCACTGATTCAAAGCCCATTTCTCGTGCCGGATGAGTCCTCCCCGGGTCGGGGAGGGCACCGGCACCCCCCGTGCCAGCGGGACCCAGTGCCACTGCGGGCAGGAGGCCGAGAACGTTCCCTGCCTGTTGCTGGGGATTTGGGGCGGGGGGCAGCGGTGGGGCGGAGCGCTGGGGTCTGGTTCAGGGGAGGCTGGGCTGGGGTCTTTTGGTTAGCGTGTGCTGTTCTACATTTCGCTGTGCCTTTTAACAGCTTCACCTGACGCCTGGAGGGTTCGATTCCATTCCTGCAGCTCCCCCAGCACCCGGCGCTCCTGGATTCATCCTGGGTACTCTTTGATGTCCTACTTGTTCGTGCTAATTTTGTCGGCAGAAACAATGCCTCCCCCGACGCTCCGAGGCCCCCGGGTGACTCCGTTAACGATCCGGGGAAAATCCAGCGCTGTGGGTGCCCCTGCAGCAGCTGGGGCTGCGCTGCCAGCACAACCGCGCGTTGGAAACACCGTGAAACACCCTGGAAAATGGGAATAAACTGGGGAAAAGAGGCTCAAGTGGCCCTAAACAGGAGGCAGGAAGGGGTTTCCGAGGGGTCTGTGTGAATCCTTTGGCTCTTCCACGTAGCTGAGGGGTCTGGAGGCAGAAGGAGGGTCCATCCCAGCCAGGGCCCATCTGCCATGGACAACCCCCCCGCCACCCCTGAGGTGTCCAACGACAGCCTGGACGGAGCAACTTCTGTTGGTCCCCGGTGGGAGATGTCCCTGCCTGTGGCGGGGAGTGGGACTGAGGTCCCCGCAACCCAAACCACGGTGACATTTCCTGGTGCTGGTGGGCAGCTGGGGAGTCCCTGTGCCTGTCGGGACCCCTCTGTGGCTGCTGGGGGACACGGGCTGTGCTCCGGGTGCTGGTGGCACTGGGACTCGCTGGCTCTCGGGAGACAAGGATTTCCAGAGCCGCTGGGAGCCAGCGTTAGTCGCCATGGCAACCGGGCATGGAAACATCATCAAAATGTGTCAAACGAGGGGAACTAAAAAAAAATCAACACAAACCCAACATAGCAGCGTGGTTCCGATAAACATTTCGGTTTAACGTTGCTGCTCCTGACAGCACCTCAGCCGCATCCTCGTGTCGCTTGTCGCGTGGCTCCGCTGTGACATCTCCCTGCGGGGACAGGGCAGGGCCACCCACCTCCTGTCCCTGGGCTACCAAAGTCACCCAGAAAAGCCTCATTTTCCCCTGGCAGACAAACACACACCTCTGGTTGGTGGCTCCAGGAACGCGCACCCTGCCTGGGCGGAACCTCTGTGCCAGCTCCCTCCTGACACTGATTAATAGTTAATAACGTCCAGCGGGATTCGTTGAAAAAAATTAAATAATTTCAAAAAGTAAATTGATTTGTAAACCATTTGCGCTATTTTATCTGTCAATTAAGAATCTGGCATTTGCTGTTTTAATGCATCACATCAGTTAGTCAAAATTCTCTTCCAGCAACAGTTTTAATTAAACCCACTTTCACTTTTTTTTTCCTGCTAACTCAGTGCTGCAGCTGAAGGCTGCTAATTAGATCATGCAGTGGGGTGGTTTTTTGGGGTTTTTTTTGGGTTTGTTTTGTTTTATATTTGCCACTTGTGTTACCAAGCTTGTGAAGGGGGGAAGGAGGGTGTGGGGGGTGGTCTGGCGGACTTGGAGCTTTGTAGGAGCGTCCTGGGCTGTGCCGAGATGTCACCTCCACGACTTCTGCTCCCCTGGGGTGCTCGGGGTGTCTCCAGCCCCAGGAGAGAGGTCCCCAGGGGCTGTGACATGATGGCTAACGAAGACCTGAGAGAAAGGAGAGTGAAAAAAACCGAATTTTTTATTTTTACATGTTTAAAAGTGCATTTCGAAACCATTAACCCCGCAGAGATATTGAAGGAAGAAGCAGCTAAATCTACTGAAGTCAGTTGGAGCAGGGAGCCAAAATCCAACGTTTGTGACATCTCGGGCAGCTTGGAAGGGCTCCTGCACTTGCAGTATACTCAGCAGGTTTGGCATTTGAAACGCCCTGATTTCACTGCCAGGCAAAACCTTCTGCCTTTACACTGTATTTTTCCTGCTGTTCCTCAGCACAGAAATTCTGACTTTTTCAGGTTTCATACCATTATGAACAGACCAGACTGGAAAGAAAAAAAAAAAAATCTCTGCTGTAATAATAAAATCGAGTTTGAAAGGTGAGAATTGTGGCTGGTCTGGAAGACCTTTCCCCAGTGTGATGGGTGGCTGTGCTCCCAACAGTGCTGGGACCAGGCACTGCCACCCTCCAGAATCTGCCACCAAAGGGAAAAATCTTTATTCTTCTCCCCTCACCCTGGAGCAGGAGGGATAGAGTGGGGATGGAGCTGGGGGGAACAGGTTACACAGAGATCCCAGCAGTGATGGAGAGGGTCCAGCTCAGCTGGGAAATCCCTGGGCTGGGTGTTGGGGTGAGCAGCCCCTTGGAAATCCAAAGGGATGGAGGTGAATTAGCCCTAATTAGCAATCAGCTACCAGGGGCACTGGTAGTGGGTGATTCTGGGTGATTTTCAGGAATAAAGGGGGAAGATGCAGGTGGGATTGCTATTTCTGTGGGGCTGGTTCCTGTGGAAATCTTGTTCTCCTGCCTGTGCACACCAGGTGAAGAGGACAAGCACTGAGTTTCTCTCAGAGGTGATTTCTGCTCCCTGTATCCTGGGACAGCCTCAGAGGAGCTGGGTGGCTGGGGATGGTGGTGCTTGGGTGAAGCTGAAGCATCAGGACAGGATGAGGAGCCAGCCCCTGGAGCAGCTGGGGTAAACCTTCCCTTTTTTTATTTATTTTTTTTATTATTATGAGCAGTATTATCTCTGAGGCAGTGGTGAGGGTGTCACAAGAGGTGCTTTTCAAGGGTGTGTATCTGAGTTACCTTTTTGGTGATGTTCAGAAGTTGCTATGGGGCCACAGGCACTGTCCCCAGGAGTTTCTGAGCAGGGAGGTAAAACCAGGGTTAAAAGAGATACGTGAAAGAAATGGGTAGATACTTTGCATGTAACTGGTTGGGGAAGAATGTCAAAATTAATTAGACACCTTCTTTGTTAAGGGAGAGGAGAGCTGTGGAAGTGCAGGATGGTGCCAGGCTGGCACAGGACCCAGGTCCCCACGGTGTTGGCTGAGGAAGGGGCTGGTCAAGAGCTCAGTGTCTCAGCCCAGAAAGCAAACCTGGCTGCCTGGAACCCACGATGTTTCCTCTCTCTGCCAGGGGAGCAGGAGGGGATGTGTGTCATAATGCCTCATTAATCTGAAACCATCGACACTGGACAGGGATAATCAGGCTGAGGAGAGTAATGAACAACATTTCTCTCCAGTGGTTCATTAATCTACTTGTCTTTATGGGTGATGAGATGCTGGCAGGTGAGCGTGTTGAAGGAGTGGGGCAGGGAGGTGCTGGTGGGCACTGGTGACAAACCTGCTCCCCGTGACCCTCTCAGCTGTGGGAAGAGGGGGCAGAGCAGCTCCTGTCCCCCCATCCCAGCACAGAAAGTGCTTTGGTATTTGAAGGAGGTAAAAGGCAGGTGCCAGGCTCCGTTAATCAAGACTTAAAAGAAGGTAATGAAAGTCCCCTCTCTGGTAGGGCAGTCACTGGCCTGGGTACCATGAAGAGATGGGACAGCCCTGAAGGGGGGATGGAGCTGAGGGACCTTCTGGAGTGGGGCAGGGGGATCTCTGGGGACAGGCTTTGGACTTGTTTTATCAAGCATGTTTTGACTGTGACCTGAAATAAAATAATTACTAGAGGGTTTGCAGGTGACCTGACATGGGTTTAAGGGGTAGAAAAGCAGGTTCCAGCAAATGGTTTACAGGGTGGTTGTGCAGACACCGGCTCCTGCCTCTGCCCTGGCAGAAGAATGAAGAACTGCTCCCTCAGGGCTGGGTCACTGCCCAGGAGGAAGAGGGGATGAGGTGCACGGGGAACATGGAAAACCTAGAGACCATGGAGAGAAGAGGTTTGAGCCAGATTTGAAGGACTGAAGGATCTATTGGCTTCCACAGCCAAGCTCAGGGAGCAGGTACCTGCCGTGGGCATTGCTGGGGCCAGCTGGAGCCTGGGAATGGGAATTAAACCAGCCCCTGAGCGTTTCCTGATTACTTCTGGGTTCATTAGGACAACAGAATAAGCCAGTGATTGATTCTCTCCTGCCAATGATGCCTGAAGCCCAGTGGCTCCTGCTGGACCCAGGCTGGGATTCCCATGGTGGCAGTGTTCCCATCCAGCCCTCTGATCCTCAGTCTGCCTCTGTCCCACAGAGAGAGCACAGGAATGAATCACAGCTGATTAATTTGCCTTATCCAGAAGAATCTCCCTGAATTAGCAAATGCTGTGTTTTATTTGTTTCTATAACCAAGAGGAAAACATCCTACAGAGCCCAGCAGCTGCACCCGAGGTGGTGCCAGCGCCCAGCAGCCTGCCTGGAGACCACGGGGCTGGGGTGAGCCCTGGTGGGATGCACTCACATCTGGATTAAGACGAGCTTAAGACACACTTAAGAGCTCTGTTGCTGCCTTCCCTGGTGTTTTTCCTGCTGAGTTTCCCCTGTGGGTGCTGCTGGTGCCTGCCTGGGCTCTGTGGAGATGTGCTCTGTCAGCAGCAGATGCTTAATCTGATTAAAAATAAATCTGCCACCCTTCTGTGACTGACAGGGATCTGTCACAGCAGATCCCATTGTCATGTGGAACAGAGCAGCAGGTGCCAAACTTCAGTGCTTTCTCCCTGTTGAGCTCTGGGGAAAGTTTTGGGACCCTCGCTGGGGACCTGGGGGTGGCTCTAGGGTCTCGCTGCTCTCTGTGTGTTCATGTCCCTTCACTGGCAGAGCTGCACACAATGCAGGGAGGATGGGAGGACCTGGGGCTTCTCCTCTCTCTGCCACTGGCTGCGTGTGCCCTGTGCACTGTTTTGGCCAGGAGAGGGTGGTGATATGCATGAGCCTAAAGCACAGGGTGGGCAGAGCAGGACAACGGAGGGTCCTGCACATCAATGAATGAACCATCTCTGTCCAGTGGCAAAAAAACACAAACCCCAAAAATTTGCTGAGGGACTGTAACAACGTGTAAAACTTGCTCTCTGCTGTCACAGGGTTGGTGCTCAAGCTGTGCTGTGGGGATGGGGATGCTGGTGGTTGGGATTCCTGTCCCCTTGGTGG
The DNA here is from genome assembly GCA_038090715.1 of Florisuga fusca. Taxonomy (NCBI): domain Eukaryota; kingdom Metazoa; phylum Chordata; class Aves; order Apodiformes; family Trochilidae; genus Florisuga; species Florisuga fusca. The sequence continues at coordinate 437,784 of JAAWXA010000037.1, forward strand.
AGATAATCCCACTCACCTGTGGAAGAGGCTCCGGTAGAGCTGGTCACTGGGTAGTTGTGGAGCGTTTGCCATCGGTTTAGCAAGGGACACCTGTATCCTGCCTGCCTTGTCTGGTGTGTTCACAGCCTTGTCTGCTGCCAGGGCTTGTTTCACCCCCTCAAACCATGTTCTGTGCTTCCTGCATCTCCCCGAACCATCACCTCAGCTGTACAGGAGCACTCTGTGGCCTTCTAAATCTGCTGGTGGAGAGACAGGGACCAACTACTTCTCTATGACAATAAGTGATTAATTGCTGACAGAGATTCAGTTATTAAATTCTTAATTAAAGATGGGTGAAGGTAGCAGCAGCTGAAAGCTCCCGGCTGGGCTGTTCCTGGGAGCTTCTGTGTGCTGCCCTTGCTTCCTTGGGCTAATCTCACTGGCCCTGGGGATTAGATACCCAGTACAGTGTGTCTGTCTCTGGGACGGATCGTCCAAGGTGATCCAGCACCTTCTGCACCAGCACACGCTGAGCCCTGGGCGCCCCAGCTGCATGGCTGCCAGCCCAGCACTGCTCCCTGGCACCTGGCTGCCAAAGTGACAGGGACACTAGTGCAGGGCTGGGGGTGAGCTGGGGACCCTGCTCTTTATTTTCAAGGATCCCCACCAGAGCAGCTCCACGGTTCTGGGCCTGCAGGGCTGCCCACGTGCTGCTGCATCAGGCTTTAGAGCAGCCTGGAGCATCACCTGGCACAGCCTGGGCTGTGAGTACAAACCCAGAACCCCAGTCCTGGCTGGTTCCTCTCTGCACACCTCTGGCTTTGGGCTTGGCTGGCCTTGCTTGCCCTTGGGACATGTTCTGGGAAGGATGTTGTCCCCAAAGCAGGGTCTGTCACCCCCTGTGCAGTAATAACCCAGTCCACACAGGGCTGAGATATTTGCATTTTTCCAGTTCTGGCAGAAGGGAGTGGCTGGTGGTAAATCCACCCAGCTGGTACACCTTCCCCTGACACAGGGCTTCTGTTGTACACCAAAACATGCAGAGCTACCTTATCTCAAACAGACACTGATAGCATTCCTCCACGTGATGGGTTAATTAGTTCTTGACTTCCACGTGAAGTCCCAGCACTTCTGCTTTTCCCTGGGCATGTTCAGAGGGTGGGGGGCTTCTGGGGGTGGGAGATCCCTCCAGCCTGGATTGAGGGTATTTTAGTTTGTTAATGAACTAAATTCACAGTAAGTTTAATCATTGTTTTCTGTGATCTGTTTTACTTAGTGCTCAGGGCTAAGGACATTTCTGGTTGGCATCTTCCCTGGAGCTCCTCTTCACCCCAAGGTAGGCTCAGTGAACCCTCCACATCTTGGTGCCACCAGGATGCTCAGGCTCTGCCTTGCCCCCTCTCCCCATGTCTCCAGGGGAGCTGGCAGGCCTGGAGCAGCCCCAGCCTTCCAGGCAGAGCTTTGCCATCTTCTGTCCTCCCAGCTCCAAAGAGCTGAGCTTGGATTCCCAGAGCATCCAGGGAATGCCAAAAATAGACTTTGCCAGATCTGCTTTTAGTGCTGCTGAACACAGTCCTGAGAGTGTGCTCCTGAGAGGGGTGGAAGGACCCAGCCCTCTGCAGCCACTGTGAGAGCAGCAAGTTAGGAGGAGGAGAGGGGGGGAGAGAGAAAGCCCTTTTTCTCCACAAATATAAATAACCGGTTTGGGGATGTGAAGGAGCCTGCCAGGACTGGAAGGATGCTCTTCACCAGGGATTTGGCCCCAGCCTGGGGCATCTCTGTGTTTTCTGAGTGCTGGTCAGATCAGGCCCTGGGCCTGGCATGCAGGTGCATGTGTGGGTGAACACGTGTGCACACAGTGCTCGGGGGCTGCCCCATGGCAGGCAGAGCCTGGCCTCTTATTCTGCTCCTGCCTGTGTCACATCTGACACCTCATCAAGCCTTGAATTGTTTGTTTGCTGGTTCCCTGCTCCTAAGATGCAATATTGCAGCTGTGGGTCGGGCTCTTCAGTGCTGGGGAGCAGTGACAAAGGTGTCACCTCTGCTTTGCCAGAGCAGCAGGGTCAGGCTGCAAATACCTTGGGATCAACCAAAGTGAACATCTACCTGCAGACAACAAACCCCCTTTTGGCTCAGAAATCAAAGCTTCCACATTTGCTCCAGCCCTGCAGGCTGGCAGCTGCTTTTCCTGGTGCCCTCCGTGTCACCTAAAGAGAGTCTGACTGAAACCAACAACCAACCCCTATCTGGGGACCCGCCTGTCACTGCAGCATCTGGTACCAACTCCAGGCACGGCCCCATGGACAGCTGGGGGCTCAGCAGCCCCCACCATGTAAAATGGCTTTTCCACTCCTGCCCAATTACTCACAGCAAGATCTTCCAGGTTATTATTTGGTCCCAGATTTTGCAGGCTACCACAAAGGATCTCTCCTTGTGGATCTTTCTTTTTCAAGGATCTTTCCAGCAGGTCCCTCTGCCCCAGGTGGTGAGGAGGAGGTGGGGGAAGGCTCTGCCATCCCTGCCTGGCTCTGCCATCCCTGCCTGGCTCTGCCATCCCTGCCTGGCTCTGCCATCCCTGCCTGGCTCTGCCATCCCTGCCTGGCTCTGCCTGGCCGCTGGGCTCTGCTTAATCCACAGGGAGTGGGAGGGATGTGGAGTGTCTCAGCTTCTTCTCCAGGGTTTATTCCAGCCCAGTGCTTGGCTGGCAGGATGGGTTGGCACGGGGAGCACCTTCTGCTCCGTGCTCTGACCCATCTTGCCCCCCCAGGCAGAGGCTGTGGTGGTGGAACAGGGTGTGGGACACCACTGATCCGGCGGGAAGGGTGGAAAGGAGGAGAGCTCTGGCCAAGGAGTGTGAGGAAAGTCCTGGAGCTAAATACCCGCTTGTTATTTGGGTGGCACCATCCTGCCGGCCAGAGGGCAGGGGGTGCTGAGGGAGCTCCGGCACCCTTCCCAATTCCAGTCTGTTCCCTCCTGTTGCCATGGCAACCCGTGACCTCACTCACATATCCTTGGAGCTCTGCCAGCATTTTCGGGCGGAAACAAAGCTAATTACCAGGGTTTTCCCGCTGCCCTCACTGTCTGCAGGGGCTGCTGGGTCAGGCTTTGGCGCCTGGGCCGATGCCGTCAAACTATTGCCCGCGGGCATGTGCCACCTCACAGCCGCCCCCCAAGGGCTCACCTGTGCCCGTCACCGTGGTGTCGACCGGTGGCAGGACCCGCCGAGGGGGAGGCCACGAGTGGGGATGTCCCACGGGCAGCAACACACACGGGGGGGGCTTCCTAGGGGAGTTGGGTGCCCAGCTGAGCCCACCCCCCGCTCTGAGCCAGCGCAGGCTGGGGGTCCCGCCTGGCCCGGGGGGCTCCTATTCAATCTGAGGCTCATGGCAAGCCGGGGCTTGTGCCCCCTCAGGGTTATCTCTGCCTGGGGATCCCCTCTTGGCCCGGGGGTCTTGCCTCGCTGGGAGCCCCTGTCTGCCCAGGGTACTGCTGTGCCCAGGGGACCCGTTTCTCCCAAGGTCCTTCCTGGCCTGAGGGTCCTTTATAGCCTGGAGCCCCACATCCCCCTGGCTCCCAGGTGTGCCCGGGGGTCCCTCCTGGAGGCTTCGGGCTGCCACTGTGCCCAGCATCTGTGCTGGCCCGGGGGTCTCATCTGTCACAGGGGTCCCTCTTGGGCCGGGATTCCATTGTGCCCGGGGGTTCTTCTCAGCACGGGGGTCCCGTGGACTCGAGGATCTCTCTCAGCCGGGGGATCCGGCTGTGCCCGTGGGTCCGGCGAGGTGCGGAGCGGTGGCCGTGCTGGGGGCGGGCATCCCCGGTACCCCGCGGCCCGGTGAAGGGGGGGCAGAGCGCAGCCGCCCCCGCAGCCGGCTGGCAGGCAGGGCTGGCTGGGCTCGGCTCGGTTCATCTCTGCTCGGCTGATCTCGGCTCCGCTCGGCCCGGTTCGGCTCTGACGGGCTCCCGGTGCCGCCGGCAGCTCCCGCATCACATGACCCGCCCGTCTGCGGGAGCCGCGGCCACAGCCCCCGGTGGGGACNAAGAAGCAGCCTTTGTGGTTTGTGGTGTGCACAGGTCCCCAGGGGAGCTCGGGGACTCTGCGCCGTCCTGGGACCCTCCAGCAGACACAGCTTGGGGGGACACGGGCGGCCCCCGGCAGGGGGGAGGGGGCTGCTTTCCCCCCGCTGCCAGCCCAGGCGAGGTGCTGGCGGGAGGCACCAGCATTTTGGGTCCAGCTCTGCAGGTCTTGCATAATTTCTGCCCGAGCGGGCTCCCGCGGGGTGGTGGCGAGCGCTGCGGACTGCGGGACAGGCCCCGGGGACTGGCAGGGAGGACATCAGCCCCTTAATTGCCTCTGGCTAATCAGGGCAGGCTGGGCGCTCCCGGGAGCCCTGCCAGGAGAGCGGGACAGTGCAGACCCCCCCCCTGCTTCCCCTCGGCACGGCTGCTGCCTCCCGGCAGGGAGCACGGGAATGTTGTCCTCTTCTAAACAAAATACCTATGTATATATATATATACATATTTTTATTTTTTTTTTCCCCAAGATCCGTGCCCCCTCGCAGCCCTGCCCTTGCCCTGGGGTCCCCGCCCGGCCCGTGCTCCAGCAAGAAAGGGGCTGTGTCTGCATGGGGGCGACGCTGCTGTCCTGTGCTGTCACCTGTGTCCCTTTTGCTAGCAGCGTAATAGATGTTCCTCGTTCCTTGTTCGCCTTAATTCCCGCTGCCAGGCAGGTCCCGACTGCTGGGGTTGGTGCAGGAGGGGTTTCCACCGGGAAGGGGAGGGGGTCACAGCCCCTGTTCCCGTTCACAACACACATGGGAGGTTTTGCCCGCCGCGTAATCCAGGGGCTGCTCTCACAGCACGGCGAGATCCTGCCCTGCCAAATATTTACCAGGCTGCTGCCCCGCACCCGTTTACCTGAGGTTAGCATCTGGCTATTCAGTTATTTATTTATTTTTATAAGTCGTTAGGACAAATTTCAATGGAAGTGCTGGAGCAGCTGAATGTCCGCTGCTTTGCAAACTAATTAATGGCACAGCGGATGAGATAAGCAGCAGAATATTTATGGTGCAGCTCTGCAGCATGGTCTGTGCCGGCGGCCGGCAGGGCAGGCAGGGCTCCGGGAGGCAGGTTCCGGTTCTGCAGAACAGGGAAATCTCGGCTGGTACCGGGCTGTGCTCAGCATCGCCGGCTCTTCTGTTCGAGGGAAGGTGCCAAGGAAATTTCTTGCGTTACCTGTGATCATCATTAATTGTTTTCTGAAGGTATTTATCTGCCCGGGCAGCTGAGCTGGAGCTGTGACAGTATTCCCTGCAGCAGAGGAAGGTCGGGTTGAGATTCCTTCTTGCCTGGGGAGCTTAAAATTCTCCGTGGGTCTTTTAAACCTCCTCCTCTCCACCCCCCCCCC
>JAAWXA010000037.1:447351-472128 GCA_038090715.1 Florisuga fusca
TACAGGCAGGGGGGTGCAGGGAGGGGGTACAGTCAGGGGGTGCAGGCAGTGGGGTGCAGGCAGGGGGTACAGTCAGGGGGTGCAGGCAGGGGGTGCAGGCAGCCTGGTGAGATTTCCCCTCGGAGCATTTCTGCTCCCTGTCCTCGCCCACAAGGAGCAGCCTTTCCCCCAGCGCTGGGGGCAGCACCTCTCAGCCCTGCTCCCGATGGGTCAAAATATCTTTTTTATACATATTAAGCAACTCCATGGTTGACCCTGAAGCAGTTTTCTCACAGCCTGGTGTGAGCGAGCAGTCCCCTCACCCTCTCCTTGCCCCCACAGCATTACTTCACCGTTAATTTCAACCATGAGAACCAGAAGACCCTGGAGCTGAGGACCGAGGATGCCAAGGACTGTGATGAGTGGGTGGCAGCCATCGCTCACGCCAGGTATTGCCCTCTGCAGGCAAGGGCAGCTGCGGGCAGGGCTGCAGGCACGGAGCCTTCCAGCCAGGGCAGAGCAACTTTGGGCCCCAGCCCTTTGGTCCCGAGACCCTCGTGGACCCTCATCAGCTGCAGCACCTGAACGAGATCAGTTGGTCCTAAGTCTGGTGTCCACTGTCTCGTTCATCTTCTTGGGATGTGGTAGGGGAGAGAAGTTTGGCCACGAGGTCTCCTGCCATTTCCTGAAAATCTGTGTTGTCTTTTCTGCTTTCACCCTCACGGTGAGCCCAGATGGTCTCCCAGTTGGTCCATTCTGAGCAGCAGCATCCCCAGTGGCCGGAGCTGTCTCCTGGGTCATTCACCCTGTGGGTACCCCGGGCTAGAGGGGCAAGGGCAGCGTGGGAAGGAGCAAAAGCCCCAGCAGCCTGCAGACACCTCATTTCGTGTGTGTGCCCCAGGGGGGGTCCGGGCCAGGAGGGTGCTGACCACCCCCTCTGCCCTCAGCTACAGGACCCTGGCGACGGAGCACGAGGCGCTGATGCAGAAGTACCTCCATCTCCTCCAGATCGTGGAAACGGAGAAGACGGTTGCCAAGCAACTCCGCCAGCAGATCGAGGACGGGGAGATCGAGATCGAGCGCCTGAAGGCCGAGGTGAAGGTCCCGGCGTCACCCCACGGGTGCCCTGCCCCTGCCCGGGGTGACCCGTGGGCTGCGGGCGGGTGGCAGGGACCGGGGACACGGTGGCAGTGTCTGCCCTCGGTTAACGGCATCGGGCTGGCCCCGGACAGAGGGGCGAGGGCAGCACCTCTGCTGGGGGGCTTCTTGCAGGAGCCCCGTGGCTGTGCCTCCCCGGCACAGGGGTGTCTGGGGGGTTTAGCAGGGTCCCCCGGTGGCTCGGCACGGGTCACAGCAGATGATGCCACAAAATGGCAAAGTGACCCATCAGCCGGTCCCTGAGGCACTTGGGAGGAGGGTGCAGGTGCCCACCCTCTCACCGGGTGGGTTTGGGGAGCGGGGGTGTTGGTGCCGGTGGGGAGCGGGGGTGTTGGTGCCGGTGGGTGCGGGGCACTGGCCCAGCCCCTCCTCATGCTGGTCTGTGGCTTGGTGGTGGAGGCAGCCGGGACGGGGTCCTGCGGGGCGAGACACCAGCCCTGAGCCGGGGAAAGTACCCGGTTGCCAAGGGGGAGATGGCAGAAGAGGCAGCGGGGCAGGAGGGGGCTGCTGTGTCCTTTGGGAGCTGTTTTCCTTATTTTTGATATTCGAGTTGAAAAGCGTGGGTGGGTGGCAGTCCCCGAGGAGTCAGCAAGGGGGGTGGTGGACAAGGGTGACGGGACTGAGGGTCGGAGCCACAGACAGAGCTGGGGTCTGTCCCCTCCCCAGTGTCCAGGCTTTTACATCAGGCATCACTTTGCATTGGTTTGTTGTGTTTTGTTATTTATGTATTTATTAAGCTATTTCCCCGTGCTTTGAAGCAGAGATCAAATAATCAGCTTTGCACTTCAATGTGTGAATTTTGCTCACTCGATTTAAAACCAAACTCACCCAAAATAAAACCACAGCACCAGCAGACCTGCTCTGTGGGGCACAGCTTTGGTGCTGCAAACCCTGGAGATCAAGGGGGATATTTGCTGACTTGAGGCTCCATGGAAAGGCACAGGGAGGGGAAAAATAATCTCAAATGTCTTCTAAAATCGAATTCCATGAAATAAAACGGGGTGAAACCAATGGAGGAGCTGGGTTGGAGCCTGTGAGCCTGTGGCTGTTTCTCTGTTGTGCTGCTGCTCCTGTTAAGGCTGGTGCTGGTGTGTTGGTCACTGGGATGCTGAACCTCCACCTAAAAAATCTAAGCTTCCTTCTCACCAGAATTTTTTGGGGAAGAACTCTTTGAAATATTTTTCTTGCTTTTACTGTTTTTAATGAAATCAAAATTTCAGTTGTGTTTTTCCCCTCTTTCCACCTCCTGCTTTCCTGCCCTTCCCTGTGTTTTTGCCAGCACTGGGGATGCCCCGTGGGGTTCACCTGCTCGTGTCCCACTCCCCATCACGGCAGATCCATCACCACACGTCCCTGTGTCTGCAGTTGGGCTGGGGACACGCACCATCCCCCAGCACAGCGTGGCAGCTGGGGTGCTCCTCAGCTCCCGGGGGGTGCCAGGGTGGTTGCTCACCCCCCTGTGCCCACAGATTGCCTCCCTGCTCAAGGACCACGAGCGCATCCAGGCTGGACAGACCAGTGCACCCAGTGACGATGACAGTGACATCAAGAAGATCAAGAAGGTGAGTGGGGACAGCCCTGCACAGACCCCGTCCTCTGCCACCTGCTCTGAGTGGCCCTGCCTGAGCAGGGGGTGGGACCGATGGTCTCCAGGGGCCACTTCCAACCCCCAGAGTGCCAGGACTCTGTGACAGGGCAAAGGGGACGTTGTCTGCAATGAGAAAGGGCACTGGGCTGGAGCAGCTCTGCTCTGGGGACAGGCTGAGAGGGTTGGGGGGTTCAGCCTGGAGAAGAGAAAGCTGCAATGGGGAGACCTTGGAGCACCTTCCAGTGCCTGAAGGGATCCAGGAAAGCTGGGGAGGGACTGGGGACAAGGGCCTGGAGGGATGGGATGAGGGGGAAGGGTTTCCAGCTGCAAGAGGGGAGATGGAGAGGAGATTTTGGGGAGAAATTGTGTGGTGTGAGGGTGCTGAGCCCCAGGGTGCCCCCAGAAGCTGTGGCTGCCCCCTCCCTGGCAGTGTTGAAGGCCCCAGGTTGGATGGGGCTGGGAGCACCCTGGGCTGCTGGGAGGTGTCCCTAGATGGTCTTTAAGGTCTCTTCCAACCCAAAGCAGGCTGGCTGGCTGGGACTTAGAGGAGTTATTGTCCATTCCCCAGCTGGGGTGGGCACATCTTGTCTGGGGGAATCTCCTGGCAGAGCTGTGTCCCCTCACCATGGCACACCCGGTGTCCTGGCCAGCTCCGGGCTGGGTGCTGACACGGCCACACTCCCTTGGCAGGTGCAGAGCTTCCTGCGGGGCTGGCTCTGCCGGAGGAAGTGGAAAACCATCATCCAGGACTACATCAGGTCCCCCCACGCCGACAGCATGCGCAAGAGGAACCAGGTGGTCTTCAGCATGCTGGAGGCAGAGGCTGAGTACGTGCAGCAGCTCCACATCCTCGTCAACAACTTCCTGCGGCCACTGCGGATGGCAGCCAGCTCCAAGAAGCCTCCCATCACCCATGACGATGTCAGCAGCATCTTCCTCAACAGGTCGGTCCCATCCTGGGCCCCAGGAGATTCCCAGGCTGGGGTTGGTGCCCGCTGCCCTCCCCAGGAATGGATGTTAGGGTGCTGGGGGGTCCGCAGGAGCCAGCAGCCAGACACCCAAAGCCACGGGTGAAAGCTCAGCACCACCAAGGGACACGGGCACAGGGGATCTGCTGGGCAGTGACACAAAGACGTGCCACCAGGGAGGATGCTCCAGGACCTTGGCAGTGAGTCGGGGTCAGGAGCCTGTCCATAGGAAGTTCTGGCTCTGGTGGAGGTGAAAGCAGTGTCCTTACTGTTCAGACCTCTCCTTCAGCCTTCCAGTCCCTTAAAGTGCTCCAGGGAAGTTGGGGAAGGACTTTGGACAAGGACAAGGAGTGAGAGGACAGGGGAGGAGGGGGGACAGCTTTAAGCTGCCAGAGGGGAGACTGAGATCAGATTTTAGGAAGAAATTCTGTGCTGTAAGGGTGCTGAGCCCCTTGCCCAGGCTGCCCAGAAAAGCTGTGGCTGGCCCATCCCTGGCAGAGGTTGCCCCAAGCCCCATCCTACCTGGCAGAATGCTTCCAGGGTAGAGCACCCACATCTTCTCTGGGCAACCTGGGCCAGTGTCTCATCCCCCTCATTTTGTCTAATTACTCATTCTGTCTAATTACTCATTATTTGCCACTTGCTCATCTGCCTTTCCACCCCTTGGTTTCTTCTGCAGTGAAACAATCATGTTTTTGCACCAAATCTTTTACCAAGGCCTGAAGGCAAGGATCTCCAGCTGGCCAACACTCGTGCTGGGTGAGTGCCTGGTGCCTCCTCACCACCCCTCAGCACTCAGACACGTCCCACAGCATTTGTCTCCTGCCTCTTGGTCATGGAGGCGAGGACCAGAGCAAACAAATGGAGAAACCCAATTGTGGGAGCAGTTCCTGTGCTCCTGGCTGTGCCAGGCAGGGGAGGAGGCGGGCTGGACCAGGAGAGCTGATGCTGAAGAGCTTTGCTGTGTCTGGTTAGATCCTCAGCTGGCTCTACAGGGGTCTTTAGAACCCAGCCTGGGCAGACACGGGGTTTGCAGAGGCAGCACTGGGTCCTGGGAGATGCCCCGGGTGGGATCTGGGGGTGAGGAGGGTCAGGGGGCTGTGCCAGGGGCTCCAGTGTGGGCTGGACCAGCACACCCACCTCCCCCCCTCTTCTCGCAGCTGACCTGTTCGACATCCTGCTGCCCATGCTGAACATCTACCAGGAGTTTGTGAGGAACCACCAGTACAGCCTGCAGATCCTGGCCCACTGCAAGCAGAACCGGGACTTTGACAAGCTGCTGAAGCACTACGAGGCCAAGCCCGACTGCGAGGAGAGGACCCTGGAGACCTTCCTGACCTACCCCATGTTCCAGGTGAGTGCTGGCACCGGGGGTGGGATGCCATCCCGGGGCTGGTGCTGCAGGGTGGGCTGAGCAGGGCAAACCCAGCCCCACGGCAGGCACTGGGTGGTGGGGAGGCAAAGCCTGGGTGAAGGTGGCCTCAGGCTGGACCCTGCCTGGTCCCATGGTGCTCCTGAGACCTTCTCAGGCCATTGCTGGGCTGGTTGGTGCTGTGAGAGGGCTCCGTGGGTGAAGCTGCTGCTTCCCTGGCAGCTCTGGGACACCGATGGGGCACAGCAGGGGCTTGGGCAAGCTCCCATGCCACTCCCACCTTCATCACCTCTGAGCATAAGCTTTGAAGCTCTTGTAACCAGTCAGGTAAGGGAGTCTGAGGCGTGGGGTCCCCAGGCATTGTTTCCCTGGCCATGGTGTCCCTGATGCCCCTGCTCTGGTCCACAGATCCCCCGGTACATCCTGACACTGCACGAGCTGCTGGCTCACACCCCCCACGAGCACGTAGAGAGGAACAGCCTGGATTATGCCAAGTCCAAGCTGGAAGAGCTCTCCAGGTCAGTTCTGTCCCTGTGAGTGCCCCCGAGTCCCTTCCATGAGCAGTCAGCCTCCATCCCCTGTTTCTGACCCTCTCCCTCCATCATGGGCCAAAGCATTCTGTTTGTCCCCTGCCAGGGTGGCACCAGACCCATCAGCACCCCTCAGTCCCCAGGCAGTCCCTAAAAAGGAGTTTTCATTTGGTTGTGGGAGGGGGCTGGTGGAGGGGGGTTCTGCCTGCCCTAAATCCGAATTTTGTGATTTCCAAGGAAGAAGTGTTTCAGGTTTGATGTTTAGAAACGGGGGTGCCATCCTGGCTGGTGTGTGGGTTCCTCCCTGAGCTCCTGGCTCTGTGTAGATCCAGTGACCACTGTGATTCCCATGATATTCCTTCAGCTTTGGGCTTGCCTAGTGCAGCCACCCCCAGGTGTCCAAAGGGAAAAGTGCAGATCTCATCTGAGCTCCTGTTTCCTCCTCTCCCTCCTCCAGGATCATGCACGATGAAGTAAGTGAGACCGAAAATATTCGAAAAAACCTGGCAATAGAGAGGATGATCATCGAAGGGTGTGAGATCCTGCTGGACACCAGCCAGACCTTCGTGAGACAGGGTACCCTGCTCATGTCCCCATCCCTCCCCCCCAGAGCCCCGCAGCCCCCGTGTCCCCTGTCCCCACATTCCTCCAGGGCTGCTCTGCTGAGCAGTGACATGTCCCCAGCCCCCGCCTCACATTTCTCCTCCCAAAGCCCCCTCACTCCGGGGCTGTGCTTGTTGCATCCCGGGGCAAAGGGACATCTTGTCCCTCGGTGGTTTCCCAGCACCAGGGATGTGTCCTGACCCCCCAGCACGCCCCATCCCAGGGTGGGGGGCTGCAGGGTGAGCTGGGGGCTCTGGCCGGTGCCTGTGCCCTCCCTGAGCCCCGTCAGCCTGTGGCTCCTGGTCCGGGTCACAGCCCTGGGGATCCCTCTCCGGGGCTGAGCTGCCCGCGAAGCCAGGGCCGGGTCTGTCCCCCCGCAGGGTCCCTGATCCAGGTGCCGATGTCGGAGAAAGGGAAGGTCCCCCGGGGGCGGCTGGGCTCCCTCTCGCTGCGGAAGGAGGGCGAGCGGCAGTGCTTCCTCTTCTCCAAGCACCTCATCATCTGCACCAGGGGCTCCGGGGGCAAGCTGCATCTCACCAAGGTGCGGGGGCCCCGGTGGCACCACCGAAGGCTCCGGGGGCTTCCCGGGACAGGGGAGGGGGCACCAGCCTGGGATCTCCCGGTGACACGGGGGCCCGGGGACCACCTTCCCTCCCCGCTGCAGCCTCCCTGGGGGGCTGGGTGGGGAGCAGGCAGGGGTAAAGCCAGACGGGAGAGGGGAGATTGAGGTTGGACATGAAGAGGAAATTCTGTGCTGTGAGGGTGCTGAGCCCCAGGGTGCCCCCAGAAGCTGTGGCTGCCCCATCCCTGGCAGTGTTGAAGGTTGGATGGGGCTGGGAGCACCCTGGGCTGGTGGGAGGGGTCCCTGCCCATGGCAGGGGGGGCACTGGGGGGGGATTAAGGTCTCTTCCAACCCAAACCATTCCATGATTCTGTGTACAGATTTAATTCACGTGGCATGTTCATGGGAAAAAAGGTTGTCCTGCTCCTAGCAGAAGGCTCAGCAGTCTGTGCAGCCTCTTCTGTCAGCAGGGTCAAGCCCCGATGGGTGTGACAGTGGGAGTTTTGCAGTTAACTGAGCAAGAATCTTAAAGAAATTGCTCGTTACTGGCATTAAACTACCAGTTCAAAAAATGACGTTGCCTGGCAAAGAGCTGATGATGACAACAACAGCTTTTTTGGAAGTTTCCTTGAAAGCTGATGTGAAATAACCGATGAACAGCTTGGCTGGTCAGCTGCACAAGGAGAACTGTGACATCCCAGCAGTCTGTAGCTGTGTTTCCCCCTCTGAGCCAGCAGCCGGGCTGGCCACAGGCTGTGTGTGCCCCTCAGCAGCATCGCCATCCCTGTCCCTGTCCCTGTCCCTGTCCCTGTCCCTGTCCCTGTCCCCATCCCCGGGGTGGTGGCTGTGATGTGGGGTGGGGGATGCTGGTGCTGAGTCCCCACTCCCTTCCCACAGAACGGCGTCATCTCCCTCATCGACTGCACGCTGGTGGAGGAGCAGGAGAGCACCGAGGAGGAGGGTGGGTGCCCGGGCAGCCCCCACCCATGGGTGTGCTGGTGGCTGGTTTGTGCATCTCCTGGTGGGTGCTGAGCAGACAGGGGCAGCTCAAAAAGCAAAGCTGTGGCTGCTCCAGGAGCCTCTTTGCTGAGGTTTCTGGCACCATCAGCCTCAGACCAGCTCCTGCTGCATGCCAGGGGCAGTCTGGGGACTTGCAGCCTGGTCACCCCACTGTGGGGGGCACAGAGACTGCACCCAGGGGGCTGGGGGTGTGGGTCCTGCTGGAGGGTGTTCCCAACAGCAGAGCCTTGGGATGAGGGGGCACCAGGGGCACATGGCTGGGGCACAGTGGCACTGACAGCACTGCTGGTGTCCCTTACCTTGGACCCTCTGACCCGTCCTCACTGCGAACAACCCAGAACATGCAAAAAGCTCCTTCAAACCTTGAAAAATCCCCTGCTGGGAGAGTGAGAGGTGGGCAGAGCTTTTTCCAGTCACTGTGTGTTGTTTTTCTGTTCCAAAGCAAAAACATCAGGACAAGACATTGACCACCTTGCCTTCAAGATTGTGGTGGAGCCAAAAGATTCCTCCTCTTTTACTGTCATCCTGGTGGCCTCATCCCGTCAGGAGAAGGCTGCATGGACCAGTGACATCAGCCAGGTATGGTGGGGAGGAGATGCTGAGGCAGAGGGTCCCTGGGGATGATCAGCCCTTGTGGGTTCCTGCTGTCTGTCCCCACGCTTGCTGTGGCTTTGGGCACCCAAAGCTCACGTGGGGCATTTGCTGTCCCTGCTCAGGATGCTGGGGCTGGGTCTCACTGCATGGGGGGCTGTGAACAGCACGGGGGGATCACTGAGATTTGGGCTCCCCGCAGAGGGTGAGGTGGGTGCTGGAGTGCTGAAGTTCCCCCGTGTCTGGGAGAGGAGGAGGTAGGGGAGGGCAGGAGCAGGAGTTGTCCCTCCGTGCTCTGCCTGCAGGTCTAGGCTCATGGTTTGGATTTCTCCCCTGAGTCAGACACGTGGCAGCAGTTCACATCCATTCTTCATTTGATTTATGCAAACGACTTTGAAGATATTTTGTCCCAAGTGGAAGAGGGACAGTTACTGGCTGAGGAGGGATTTCCTGCTGGACACCTCTCTTGTGCCCTGTCCTTCCCTGGTGTCTTGTCTGGCTCAGGCCATGCTCAGGGTCTCGTGGCAGGTCCCTCACCTCCCCCCGTGTCTCTTCCAGTGCGTGGACAACATCCGCTGCAATGGGCTCATGATGAACGCCTTCGAGGAGAACTCCAAGGTCACCGTCCCCCAGATGATCAAGTGAGTGCTGCCGTGGCCTCAGTGGGCTCGTTAGGAGCATAAATAGCTGGGAGAGGAGCTCGGAGCGGGACTGTGCTCAGGGAGGTGGAAAGAGACCCGTGGTGTTGGGATCTGCTGTCCCACATGGGGCAGGGTCTTGGTCCGTGGGTGTCCCTAGGGACTGTTGTTCCATGTCATTGGCACAAACCTCTGCCTTGAGCACTGTTTCCACCCATTTTGGGGTACGGTTCTCATAGCTTTCCCCTGGGATTGCTCCCACGTGCATTTTCTGGTGGGACACCCTGTAGGAACAAGGGTCGTTCGCTGCCAAGGACCTGCACTGAGGTCCCTGCACTCCTCAGGGGGAAGCAGCTCTTGGTTTTGTTCCAGGCTGGAGCCACAGATATCTCGTTTCTCTGCAGGTCTGATGCCAGCTTGTATTGTGATGATGTTGACATTAGGTTCAGTAAAACGATGAATTCCTGCAAGGTCCTGCAGATCCGCTACGCGAGCGTGGAGCGGCTCCTGGAGAGGCTGACGGACCTGCGGTTCCTGAGCATTGACTTCCTGAACACCTTCCTGCATTCCTACCGCGTCTTCACCACCGCCCTGGTTGTCCTCGACAAGCTCATCACCATCTACAAGAAGCCCATCAGTGCCATCCCTGCACGGTGAGGCTGCTCAGCACCACGGCAGAGCCCAGGCCATGCCCAGAGGACCCGCAGAGCTTGGGGGGTTGCAGCATTGTTCCTGCATCCCCTCATCTGTCCCCAGACCTGCCCAGCCCCAAGGGTCACTCTGGGGCTGTTTCACCTCGTGCCCATGAGCTGCAATACCCACAAAGCAGGGAGGTGGTGAAACCCAAGCTCCAGGGATGTCCCTGCTCCCAGGAGGGGTGCAGGGGCTCGTGCCGGCTGTGCCGTGCCTGGGGGATGCCCCCGTGTCCCTGTGCTGCTGGAGCTGCCCCTGGGGACCCCTTGGGTTTGAGTTTGGCCTTTCCCCATCTCTCCACCCAGGTCCCTGGAGCTCCTGTTTGCCAACAGCCAGAATAACAAGCTGCTGTATGGAGAGCCCCCCAAGTCCCCCCGAGCCAACCGCAAGTTCTTGGAGACCCAGTGCCGCAGCACATTGAGGACACGGTTGGTGGCTGCTCTCCGGATCACAAACTCCTTGTCCCCATTCCTCTGGTCGGTTGGAAACCCTGAAACTGCCAGCGACCCCCTCAGCACAGTCCCTGCTCCCTGGGGATTGCTCACGGATGTTTCCAGGACTCCTGAAAGGAGCAGCCCCATCTTCCCCAGCATCCCCTTCCTAAATACAAGCACTGGGGAGGCTCCGCACCCGGAGGTGGCAGCAGGTTGAGCTGCCCAAACCCACCCACTCCTCGGGCAGCCCCCGTGTCCCGGCACCCCGNTCAGTGCTTCCCTCAGGTTCTTGAACCTGCCCTCTGACGACACCAACTTTTGGAGCTTGTCGATCAGAGCCTTCGTCTGCAAGAGACCCAAAGTATCCCTCATCTGGTTCCACCCCCCGCAAGTTCTCCTCACCTCCCCCCCTCTCCATCACCAAGTCCTCGTCCCCCAGCCGGCGCAGGAAGCTCTCCCTCAACATCCCCATCATCACCGGGGGGAAGGCACTGGACCTGGCTGCCCTCAGCTGCTCCTCCAACGGCTATGCCAGCATGTACTCCTCCATTGCACCCTTCAGCAAGACCACCCTGGACATCAACAAACTGTACGTGTCCAGTAACTACCCCAATAAAATCCCAGACGAAGGAGAAGCAGCCTCAGAAAAGCAAGAGGAGTCACTGCCGAGCAAGCAGAGTAAGTGGCTGTGGGAGGGCAGGTGGGTGGCAGTGGTGGTACTGCTGGTGATACAGAGATTCGTGCTGTGGCCACCCACCATAAAAAAAAAAACCAAAACAAAACCCACAGCCAACACCCCAAAAAAAGCCCAAAGTATCTGTGGGACTCGGTACCTTTCCCGTGCTGGGTCACAGGGTGCCCAGCTGCCACCTCAGGAACATCTGTCAGCACTGGAATGCAGCTGCCCGTGCCCAGCTCTGGTGGTAACTGGTGTCCTGTCCCTGCCAGGCTCAGAGGTGTCAGTCAGGGAGGAGTCAGACACCGATCCCAACCAGAGCGATGAGGCAGAAGCTGAAGCTTCCCCAACAAAATCTCCTACGACTCCCAAGTCCATCAAGTGCAAAAACTCATCAGGTAATAAGTGACCCCAGCCCTGCCCTGCTCAGGGCCCACCTGGGGCTGCGTGGCCCTGCAGAGCTGCTGGAGGTGCAGGTGTCAGGCTGAGGCAGGCGTAAGGGGGAGCAGGAACTCCCCAGTATTTCTCACCCCCTCCTGCCCCTCCTGGGGCTGCTGTGAGCCTGGATGGGCACCAAGCTCCTGTTTCCCTGCTCGAGCCTCCCCTGTAGCTACGTTGGCACCGTCTGCACCCCCTCTTGGCTTGGTTCCTGCTAAAGCTCTGCTGGATCCATTCCTGTGGGACGGTGGCATCCAAAGCTGTCCATCTCCTGTGCCCCAGCCCCAGGGGCTGGCGGGGGGCTGTGGGAAGGACTGGCTGGGCTGTGGTCGCAGTGCTGTTGACTTTTCTTCCTCTCACTGCCCCCAGATTTCTCCTTGTTTTCTTACAACAATGGGGTGGTCATGACCTCCTGCCGGGACCTGGACAGCACCCGCAGTGCCCTGTCTGCTGCCTCTGCCTTTGCCATCGCCACGGCGGGAGCCAACGAGGGGACCCCCACCAAGGAGAAGTACCGCAGGATGTCCCTGGCCAGCGCAGGTACCTGACTGGGCTGCCCAAGGGGATGGGGCATCTTTCGGGGTGCCCATTTCCACTGGTCTCAGCTGGTTCCTCTCTGGCAACACCCTGCCAGGGGGATCCCAGTGCCCACCCGGGGTGCCGGGACACGGGGGCTGCCCGAGGAGTGGGTGGGTTTGGGCAGCTCAACCTGCTGCCACCTCCGGGTGCGGAGCCTCCCCAGTGCTTGTATTTAGGAAGGGGATGCTGGGGAAGATGGGGCTGCTCCTTTCAGGAGTCCTGGAAACATCCGTGAGCAATCCCCAGGGAGCAGGGACTGTGCTGAGGGGGTCGCTGGCAGTTTCAGGGTTTCCAACCGACCAGAGGAATGGGGACAAGGAGTTTGTGATCCGGAGAGCAGCCACCAACCGTGTCCTCAATGTGCTGCGGCACTGGGTCTCCAAGCACTCGCAGGTGGGTGCTGGGGGGCTCAGCTGGAAAGACAATTTGGCATTTCTGCTGTAATTAAGCAAATGAGTGAACATTGGGAGAAGGTGAAAATGGGAGAGCATGGAGCCCCTGGGGTGGAAGGGGGGGCAGGTGCTGGGCTGCCACGTTGGGTGTGCAGGGGGGAGCTGGGGTCCCACCAGCTGGAAGTGGAGCAATTGGGTTTGATTCCTGTCTGGGGGTTCCAGGCTGGGGTCTGGGTTAGAGAACTGCATGGCTCTTCCTGCTGTCCCTGTCCCTCTGCTGCCTGGGGCACTGGGAAGTCCCTGCACTTCTCCCAGGAGGTTCCTGGCTGCTTCCCAGGCACTGCAGGCTGGGATTTTGCAGGGAAGAAGGAGGGATTTGGGGATTTTGCAGGGAATGGAATGCTCCCAGTATAGCCCCATAACCCCCCACCTGTGCTGGCTCTGGCAGGACTTTGAAACCAACGAGGAGCTGAAGTTTCGGGTGATTGGGTTCCTGGAAGAGGTCATTCACGACCCCGAGCTGCTGACCCAGGAGAGGAAAGCAGCCGCCAACATCATCAGGTGGGAGGGCAGGGGGTTTGCTCGTCCTGGACACTGTTCCAGGCTTCCCCCCCTGTCCTGGGGCACGGGCAGGCGCCAGCACACCAGGAGGGGTCCAGCCCCCAGGAGGGGCTTGGAGGTGCCAAGGAGGAGGAGGAGGAGGAGGAGGATGAGGATGGGCAGTGCTGGCTGCATCCCTCTGCCTGGCACGCCAGGACCTGATCAGGGGTCACAGGAGAGGTGTCACCCACACCCTTGGCCCTGCCTGCAGGGCTAGCTCCTCCGTCAGAGACTTTTGTTTCTCTTTAAAAGGGGAAATGTTATTTGGAAGTGTTCTTACGGGTGCAGAGTGTTTAATCTGTGCAACCCCCCGCGGCACGGTGCGGCCCGGCCGGGGTAACGCTGCCTTCTCCTGCTGCAGGACCCTGACACAGGAGGATCCAGGTGACAACCAGATCACCCTGGAGGAGGTCGTACAGATGGTAAATCCTCTTCCCTCCCTCTCTCCCCTGGTAGCTGGTTGGGGAAACAGCTGAAGGTCCCAGCACCCAGGTGCACCCTGCTGGGTGTTCAGCGGCTCTTCAAGCCTTCAAAACTTCAAAAATTTTTGGGGATGGGGCCAGCTGCGAGCACAGCTGGATCTGTGACCGGCCAGCACTGCCCTGCCCTGGTCCCAATGCTGCTCCCCCAGGAGCAGAGCCCTGGGAAGGTGGATTCAAAGCCATCAGGGTGGTGCAGGGCGTTTGCCACCGTCCTGTGCTAAGAAAATCCTCTCAGGCTGCTCCTAGCAAAACCCAAGGGCCACTTTGCAGAGGCTTAGTGCACCTGAAACAACAGCAGCTCTGTCCCCTGGGTGGCTGCTGGAGTGGCTGAGGCCCCTTGGGGTTTTGGTTTTTGTTTTTCGTTTTTTTAAGCTTTACTTTTGCAACCATGAGTGCTGGAAACTTCCTTTGAAGCAGAGAACAAAACCCCAGGGTTTCACAAGCCCTTTCTCAAGGAGGGTGTTTTGCAACAGGCTGTTAACCTGGGAGGGTTTCCTGGAGCTGGTTCTCTGGGGGGGGCAGTGAGGAGGGTCCCAAAGCCTGTCTGGGGGTCACTGAGCCAGTGCAGAGCATGTGTGCATGGAATGGGGAAGTTCTCACTGGGCTCTTAACCGCGTTGGTGCCTTTGTTGCTCAGGCTGAGGGAGTCAAAGCAGAACCTTTTGAAAACCACTCGGCCCTGGAAATAGCAGAACAACTGACACTGCTGGATCACCTGGTCTTCAAGAAGATCCCATATGAGTGAGTGGTCCCCCCGGGTGAGGAGGGACTCTCCTGGTCTCCCCAGAGGGTACAAAACCTGCCTGGCTGCCAGGTGCTGTGCAGGTAGCCCAGGCTGGGTTTGAGCCCAAACTTGGGCCTCACCCTGTAGTTTATCTTCTGGTGGCCCCGGGGTGACCTGCTTGGGTGGTGACCTCCCATGTCCACCACACTCCCAAGCCCATCTCTGCTGCCCCTTTCCAGCAGTGCTGGGGGCAAAGGCCCCAGCCCCTCCATCCCGTGTGGGTGCAGTGGAGCTGGCAGGGCCTGAGCATCCCGGAAAAATGGGAAATAGATATTGACCCCCAACCCCCTGGGTTTGCAGAGAGTTCTTCGGGCAAGGCTGGATGAAGCTTGAGAAGAACGAAAGGACTCCTTACATCATGAAGAACACAAAACACTTCAATGATGTGAGTGCAGCCAGAGTAGGGGATGGGAGGCAGGCAAAGCTGGGCAGCACAGCCAACCTGCCCTGGCATCAGCCAGGGGCTGGAGAAGGGGTTTGTCTGCTCCAGGGATGGTACACGCTGTGCTCGGGGTCCTGCTGTGCGTGGAGCATCTCCTGGTGCAGTCGCTCCTGCTGGGAGCACTGAAGGGAAATCTCCCTAAAAAATACTTCAGGGTTGGGGGGTGCGTGGCTGCTGGGCAAAGGGTCCTCACGTGTGGTCCTCACGGTGTCTGCCCAAAGGTCAGCAACCTGATAGCATCCGAGATCCTCCGGAACGAGGAGATCAACGCCCGGGTGAGCGCCATTGAGAAGTGGGTGGCGGTGGCAGACATCTGCAGGTGCCTCCACAACTACAACGCCGTGCTGGAGATCACCTCCTCCCTCAACCGCAGTGCCATCTTCCGACTGAAGAAAACCTGGCTCAAGGTCTCCAAGCAGGTGGGGACACGGGGCTGGCCCTCTCCTGGGAGGGCCAGGGCAGGGTTTGATGGGCTGGGTGGGATGGTGTTGGGATGACACCTCAGCAACGTGGATGGGGGGACTGCTGCACCCTCAGCCTGTTTGCTGGTGACGCCCAGAGAGGACATACTGGGAGGAAATTCTGTGGTGTGAGGGTGCTGAGCCCCAGGGTGCCTCCAGGACCTGTGGCTGCCACATCCCTGGCAGTGCTGGAGGTTGGATGGGGCTGGGGGAGGTGTCCCCATGGCAGGGGGGTGGAACCAGATGAGGGATACTTTGGGTCTCTTGCAGACGAAGGCTCTGATCGACAAGCTCCAAAAGTTGGTGTCGTCAGAGGGCAGGTTCAAGAACCTGAGGGAAGCACTGAAAAAGTGAGTGACTGCTGATTTCCCTCCTGTGGCTGGTGCTGGCCAGGCCCTGTGGGGTGGGCGATCCGTACCCCCCAGTGCTGAGGGCAGGGGCTTTGCTCTCCAGATGGTTTCAGAGCCTGCACTAATGGGTGTCCTCTTCAGCCAGAACAGGGCAGCAGCCCGTGAAGTGGCCTCGAGTCACGAGCTGCTCCTTTGAGCAGCAGTGTGGAAAGAGGTGAACAAAAGGGGGAATCGTTGCCAGGCACCTGGAGACTTTCCTCCCCAAGTTTAAGCCCCCAAGTGTGCCATGTTTAGCTGTGGTTCCCCACCACCAGCAGCTGGTGGGTCCCTCCTGGCCATTCTCTGGGGTGGGTGTGTGGGGAAGGGGTGCTGAGCTGCCCTGGAGCTGGTACATCCCCACGGGGTTGTTCATCACTGTGTGGGGCAGGGGAAGTTCCCAAAGGTCTGCCCAACCCTCTGCCAATCCTATCCCACATTCCCTGCATCCTGCAGCTTTGCATGAGGCATGGCCACATCTCCTGCTCCTCCTGCTCTGCCCATGGGGATGTGGCTGCAGGATGTGGCCCGGGGCACCAGCACCTTTTCTGTATATTAGAGAGAATCCTTCAAATTCTGCCATCCCTGGAGTCACAGCCTCCTCCCCACTCCAAAGCCCCAAGCTGAGGCAGTTTTCTTTCTTATTTGTTGATGGTGTGCTCACAAAGTTGTGACCCTCCATGTGTCCCCTACCTGGGAATGTACCTGACTGACCTGGCGTTCATCGAGGAGGGGACCCCGAATTACACCGAGGATGGCCTGGTGAACTTCTCCAAAATGAGGATGGTGAGTGCCCCAGCACTGCTGGGACAGCAGCGGGCGTGCGGGGCCGGGTCGGAGCGATGCTGCCCCAGGTCACCCCCAGAAGCTGTGGCTGCCCCATCCCTGGCAGTGTCCAAGGTTGGATGGGGCTGGGAGCACCCTGGGCTGGGGGAGGTGTCCCCATGGCAGGAGGGGTACTGGGGGGGTTTAAAGGTTCTGTTCCCAGACCAATTTGGGATTTTTTCCAGCCCAGTGCCACAGAGCTGTCCAGACCTGTGCCCCCCAGCACAGCCAGATGTCAGGACATGGTGCTGGTGGTGAGGGCTGGGAACAGCTTCTGTTTTATCTCTGGACAGATTTCACACATTATACGAGAGATCCGACAGTTCCAGCAAACCTCCTACAAGATTGAGCACCAGCCTAAGGTACAGCCCTGTCCCGGGAGCCACGTGTTCCCTCTCCTCCTCCTCTCCCTCTCGAGTCACAGCATCTGAGCCTTCAGTGGACACTCTTGAGGGTGGTGGGATGAAGCCCCAGCCGTGCTGCTGCTCAGCTCACAAACCCAGACATGGTGCTTTGCCCTGGCACGGGCTCTGCCCCTCTTCAGCATCAGCCGTGCTGCTAATGAGCCCAAAAAGTATCTTGGGAAAGATCTGCCAGGAAATACGAGCAGATTTTCTCCTAGCATGGGAGCAGATGTCCTGCCCTGTCAGCAGCATTTCTGCAGCAGGAATGTCACTCCCCACTTAGACCGTGCTGTAATTACCAGGATTTTGTGTTCTCAACAGAAGAGAACTTTCTGGCTGATAAGATAGTGCTAGAGAGGGAAAACTCTAAGCATGGAAAGCAGAAGATCAGCTGAGGACTGGGCGAGACGCTGCAGTCCCTGGATGAGATAAGGAGGGGCAATGCCGTGCTGGTCGGCAGGAGCTCTGCTCCTCGTTCCCTGCTCAGGCCTTGATCATTTAACCCAATTTCAGCGTTTCCTGTGGGCCTCAGCCAGGTGAGTGCCCCAGCAGTCTGGCTCTCCTTTCTCCAGGTGACACAGTACCTGCTGGACCAGTCGTTTGTGATGGATGAAGAAACCCTCTACGAAGCTTCTCTGCGGATAGAGCCCAAACTGCCTTCCTGAGCCCGGCACTCCGGTGCTGTCCCACCCTGTACATACAGTCCCTTTCTGTTGGATGCCCTGGAGTGACTCCCACGTATGTGCTTCTCCGAGCAAACCGCCTTCCTCCTCCTCCTCCTCCTCCTTAGGCTGCAGTAAACCTGGCATAGGATTTCCCGCATCGTTTAAGGTTTCACGCATCCACACTTTGCTGGCATCCCGGTTTCTTTTCAATGATGTTATTTTTTGTCATTTGTTCTCGGGCTGGCAGGGTCCCCCCGGGGCTCTGGGGCAGTGGCAGCAGTGACATCCCTGGGCACGCTCTGTCAGGGCTTGAAGAGGACACGGTGAGGTTTATCCCAACGCGTGGAGCTGCCCCCTCTCTGTGCCCCCCTCGGCCGCTGTCCCGGTCCCCCTGTGGTGGGGAAGGTGGGAAGGTCCCTGTGGCTCTCCTGGCTGCGTGCAGCTCATGAACAGCTTCTGTTGATATGCTGTAGATCCGTATTCCTTGTGACCACTCTGAGTAACATGATGTAGAATTAGAAACCGATGACCGAGTGTTTTTATTACATATACTGTAATCCTGTCTAACCACCTTCTAGCAGGAATATAGTAATGTAGTGCTTATTCTGTGAATATTACCATGTATTTTTTACATTGTACAGTATATAAACACAGTTTAACTTTGACAGTGGCAGGCATGCTCCACTCTACAAACCAGAACACTTTTGCTGTTAAGCAATACCTCGTGGTATGAGAATTCTCTTTCAAGCCCTAAAACTATTTCAACTTACAGCTTGTTTGGAAGAAAAAAAAAATATTTCCATTTTTTTGTAAAAATATATGTTTCCTGATTACCTCTTGCTAATAAATCTATTCTATCTCAGGGTGAACCCCGACTTGTCGTGTCTCTATCGCCCACTTTAGAAACCGGACCCGCACGCAGGCCCCGCCCCCCCGCGCACGTGGCCCCGCCCCTGCCCGTAGCCACGCNCTGGGCTCCCTCCGCCGAAGGTAAAGGGGCACCGGGAGGGGAGCGGGTGGTTCGGCACGGCCCGGTTTGGCTCTGCCGGCCCGGTGTGAGCCCTCCCCGAGCCGGGGCAGCCGAACCGGGTCGATGGAGACACTGACGCCCCGCACTCTCCCCGCAGAGGAGCTGCAGTTCAAGGTCTGGATGCTGCAGGTAAAGCCCCGGGGCGGGGGGGGGCCGGGCCGGGCTCGGGGCCCCCTCGGGAGCGGCGGGACTGAGCGGCCCTGCCCCGCAGAACCAGCGGCAGTACGGCCCGGAGGAGTACCCGCGGCGGCTCCGCATCTTCCTCAGCAACAAGAGGCAGATCGAGGAGCACAACGCCGGCAACCACAGCTTCCAGAGTAGGAGCCACATCCCCAGCCCCCGGCCCGCTGCCCCGCGGGCAACCGAGCCCCGGTGAGCGAGCAAAGCCCTCCCCTCTCCTCCTCCTTCCAGTGGGCCTGAACCAGTTTTCAGATCTGACCTTCGCAGAATTTAAAAAATTGTACCTGTGGAGAGAGCCCCAGGTGAGTGAGGGGAGTGGGGAGGGTCCCAGGGGGGCCCGAGCTGTGGGGGGCTCTGCGCCCACCCATGGGTCTGCACCCAAAATCCCCTTTGCTGGGGCTGTCCCAACAGAGCCCGGGCAAGAGCCAGGTCACCCCCTGCCCTCCCAGAGCTGTCCCCCTCTGCCTCCAGCCCTGGCTCCAGCTGAGCTGTCCCTTCTGCTTTCAGCTCTGTGGGCTCAGATGTGTTTTTACAGCCTGATCCCAGCTGCCCGGGGGGCTGGAGCTCCCCAACCAGGGGTTTGGGCTAGCAGTGTCCTTCCAGGGCTGGCCCAGGGCTCCCTGGCACGCAGTGGTCTGGGGCTGCAGTCACTGGCCCCTCCATGACAGGGAGGGTGGCTGTCCATGGGCCACTGTCCCCTGGCACCGTGATTTGCCTCTCCCCTTGCAGAACTGCTCAGCCACCAAGGGGAACTTCCTGCGCAGCTCCGGGCAGCACCCCGACTCCATCGACTGGAGGAAGAAGGGAAATTTTGTGACACCTGTGAAAAACCAGGTGAGTAGTGTGTGGGCTGGGAGAGGGGTAACTGCACCCCGCTGGGCTGTGTCTGCCTGCCCCACGAGCCCCTCTGTGGCTGGGACGAGGGGTCTGGGGGTCCCTGGCAGGGGCTGGGCAGGAGGTGAAACCCGGCTGCTGGCAGGGAGTGGGAGCTCTGTGCTCCTGGTGTGCCCTCCTGCCCCAGCCCGGGTGTTCTGGGGTCCCTGCAGCACATTCTGGAGCAGTTCCTCTCTGGTTCCCAATGCAGGGCCCCTGTGGGAGCTGCTGGACCTTTTCTACCACAGGGTGCTTGGAGTCTGCCATTGCCATTGCAACAGGAAAGCTCCTCTCTCTGGTAAGAGATTTTCCTTCCCTGTGCACTGACAGCTGTCACCATCCCCTTTCAGGGCTGGAGTGTCCCAGTGCCCAGGGCTTGGGCAGAGCCCGTTCTGGAGCAGGACAGGAGCAGAGGGGCTGGGGGCTGACAGATCCCTGCTGCTGGGGGAAGGCAGGGTTAACCAGAGCTGTGTGTGGTGCTGCCAGCTGGCAGAGCTCCTGGCTGCAAAACATCTTGCTGCAAGCAGTGTGTTGGGAGACTATTTTTAGACTCCCAGAGGATTTATCTTCTTGGAGAAGTAGGAAGGCAGTAGCCACTTCCATGACTTATGGGAATGGCTGAGGGTTGGCTCTAAGTGTCAGAAACAAACTCGACCTTTGAAGGAGATCTCAGGCCCTGCTCCTGGGCTGGCATCTTCCTGGGGACGTGGAGCTGTTCAGTTGCTGCTGGGGGGTGACAGGCCAGCTGCAGGGGTGACACAGGCTCTGAGCTGCCTGCCACGGGGGCTTATTCCCAGTGCAGGTGTTGAATCTGACTCAAAACCCTTCTCCCCAGGCAGAACAACAGTTAGTTGATTGTGCCCAGGCTTTTAACAACCACGGCTGCAGTGGGTAAGTCATATAAAGTAACAAGGAGTCAAAATGAGAATATCTTCTGTTCCAAGGTTCCAGCCTTTCTCAAGACCCACTGCTGGGATCCATCCAGATCTTGGAATGGATTTTATTTCCCCTTGGCTGAGACGTGTCAGGGAATAGAGATTTGCTTTTGGTTTGATTATATTACTTCCCCCCTCCTGAGAGGCTAGAATGTTTCACAAAGTCTCCAGCATTTGCTGACCTCTCTGGTTCCTCTTCTTTATTAGTTTTGCTTCTGATATTGGTTGTCACAATGTCTGCTGATCTCACAGCCACGGGTGCTACGTGGCAAGGCCCTAACATGCTCATGGAAAACAAGGGGAGTTTTATCTGTTGCTCTCCTCATGTGTCACATGCATCTCATGGTGCTTTAAGGAACCCACAGAAACCTCTGCTTCCCCTTTGGTAAATTCCTACTGGCACTGCTAGACAAGGCAAGAACTAAAGCTCTCTGAAATCTTGTTTTCTGTAAGATAAGCAGTCCCTGAGGAGCGTTTGGAGAGCTGAGCAAAGCCACTCTTGGTGCTTTCTTTTTTTCTCATCACTCCTTAGTCCTGGGGAACATGCCCTGATCACACTCCCCTTTTCTCCCTGTGTGATGAGCTCCTTGGGGAGTCTGGGGAAGCACACAGCTGCTGGCTGGAGATGTGTCCTTTGTCCTCTGGTGCTGGGGAGCCCAGTCAGGCTGGGCAGAGGTGACAGCAGAACACCTCTCAGTGCAGGGGGCACTGCCAGGCTGAGCTGGCATGGTCAGTGCTGTGTGGTCAGGGGGACACACTCCTGTGTTGGCATTCTGCCCCGGGGATCAGGGACCCCCGAGGAGGAGGAGGAGGAGGAGGCTTTCCTGTGCCAGAGAGCATGATGGGCTCAGCCAGGAGTCCCTGGCAGGGAGATGGTGCAGAACAGGCTGGGATTCTTGCCTTTAGAGGGACTGGGGTGTGCACTGCCCTTCCCTTTCCCCTGGGAATGGTCTGTAGGATGGTGGGGGACGGGGTGGCTTTGCTGTGCAGAAGCTCACAGCATTTCCCTGCTCATGAACTGCCTCCTGGCTGTGTTGTCTTGCAGGGGACTGCCAAGCCAAGCCTTTGAGTACATACTGTATAACAAAGGGCTGATGGGGGAGGACAGCTACCCGTACAGGGGCAAGGTACAGGGGCTCAGGGGTGTGGGGCAGAGCAGGGGGGAGCAGGGGCAGAGCAGGTCCTGACACCAGTTCCTTTCTCTCTGCACAGAATGGCACCTGCAAGTTCCAGCCAGAGAAGGCCATTGCCTTTGTCAAGGACGTTATCAACATCACACAGGTGAGGGTTGTGTGTCTGAGCTGCCCTGAGGTGTGCCAGCTCTGCCCTGCCAGCTGCAGGCTGCTCCCTCTGGCCTCCCTTCTCCTCCCTCCTGGTGCCCTTTTCATGCTTGAAGTGCTGCAGCCAAAATACAGGCACAGAATCACAGAAAGTCAGGGCTTGGAAGGGACCTCAAAAGACCACCAAGTCCAACCCCCCTGCTAGAGCAGGGTCACCTCCAGCAGTCACACAGGAACACATCCAGGTCTGGTTTGAATTTCCCCACAACCTCCCTGCGCAGCCTGGGCCAGGGCTCCCTCATCCTCACAGTGAGAAAGTTTTTTCCTTATGTTTGCATGGAAACTCCTGTGCTGCAGCTTGTCCTGTCACTGGACACCACTGAGAAGAGCCTGACTCTCCTGACTCTCACCCTTTACATATCTGTAAACACTAATGAGGTCACCCCTCAGCCTCCAAGCTGCAGTCCCAGCTCCCTCAGCCTTTCCTCACCAGATGTTCCACTCCCTTCATCTCTGTGGCTCTGTGCTGGACTCTCTCCAGCAGTTCCCTGCCCTTCTGGAACTGAGGGGCCCAGAACTGGACACAATATTCCAGATGTGGCCTCTCCAGGCAGAGCTGAGCACCAGGGCTCTGTGGCTGCCCCTCCAGGCTGTACCAGAGCCTTGGTTCTGCTCTTCCAAGGCAAGGAGCAAGCCAGGGACAGCCATGCCTGCTGCCTGGCCCTGCTCTCATCCAGCAGTGAGTGACCCCAGGCTGCTCTTCTGCAGTACGATGAGGATGGCATGGTGGAGGCTGTGGGGAAGCACAACCCTGTGAGCTTTGCATTTGAGGTGACGAGTAACTTCATGCACTACAGGAGAGGAGTCTACTCCAAGTGAGTATAGCTGGACCTGGGGGGGAGTGAGGGGAGGTGCAGGGCTGGAGTCACTTGCCTCCCTCTTTTTCCCTGTTCTCTGCCCTCCTGCCAATCCCTCTCTGCAGCTGGACCTGCAAGAAAAGCAGCAGAGATGAAAAATCAGTTTGAGATTGAAGTGACCTAGCAGGAGAGAGGAGGACTCAAGTGTTGTGTCAGCTCTACAGCCAAGGCAAAAAGCTGCTTAAAAGGAGGATTATTGTGTTTTGGAAAGCTCATTGTGGTGGATTTCCACTAGGCAAGACATGGGGAGAATGCAGGTGTGGGGGGAACGAGAAATATAATTGAGGGTGATGTGTCCTCAGTCGTGTTGATCTGCAGGGGAAGGAGGCTGTGAGGACACTGAGTCGTGTCACCTGCCCCAGGGGGAGAGCAGGCAGCACCTGGGGTGCTGGTGGCTTTGCAGTTGCAATCAGGACAGCAATCTCCACAGTTAAGCATGAGGTGTGGACACAGGAGGGTGGTCAGAGCACTCTGTAACAGGATTGGGGTGGAGTTCCCTGGCAGATCGGCAGTCTGGGGCAGATTCAAAGTCAGGGTGTGTGGAACTGGTGCTCCAGTGGTTCAGCCTGTGCTTCCCAAACCAGCTATTAACAGAGTTGAGAGAATAAATCTGTTGTGGGGATTGTCTCTCTTTTGGACACGTCTAAAGAGGTGCTCTGGAGATGGGAGCTGCTGCCTTGTCCTCTGCTCTTGCACGGCAGGCAGCAGCTTTCATCAGGTGCAAAATCTGGAATTCCAGGGGAGATACCAAGAAATGTGCATTTAGACTGAGGGACTGTTTGCTGTGCAAGGTGCAGAACAGTGCCCCTGAACTTTGGCCAGAGCAAACCACTCCTGAGGTGCACCAAGAGCTCCTGCTTTTCGTTGTTTGCCTCTGCAGCTCATTCTCCTGTGACAAGGTTAATTCAGGTGCTCAGGTCAAAGGTCCACTCAGCCCCTGCACAGACTCCAGGTCTGGCTGGTAATACCCTTATAAACATGTAATCATGGTGGCTTTTTGCTTGGCTTCCCTCCAGCAACGGGCAGCTCAGAGTATCCCTGGGTCCTCCTTCCAGCAAGCCAGAACTCCAGCTGATCCCCCAGGAACCAGAGGCTGGATTTTCACCCATCATCCCTGCCTTGTTTTCCCTTTTCCTTTGCAGCCCCCAGTGTGAGCACACTCCTGACAAGGTGAACCACGCTGTGCTGGCCGTGGGCTACGGGGAGGAGGGTGGAACCCCATACTGGATCGTGAAGAACTCCTGGGGCCGGCTCTGGGGCATGGAGGGGTAAGGAGCAGGTCCCTGCAGCTCTGCAGGGCTCCCCAGCTGCAAACCCCACAGGTCCCTGCAGGGCTCCCCAGCTGCAAACCCCACAGGTCCCTGCAGGGCTCCCCAGCTGCAAACCCCACTGCTGTGGGGACTGGTGATGGGACAGGGCAGGCAACACGCACCCACAGGCGTTTCTTCCTCTTTTTTTAGGTACTTCCTTATTGAACGTGGCAAGAACATGTGTGGTCTGGCTGCCTGCGCCTCTTACCCGGTTCCTCAGGTGTAGGAGGAGAGTGGGGGGTGGGGACACCGGGCGTGGAACGGGAATTTCTGCAGAGCCAGGGGATGCCGAGCACCCCTGTCCACAGAGAAGGCCGTGAAATGCCGGAGTGATGAGCCCCAGCCCCGGGCACAGCTCCTGCCCCAGCCCCGGGCACAGCCCCTGCCCGCCCGCAGCTCCGGGAACCAGAACCCGCAGTTCTGGGCTGCCCAACTCCTGCCTCCCGCGCTCAGGCAGCTCCGGTCCCGGTCCCGGTGTCCTCCAGCCCTGCCCACTGCTACGGATATTTTATTTTCGCTGGAGATTATTTTTTTTCCCCCTTTTGCTACAGAAAGATGAACGCTGTGATTTGTACATTTTACCAATTTTAATTAAATGTTTTTAGTATTTTTTGTATTAAAAACATTAGGATATTTTAATGCAAATAGAAAAGGACTATTTAATGAAAGAATGAAGCAAGCAGAGCGCTTATTGCTAAGGGTTTATAAACGCTACGGGGAGAGAAGGCTGCAGCAGCAGGGACACGGCTGTTTGGTGTTTTTTCACACTAAAATCTGTCGCTGACTGAATAAAATCGCCCAGTACCGGTGTGTGCTGCCTGCTCCCCGCTTTCCCCGAGATGAACCTTTCGGTTTGTGCCCCCCACGGTAGCGCCAGACCCGGCCCGGGGGCTCTGAGGGGGCCCCGTCCCTCTGACCCCCCCCCGGGCATACGCAGCTCGGTTGTATCGCCAGAGCGAGGGGGCCCGGGGCTGGGTGCTCGG
>JAAWXA010000037.1:472151-500941 GCA_038090715.1 Florisuga fusca
CCCCGGGGCCGCCTCCCCAGGGCAGGGATCGCGGTGGCTGCGGGTCCCGGGCGAGCCAGGCGGCTCCTCCGGGCTGGGGGCCCTGCAGGCAGCCTGCTGCGCTCGGGGGGCCGGGCCTGGGCCGGGGGGAGAATTCATCTGCCGGAGTCGTTTGGGAGCGTGGCAGGGACGGGGCTCACCCAGGTATCTGTTTGTTATTAAAGTGCACTGAGCTGTAAGAAAACCTCCTCACGTGTGCTCACCAGGGCCTTGGTGGGGTTTTTGGTTTGTTTCGTTTGGAAACCAGAGGGAGCTGTTCACTGGTGTCTGCCGAGTGGTTGTGGGTGTGTGGTTCTGGTTCTGGTATCAGGAGCTGGAGGAAGCTCAGAGGAGCTTTGGTGCTGGGGCAGAGTTTTCATACATAGGTGGTATTGGTCTTTCTTAGTCAGGTTTATAAGGCACTATAACTGTACATCTACCTTCTGATTCCAGGGAGTACAGGATGATGAGGGTGCACTGGTTTTTCAAGTTAATATTTAATGCAATAGTCTAGCATTCTATAAAGGTATTTGTAGGATAATGTACCTCTGGAGTTTTTGTCTTCTGTCAGGGAAAGGTAACTGCAGGGAGGCTGTGTAACTTTTCCACTTAAATATAGGTTTGTGGAGGTTTTCTGTTTGTTTTTAATGGGGGAGGAAAGGAGCAGGAATCAGTTGTTTTTCTCTGTCCTTAAAAGTCAGAAACCATATTAAATGAGTGCCTTGAAACCTGGCTAGTAACTTTCCCTCTGTTCAGTTGCATTTTTGCTCACGTGAGAATGAGTTTACTCTGTTCCTCAGCAATGTTTATGTTTCTCTCTCAGCTGCTGAAGGTGGTGAGAGCCAGAAGCCAGGCAGTGATCAGACAAACAGCCCCCCAGGGCAGGAGGAGGCTGACTTTGAGCCCTTCCCCCTCATTGAGCTGGAAGAGGAGGATTACTTGGATGTTATTCCACCTTCCCCTGAAGAAGAGCTGCCCTCCATCTCTCCATCTCTAAAAAGCATCAGGTAAAACAAACTTCATTGATGAAACTCTTTAGGGGGACTTTAAAAAAAATACCAAAAAAGAGGTGAAACAGCTGCTTGTTAAAAGTTTCAGGTTGAGTTGCTGGTGCCTGTCTGCTGCTCTTGATATTCTGTGGAATACTTTGCTTTATGGCCAGTGCTTTAGGTGGCCTTTGCTTCAGAAACAGCAGAATTATTTTTAAATTTCTTTCCTAGTGGGTGGGGAAAAAAAAACGTACACAATGGCACACAGGAGCTGTGCCAGACTGCTCCAGTGCCTGGGTTCTGACTGGGCTTTCAGGAACCTGTTTGTTTCTTACATCTTAAATGCTGTTACTCCAACAGATAAATTCTCATGGAAATGCATTGCTTTAGGGATCTCTGTATTTTAAGGATTTTTTTTCTTTTGCTACTAGTGGTGTTTGCAAAGAATCTCCTGCATGTGGCAGAACCACATCCAGCAGTGTGGAGCCCCTGCCTGGGAAGGTGTCCCCAGCACAGCCCATTGCTGAGCCTGATCCTGCTCCAGGGGGTGCAGGTACACCAAGCACTTGGCAGTTTTCTGCCTGGGCTTTTGGGGGTGGTTTGCATCTTTTCCTTCTCCTGCACGTCCCCTGCTGCCTGGGGGCACCAGCAGTGGCCAAGGGGACAGGGAAGCTGGAGCTGTGGGTTTGGGGAGCACGGGGCCAGGATGTTCTTGGGTTTCAGTGGCAGAATGAACAGAGTACAGCTGTGGCCCAACAGGGTTTTAAGGCTGCAGATCTTTCAAGATATATCAACACAAATCTTTTCTAGATTTGTGGGGGGGCTTTTCTAGAACTAGAATTGCAGTGTAATATTTGGATAAAATGTGTTTTGGGCTGCTGGGGGGGTGTAATTTGAGATAAGCAAAAAAGATAAACTTGGATGCTTTTTTGGAAATGAGTTTGAAAGAACTGTGACAAGACTTGGAAAATATAGAGATGGAAGATTAAAAAGGAAGGGCAAAAATATGCAGGCTAAATAAGTTTATTCACACAGAAGCTCTGTATGTGAATAGACTCATAAAAATATATGTTATTTAGGCTTACTTATTGCCATTTACTCTTTCATTTGAAAGAGTGCTATCAGCTTGTTAGGTATTCTAACATACATCAGTGTCACTGGGTGCTCAAATCACTCCACCTGGCAGGTGTGGGCTTGCATGTGGACCAGCAGCTCTACAGCATCATGTCTGGGATCTGTGAGCTGGTGGATGCCATCCCTCTCCAGGAGCTGAAGTCCCTGTCCTGTGCCAAGGAGCTTCTCCAGCAGAGGGACCTCAGGTAGGGCTCAGGAGCAGCTCAGGCCATGCCTGCAGGTGTCCCCAGCACACTGAGAACATGACTCAGGAGGGTTGTTTTAAAGGCTTAACATTACTGACAGGATGAAGGGAAAAAAAAATCCCCAAACCTGCTGGAAGTGTGACCAACCCCAGTGCTGTGCCAGAAGGAAGGATGTGGTTCCCCATTCCTGTGTCCTCTGGAAGGTGGCAGCAGAGCAGCAGCAGGGTGATGTGATGTGGCCTGCCAGGTGCCACCCTGGGTCTTTGTCACCAGAGGCATTAATTTAATGTCCCCTCTGTCAGAGTTGCCTTGGCTGGCTGCAGGGGTGAGGAATTCTCCTCGTGGCCATGGACCTCTCATCTTTCCCCCTGGCAGCTGCTGCTGCACTCTGCTTCCTTAACCTCTGCATCATCTGGTGACACAACATGCAGACAAAATATTGAGGTTTGGGGTTTGGGGTTGGTTTGTTACTGGACTGGGGCTTTTTCTGAATGCTTTCAGCACAGCTGATTAACTCTGCTCTTATTGCTGTGCTCAGACATGGTCTTGAGAGAGGAGATGATAAACCCATAATTTGGTTCAAGCACATTTTTATGGTTTTAATATCAGGTTTGTGCCTCTAGGGATTTTTTTTTTTTAATCCTCTACCTTGCCTTGCTATTAGGATTTCTTTTATTTTAATGCCTGCAGTGAAGATGTAGTAGTTTTGTAACTATATTGTTTCACTGAGTTCTGGTATTACTCTCCTCTAGATTTGTTTGAAATACTCCTACACTGCATTCTGTGTCACTACATTTTAACCACTGTGTGTTATTATTTATAACAGGAGAGAGGCAAAACTTACCTGTGTTGTGGAACTTGATAAATCATTGCTTGTGACTTAAATTTTTATTTCCTTCCTTCCTTTGCCATCTCTCCCAGGAGAAAGCTGCTGGCTAATTCTGTCCCTAGGAACAAAAGCAGCATAAATAACATTTCTGGAGCCTGGAAGGAGTGTGTGGAGCAGGGCTCTCCTGCACCTCCTGCTGCTGCTCTGAGCTCTGCCCCCAGCAGGAGCTTCACTTCTGACAGGAACTCCCCCAGATCCACAGACCTCCTGGCAATGCCTTCGGGGACTGCTCATTCAAAGAGGTTTTCTACCCCAAAAATTCAAACCTTGGGGAGCTCTTACACTTCCCAGCAAAGTATTGAGGAGATTAGCTGCTCAGAAACTGCAGGGCTGTGTTCTCCCCAGGGGAACAGCCTCAGCCTCTGCTCAGAGATGCCCTTGGACAGCAGCTGGGGTGAAAAACCTGGGGTGAGGAGTGGAGGGAAGCATCCTCTGCTGGAGAGGCCCCTTACCAGCACAGCTCTGAGGGGACAGAGCAAAGCTCCTGCTGGCTTTCCTGCTGAGGACAGTGTAACCATAAACAATACAGACTTGGACCTTGACCACTTTGATATTGATGATTTTGATGAGGACTGGGAGAATTCCGGGAGCGTTTCGGCGCCGCCGTATCAGCCCATCAGGGAAGGGCCCCCTGCCAGATCACTGTCATCAAAGATCCTGTCCAGAGCCAAAGGATCTGCTGTTGTATCCAGCCCTGCTGCTCCAAAATCAGCCTGCTTCATGGCAACAAAGAACCACTCAGGTAAATGATGCCCATGAGGATTACTGTCCTTCCCTTTTAAAATGTTTAGTTTTTAAACCTAAGGCCAAGTACTGACATCAACACCTTCCATTCCTTTGGAGATTGCTTTTGGTTTATTTTTGCAAAGTCTTGTTTTGTTCTTTTTTTTTTGCTTTTTTTTTTTTCCAAATGATACCAAAATATTTAATTGCTGCACACCTTGCAGGCTGCTGGGGAGATGAAGCTGCTGAACCTGGAAACTAGAATGTTTCTGTTTTACTTCAGAGGTGACTCTGCCATTGTTAATTCAAAGCTGTGCAACAGTCTTAGTTGTTTATGCAAAACATTAACAAATGGGCATTGGGTGAAGCAAACCCAATCCCTCTGGGGCACAGGGGGGGGTGAGTCCAGTTTGTGGCTACTGCAGGAGCAGCTTTGTAAAGGGGGAGGTGAAGATGTTGTCCTGTTCCACCTGCTGCCCTGCTGAGGGTTCAGGTAGCACCCCTTGGGGGCACCCCCAGATGGGGGGAGCCTGTGCAGAGCTGTGTGGGGCAGAGACAGTCTGCCAGAGTGAGACAGCACTGCACAGGGAGCTTGTTCCCAGAGGTTTGCATGGCTCCTGAATTCAGCCTAGTCTGAATTCTAGATGAATGCAATACCTTTTAGTAAACCACCATCTGAGTTCAAAAGGTTTAAGGTTTGGGTTGGTGGCTGAGCCAGCTGTCACAGCCAAGCAGCTTCATGCTGCAAGGAGGTCAGTGCCACTCTGAGCTGCACTCACTGCAAGGTGCTGTCTGTGTCTCCAGCCCTGCCCGTGAATAACCCTGCACTGGAGCCTTTCAGGGGTCTGAAGTTTCCCCACTCAGCAGAAATGATGAAGACCTTTCACAAGAAGTTTGGTTTGCACTCCTTCCGGACCAACCAGCTGGAAGCCATCAATGCTGCCCTGCTGGGAGAGGACTGCTTCATCCTGATGCCCACTGGTGAGTGTCCCAGCACAGCTGCAGGCTCCTGGGGGCTGCCACCTGCCCTCAGAAATAAAGACCTGAGGCTCCTCTTGTGGGGCCCCTGGTGAACTTTTTTCTTTGTGGAGGTGGCAATAAGTTGTGCTGCCTGACTTCTGTGGCTGCAGGATTTCAGGAATGTTTTGTGCACTATGGTTTTTTGCATGAATTGATAAAATTTCTGCCCACTGTATAACTTTGCATAACTTCCTTATCCTACAGCTATCACATTAGAGGCAATTAAGAGTGGAAGTAAGAAGTAGGTCTTCCCTCTTCCACTCCTTCTCCCTTTTCTCTTGGTGTCTAACATCCCTTGTGTCTCCTTTAATCCTTACAGGAGGTGGTAAGAGCTTATGCTACCAGCTACCAGCCTGTGTCTCTGCTGGAGTCACTATTGTCATCTCTCCACTGAGGTCACTGATCATAGATCAAGTGCAGAAACTGAAGACTCTAGATGTGAGTTCAAACAGCTTGTGCTTTGTTTAGTTAAACTTGCAGATAAGTGGATTTGACATCTGAAATATTACAGCAAATCTTTTATCTCTCAAATGCCACCTGCAAGAATGGGTTACACTGAAACTGTGAAAGGCACACAGAGCTGCCTTGGAAGAACTGAAATAGGTGAACTAGGATGTCTTGGCAGTCTGATTGCTAAATTTATTGATTCATTTGTGTGTTATTGGAGCTTCGTTTTCAAGTACAGATCCCTGATTCACAGATTCTGAGAGTTGTGTTTAGACACCCAAGTAGGAGCAGCCTGGCTCTGCAGCAGCAATAAGCACCAAGAGTTCCTGAAAATAGTTCTGAAAAAAATCAGAACTATTGAAAATGTTATTTTTGCCGAGGACAGTAAACACACTTACTTTAATATCTGGTTTATAATTAGACATAGGAATGTGTTTGGAGATGTTTCTGTTCACACACATTAAATCTTACAATGTTTTGTTTTGGGTTTTTTATGCAGATTGCTGCAACATACCTGACTGGTGATAGAACAGATGCTGATGCTTCAAAAATTTATATGCAGTTGTCAAAGAAAGATCCTGTAATAAAGCTTCTGTATGTTACCCCTGAGAAGGTTTGTGTTTAGTTTGAGTTATAAAATCATGGAGGCAACAAGAGGTGGCTTACTATCAAGAATAAAAGGATTACACTGAATTTAGAGTAGGTTTCTGGGGAGAGAAAAGAAAAGTTAAACATTTTTTTATAATTCAGTAAGGCTCAGTGCAGGTGTAACTGATTTCAATCTGATATTAACCAAGAATGAGAACTGAGTATGTCTGTACGATTTAAATTGTTAAAAAAAACCCCATGCCCATCCATTTCAATGTATTTCCTACACACTGGTGGCTGAGTGCTGGCAAGTAGCTGTTAGAGTCCAGACTGCTGTGAGCAGGTTAACACAGGGAGGAAATCTGTCCTGCCAAGATAACAGGTGATTGTCAAAAGATTGCCTCATAATTATATGCTGCCTTTAAAGATGCTGTTGTTCCACAAGAGCTTTGCAGGACTGGAGTGTTTAATGTGCTGGTAGAGTTTCTTCCTTCAGCATTGCCTTTCCTTGGCCCTTGTGACAGAAGTCATTGGGATTTGCTCAGACTGTAGGGCTCTGGGGTGATGATCCAGAACCCTGCAGGGGTCACACACCAGCTGCTCTGTGGCCAGTTAAACCAGAGCCAGCTGCCTTCTCTGTGCAGCCAGGATGAGTGGTGCTGTACAGAGCAGTTGTGGCTGTGGTGGTGGTGGGGTGGCTGACACTGCTCCTGAGTCTGTCTGTGCCCAGGTGTGTGCCAGCGGCCGCCTGATGTCCGCCCTGGAGAACCTCTACGACAGGAACCTCCTGGAGCGGTTTGTCATTGATGAGGCCCACTGTGTCAGCCAGGTAGAAACCTCCAGATGGTCTTCAGAACAGCAGCAGATGCAGGTGGAGTGTCTCACTCAGTTACACCTCAATGTTTTTGATTTTCCAACCAGTGGGGTCACGATTTTCGCCAGGACTACAAGCGGCTGAACATGCTCCGCAAGAAGTTCCGCTCGGTCCCCATGATGGCCCTGACTGCCACTGCCACCCCCAGAGTGCAGAAAGACATACAGAACCAGCTGGAGATGCTGAAACCACAAGTGTGAGTTGCTTGGCACTCCCCCGGAACAATTAGTTTGTGCTGCAGAAAATTTGAGCGGAAAGCTTGGTGGAGTTAGAGGGTCTGAGGGTCTGAAAATGCAACTGAAATACTGAGGCAGCTGTAGCTGATTAAATGGGAAGGCATGAGTGGGATTTCACCTCAGTTATATGCCAAATAGTAAAGTCAGAAGAAAAAAAAATGCCATATTCTTCCTTGCATGGTTAAGGGAAATGTTTAATAAAAAATAATAACATAAAAATATCTGTCACTGACAAAATTTGCAAGTTGCATTTTAGGGTGAATTTTCTACAGAATGCTGGAAACCTGCAAAAGCTCAAAGTGTTCTTTAATTAGCACTGGCAGTAACATGGGTGATGAGGTACCCGTGGGATTGCATTGGAGTGGTTTCCTTGTGCCCAGTGGAACAAGGCAGCATTCTGTTTTCTGGAATTTCTTTACTTTAAAAATGTAGTTTAGGGTGGAAGGAGGGAGAGGGTGATACTGCACTTTGCAAATTTGGTAAGTTGAATTTGGCTGCAGGTATTCAAACGAGGAAGGAAAGTGAGGCAAGTCACTGTGTGCCTCTTTGGTTTGTGGGCATCTCTCCCTTCTATTCAGTGTGACTTTGGGGTTTTCACAGGAAAAATGCAGGAATGTTAGACCCAAAGCATGGCCAAGGTGAATCTCCATGGGCATAGTGGAGCAGGAATTCCTTTGCAGATGATACAGTAGGATGTGGGGCATTCCAGTCAGTAGCTTGTGGAAGGGATTGGTGCACCCTGAGGCTGATGAGCACCCATGAACTGTCATCTTTTAGGTTTACAATGAGCTTCAACAGACATAACTTGAAATACGATGTATTGCCCAAGAAGCCAAAGAAGGTGGCAATGGATTGCTTGGAATGGATTAAAAAACATCATCCACGTGAGCTTGCATCTGGTTTTATTCACTACTTTTTAAGGCAGGAAAAAGCTTTTGTAATGCTGTAAGCACCCCAAACCTGTGCCTGTCTGTAAGTGACTAATATATTTACCAGAACAAGTTGGAGGCAAAATTGGTACCACTGATAATGGGAATCAGATTTATGGGCATCCTGTAAGAGTTCAAGTTAAGATGGAAAAGTGAGGGATGGAAATGCTCTTGGGTAATCCTGGAGGTTGCCAGACCTTTTAGCATTGTATCTTCAGAGCACAAAGGACCTCTAGTATCTAGTTTTAATAGTTTAATCTGTTGATCTGCTTATCTGTGGTCCCCCTTGAAGATCTCTTCAGAGACTCCTATCTTTCCAGGCTCTCTTTTGGAGTCCTGCAGCCCCCTTTGCAGCTTCTCCAGTGCTGCACCCAGGGGTGTCATTGACCAGCCTACCCTAGCTCTTGATTTATGGAGCTCTGTAGCCATGTATTTTCAATCACAAGTTTTGCACAGAAAAACACAGAAAATTGTCTGAGGAGAAACTAACAAAACCATCTGATATTAATAAAACTACTTTATCATGCAGTAGTGACTGCATTGTGCTCACCAGTCTCTCTCTGAGGGAGTAAATCTATTAGCTTGACAGGTATGACTGTTAAATAGAAGAAAGAGAATGAAGTTGTATTGTGGCAGAAACCTTTATTTTGTATGTCTGCAGATGACTCTGGAATAATTTATTGCCTCTCACGCCACGAGTGTGACACAACAGCAGCTGTTCTGCAGAAGGAAGGTCTGGCTGCTCTCGCCTATCACGCTGGTCTCACTGATGCCAACAGAGATCTTGTACAGAAGAAGTGGGTTAATCAGGAAGGATGCCAGGTAAAAGAACAGCAACTGGGGAGTATTAAATTATTAATCAGTATTAAATACCTGATCTGAAGGGATCTGCCACAACATGCTTGGCATCTTTATAAGGAGTTTTAGAAATGGAAGACCACAGCACTATGCTGAGGGATGATGCTCCAGGAGGAAGGAACTGATCAGTACGAGGCTTCTGAAGCAGCTCTGGGCATGCTGCTGGGCTGAATGTTTCACAGTTGTAGTTTTCCTTTTGTCTGGAATAGCTCTTCTGCAAGGAGAGGTGGTTTTGCTGCTCTGTGCCTGTCTCGTGCTGTTACAACTGAAGTTCTGCACAGTTCTGTAATCCTGGTTGCCTGTCTGTGTTTGGTGCAGAATGCTGCATGAATAACTTCCATAATTCCACATAACATATTATTATTATTCCCCTCCCAGGTGATCTGTGCAACAATTGCCTTTGGGATGGGCATTGACAAACCTGACGTGCGCTACGTGATCCACGCCTCCCTTCCCAAGTCCATAGAAGGTTACTACCAGGAGTCTGGCAGAGCTGGACGAGATGGTGAAATGTCTCACTGTGTGCTCTTCTACAGCTACAGTGATGTGACCAGGCTGAGAAGGCTGATCCTGAGTGAGTTCTCCTGCTTGTGACTCAGTGGGGACAATAGAAGTCGCTCAGTCACTGGTGTCCAGGCTGTTATTTCTCATACAGTCTGGTGTGGCAAAGACAAGAGGGCTCTGCATCTCTACCTGAATAGTTTTTTAACTGAAATATTTTTATCACCTGGACTTTATTGTAGTCAAAAACTTTTTGCTTCATACCCATCTCTTGTCATTCTAGTCCTTTTTCCCTTCTCTGTTCTTTAAAACTTTAGAGAAAACGTCCTGGGTGAGTTCTGTACTAACCTCCTCCTCTATCCTTAAGCTTTGTGTGGTAATATATAAAAATGCAGAGGTGCTGATTTAACTAATACAGTTGAATTTACTGCATTTCAGTGGAGAA
Organism: Florisuga fusca; assembly: GCA_038090715.1. Taxonomy (NCBI): domain Eukaryota; kingdom Metazoa; phylum Chordata; class Aves; order Apodiformes; family Trochilidae; genus Florisuga; species Florisuga fusca. Next base: position 481,988 of record JAAWXA010000037.1, read on the forward strand.
AGATGGAAACAGCCACACGAGACAGACCCACTTTAACAACCTGTACAGCATGGTTCACTACTGTGAGAATGTCGTGGACTGCCGGAGAATTCAGCTCCTGGCCTACTTTGGGGAAATGAATTTTAATCCCACCTTCTGTAAGGACCACCCAGAAGTAATCTGTGATAACTGTAGCAGAACAAAGGTAAAAATCATGGCTCGTGTTGTCAGTGTTGTTAAAGTGATTTTGCATTTAGCTGCATTAAAAATGTTTGCTTGATTTTGGGGAAAGCAAAAGGAGAAAATTGATTAGATGCTGTGATGCTGGGTGCTTCAAATTATTTCCAGAGTTTAACCTAGAGTAGTATCACACAGACCATCCATGGACTTAAAATCCTCCTGTTTCTCTCAGAGGAGGACTGGTGAGGTGCAAGGATGTTCCTTGTGTACAGTTCCTTGGTTGTGGTGCTCAGGGGAGGCAGGAGCAAATATGAGATCCAGTGGTATGGCTATGGGAAAATTCCCTGAACTGCCTGTTCCAATGTTCTCAAGGCAGCTTTGTGATGCTGGAGTAGTGCCAGTGCCTCATTAGGAGCTGAGCACTGTTTGAGACTGCCCAAAGGTGAGGGTTTGTGTGTCAAGGACAACCAACTTGTTAGTGGTATGAGCAGGGGTGGAGGAGAAGCTGTTGGAGCAGGCAGAAGGGTTACTGGTCTCCATAAGCCAGATCAGTCTTACACCTGGTGATATCACCCCTCAGCCCTGTGTTTGAAGCATTACCCTTCATAGCTGTGATTGTAACAAAAATTGAGCAGAAAAATACATACTCAGTCCAGTCTTCTCATTTTTACGTGTACTGGAAGTGGAAGTTCCAGTGCATGGCAGCAGAATAATTATGGTAATCTTTCCAAATGATTTCCCTTGATTACCAGTATTCACACAGCAATCCTTCAGCTCCCTCTGTAGAACTGACACATAGAGATCATATACAATCAGCTGGTTTGTATTATTGCATTTATTAGAGGATTATCAACTGCAGAAGTCCTGTGATGGTGGGTGTGCTAACTGGAAAATCACTGTATCTGTGTTTGGAACAAAATGAATTCATGGCTGGAAGAAGCTCAATAATAAACCCCAAGGTTGTCAATAGCAACTTGCATTGGGACAGAACCACATAATGCTGTTTCCTAATCAAGTCTATTTTAATAGGATTACAAATCCAGAAATGTAACGGATGAAGTGAAGAGTATTGTGAGATTTGTACAAGAGCACTGTGGACAAACGGGACAAGCAAAGAGGAATACAGGTTCTGGAAGATACACCTTGAATATGATGGTGGACATTTTCCTAGGTGGGTACTGTTCTCCCAGAAACACCACCTAAAGAGAGGTGGTGCATAAATTCCTGGCTACGTGTCAGGAGGTCTGAGCAATGCCAGCAGTGGTTTGAAAAAAGATATTATTTTTCAAAATTATTCTTCCCAGGAATCTCTTGGTGGTAAATGACCCAAAATAAACGAGGCTGAAGCTTTAATCCATTTCAGGTTGTTATAGTGATAATATTAGTTTTTTGATGGTGCATAGGATTTCTGGTGGTTAAATGCATATTTTTTTATGTGTATATACCATGTAATACCCTTGGGAATCTTACCCAGGTCTGTAAATTTGTATGTACATGAGCTTTCTAACCCCCCCACAAGCTAATCCTGTGATTTCTGCTGTGCAGGTTCAAAGAGTGCAAAGATTCAGTCTGGAATATTTGGGAAGGGAGCTGCCTACTCCAGGCATAACGCTGAAAGACTGTTCAGGAAACTGGTCCTGGACAAGATTCTGGATGAAGACTTGTACATCACAGCCAATGACCAAGCAGTAGCATATGTCATTCCAGGAGAGAAAGCTCAGGCTGTGCTAACTGGATCACTGCAGGTCTGTACCAGTTAATTTCCTGATTTTTTTGTTCTCTAGCATGTACCCTAGGATAGAACTTGCCTGCCAGCTGAAGTACAGGAACTCATCTTCAGCAAGGGCAGGGAACAGGGTCCAAGAAGCATGATTTATAGTCCAGCATTCCAATAATAATGTTGTGAGGAAAAAGGTGGGTTTGAGAGGATTAAATCTTTCTCTTCTCCCTCCATCTATTTGATTCCATCTTGACAAGAAGGCAAAGTTATGACCAACCCAGAAAAAGCTAGCTAAGAAGAAAAGAAGGAACAGCACTGCCTTCTGCATTTTCTGCTCTATTTTTTCCCAGTTGTTGGTGAGCTCTGGTGAAAAATGCACTTCAAGAAGGTCATGGAAGCAGTCCCAGAATTGTTTGAGGCGATGTCTCCTCTGCATTAGTGCTGTGTTTGAGGAGAGCAGAGCCCTCAGCATCAGACCCAGTGACCTCTGTTTAAAGATAGCTGTAATTGGGTTCTTGGGTTGGGTTTTTTTGCTGTGTTGTGTATACTCTGATGGTTCTTTGTAGAAGAAACCTAGGGATGGGTGAGTAGCCTGAAAAAAAAAAAGTTGCATACTGGGTGAATAGCCATTGGCCCCTGAAAGAATACTTTTGGTTTCCTTCACTGTTATCCCTGTGTTCTCTAATGGTGGTCTGCAGGAACCCCCCCTGACTGATGTTAATGATTGGCTCATGTTAACAGGTGGAGTTTAATGAAACAGAAAATGCCAGTGCCATCAGAAAGCAAAGGGCTTCTGTGGCAAAAATGTCCCAGCGGGAAGAGATGGTTAAAAAGTGCCTTGGGGAACTTACAGACACGTGCAAAATGCTTGGGAAAGTCTTTGATGTGCATTATTTCAATATCTTCAGCACTTCAACTCTAAAGAAAATAGCAGGTAATGTCAGCTTCTAGTTACTTCTAACCCCTGTTGTGCAGTCAGAGGCCTTTCTGACAGAATATCTGCAGTTCCTCACCTTTGGTGAGAAGGTTTAAGGACATAATGGTGCAAGTTTGTGGAGTAGTTTTTGTGCTAACCAACTAGAAGCAAATCTGGAAGAATAAAGGCTAACTTAGACCTCATGCACAGGGTGTGCTAGGAGGAATCACTTGCCTCCAGATTACCATGGTCTCTCTTAAATAAAGTCAGTGTGATTTGTCTAATTGGTGCTTTGTGACATTACAGAAACTTTGTCATCTGATGTGGAGGTTTTACTGCAGATCGATGGTGTCACAGAGGACAAACTGGAAAAATATGGTGCAGAAATAATTAAAGTGATGGACAAGTACTCTGAATGGACCACACCAGGTTTGGTATACCGTGTACCTAAACGTGCACTGCCCTGTTAACACCTGCTCTCCCCCTCTGTCAGAAGTTCCACTCAAAAGCTACCTCCTTTTTAGAACAATTAATTCTTGCAGTTTCATTACATCACCAACAGGGAGCAATTGCACACTGCCAGAGCATGCAGAGGTCTTTGCAGTCTTCTCACGAGTTCAATTCAGCACCTCTCTGAACAGCTAAAAAAGGAAAATAGGAACCAATCAGCCTGCTCTGCTCCTAACCTGTCAGCTACTGGGATTTATGTAATACACTCAGTTATAATGGGAGTTCTGACCTTAAGGTCAGAGAGAGCTCTCTGGGCTCCCAGTCTTTCCCTGTCTGCTGATGCTGTTTCTAAAAACAAGTGCCATATTTGATTGTGGTATTTCTGCTCTATTCCATAATACTTTCCAGCTGACACAGGAAAGAAAGTGTAAAGGAAGAAAGCCCAGTGTTAACTAAAATATTTTAGACAAGAAGCCAAGCTAGGGAAAACAGGGCTGCCCAGCAGCCTTTTATGTCATGGGATAAACCAAACCTGCCTGCTGCCCTTGCTTTACACCAGTCTCTAAAAGACCTTTAGCTGAACCTGGAGCTTAGACAAAGGAGGTTTTGGACAGAAGTTCTGGTACAGTCAGTGTGTTCTGACCAGCCCAGGCAATGTCTTGATTCCTGTAGCTTTAACTCCCTGTCTGTCTGCAGCAGACACTGCCTGCCCAGGTGTGGACACTGCTACGGGAAGCACGGGCACCCCTGAGAGTGATGAAGAAGCAGAAGATGTGGGTACAACCTCAAGCTATTTTTGCAACAATGCAAACCAGAGAAGGAAAAGGAAAAGGCCACCAAACTTCAGAGAATCAAGGAGGAAAAAGGCAAGCAATGGTGGCAGCCAGCAGTTTCATCCCAAAGGGTACGTTGCTTGTGGTCATTTGTAACTTTTCTTAGACCAGAATAGCATGATGATGGTCCCAGAACTGCACTGTTACCCTGCTGCATTTTCTATGGGCTTTAAAGAATGTTACCAGGTACCTTCCTAACTTTAATACCAACTGCTCAACTTCAGTTCCCCATCACATAGCCATTATCAGCATCACATAGCCCCATTATCAGCAGACTGAATGGATTCTGTGCTCTGAAACACTGAGACAGCTTGAAACTTTGAAAATCTGATGGAATATTTGAACTTCAGTTCCCAGTCCCTTGTGAACTCTGAACTTCTACCTCTGCTTGCACCATACAAAGCAACACCTGCATCAGAAACAGAGCGTATGTGTACAGGAGTCTGGTTGGTCTTGAGCTTCTAGAGCATATCCATGACCAAACTATCACAGGGTGATGAAGGAGCCTCTTCCTTTGGGTCAGCAACCTTATTGTAGCAGTTCATGTAGTTATTGGTCTGGTAGCTCAAGTAGCAGCAATTGTACTGAAGGGCTGTGCTGTGAAATGTGATGATTAATCAGTGCTGAAAATGAATGAATGAAGAAATGGCTGGAGAAATTCTGCCCTCCCCAGCCCCTGTTTAAAAATGGGGGGACAGACAAATGTTAGAAAACTTGGTCAGTAAGTGCTTATTTGGGTTTTATAGTTGTTTGCTGTGCTCATAGCTTGCTGTGCACAAGAAGGAGGTAAATTAAAGTTGCCAGTGCTGTGCTACAGTCAGGTTACTTAATCCCTTAGCCTAGAAATTTTATCTCATTTCATAAATGAGATGGAGAACACAAGGTACAAAAGAACAGTTCTGTGGGCAACCTATGTCTTGCATTGCTGAAATAATAATTTGAATGTGGTTTTGTTCTTGTCTGCAAGTGTCACAGAGATTGCATTATCCCTCAGCCAGGGGGAGTTCAGGCCATTTGGCAGAGTAGCTCTATGCAGTACAAATGTGCTCTCTAAAACATGCTGCAAAATCCCCACCTGAAGAATCATGCCCGAATTTTACAGAGTGTTAGGTTTTAGGGGTGTGTTAACTGTTTACATGCTCCTGCTTTATGTTGCATTCATCAGACAGAGGAGGGTCAGCCTTGTTCAAACTCTTTCCTTCTGTTATGGTCTGTTCTTTCCAAGGATATCTCTGCCCTCTTCTTCCTCATTCTGGGCTTTGTTTTTTGCAGCAAATAGCAGTTCCCACCCTTTTTCACCTCCCCATCTACTAAAATAGTCATTAAATGCTGTTGACCCTGAAGTGTCACTTCATGTTGATGCTCTGATTGGATTAATAGGCGTTGGCTGGTTCAGCATCCTCTGTCCTTGTTGCAGGCTGCTGCTTGCCCTTAGGCACATGCCAGAGCAAGAACTACACTTGATTTGAATTTCAAAGGTATTTTTGCAGCCATGTATATTAAAGAAGAAGAAAAAAAGTTATAAACAGTGAGAGCATAGTCCTCTAGCAAATGTCCTGGTGGTGCTCAGCCGTTGTGGGTGCAGGGGATGGGGCAGGTACAGCAGCTGCTGGACACCCACCTTCTCTCTGAATTTTGCAGTGGTTACAAGTCCAGAAGGACCAAAAGACAGTTCAGCTCAAAGGCTCCAGCTTCATCTGGCTACCACTCAGCATCCTACAGTGTCAGTGCCTCGCAAGGAGCTGCTGGAAAGCTGGGGATTATGGCACCACCGAAACCCAAAAGCAGGCAATTCCTTCAGCCTTCATATTCAATATTGTAACTAGGAAAATGTAAATACTGTATCATAGTGAGCCCTGGAGATGTAATCATTGTTTATTAATTTTTTATTTCATTTGCTAAACCTTTCAAGACTTGTACATTTGTCAAGTACAAAGCCCTCACATTAAATAAATATTTTTAAATTCATAAGCTTATTCGGACCTTTCTTTTTTTATAAACAAACAGGGTTCTGGCTGGTTTTAGAAATGCTGCAATTTCATTGAAATAATCAGTGCCAGCCTGCTTTGGAGCTCCCTCAGGGTACACCTGAGACCACAAATCAAAAGCAGTTACTGGAGCTGCTCTGGTTGCCTCTGTTCTTCTCCCTTGCTGGTTGCACAAGTACTTCAAGAGCTGAGCTGAGCTGCTGGAGATGTAAGCCTTGGGATGTTGACTGGAGAGAGGAAATGTAATTCACATTTGGAAGTTTCAAGTTTTATTCCCTAGGTCCTGGGGCTGGGGGTGCCTCCGGTGAGGGACAAGCCCTGCCTGAGGTGTGCTCTTTATTTAGCTGGGGTTTTGTTTGTTTTCTTGTTTTAAAAAGCCTGTGGTCTTGTCGCAGTCAGGACAGTGTGTCTGAGGTGCCTTTGGCTGCCACTTCTCCACCCCACAGAGGGTGACCCTGGTGAGTTTGTGGTTTCCAGGCACACCTGATTGTCCACACACCTTCATTCGGGTGCTCAGCTGTTCACATGGCTGGAGCAGAGGAGTTTATCGGCTGTTCCTGGCTACTCTTGTCTATTTTAACCTGTCTTGCACGTCTTCCTAACATCTTAATTACCTTCACATACAGAAGTTCGCTCTTCCTCTCCCAAGCACGCCAAGCTCTACACCTATTTTTGGAGCCCACGATCCCGTCTCTCCCCTTTGCCGCTCCTGCTCCCTCCAGCGGGATTTCAAACCTTTACCCGGCAGCCCCCGGGGACAACCGCCGGGACCCGCGCAGGCTCTTTGCGGGAGGGTTTGGGGTTAAACTGGCAGCTCCGGGGCTCAGAGAGCCGCCGGGGTGAGAAAGGCTCCCCGCCCCGCACCCCGGGCCCTGCGGCTGCCGCGNGCGGCGGCAGCGCGGCAGCTGCGGGTGCTGCTGACCCCGGTGGCGGTGCCGGGCGGGCGGCTGCCCCAGAAGCGGCTGTTGGGCGCCTATGGCGGGGCGGAGGGCAGCGGCCCGGCCGGCAAGAGGCTCTGCCTGCAGCCCAGCCCCAGGAAAACCCGCTCGCCCCAAGCATCCCCGGCGGGCAAAGGCTCGGGCGGCATCTGGGATGCGGAGAGCGACGGGAGCGACGGGGGAGACGCTGCCCTGGTGAGTGCCCGGGGCCCCTCCGGAGCTCGGGCATCCCGGCACTGCGGGGATGGGGCTGCGCCGTCCTCAAGACACACACGCGTGTTACGGGTTTAAAAGTGAAGTCTGGAAGTATTTTTCCTTTGCATGTAATGGGGTTTTTTTGTTGTGAGTGTCTCTGGCTGGCCTTATAAAAGTTTGTTGTACCCTCACAAAACGTGTAAGGGATGAAAAAGAACACTCTTGTGATCAGAATATATAAAACGGCAGCAAAAGCATCAGTGGGTTTTGTGCTGCCAGTAACCATTTTCCTCTCGTTTTTACAGATGGATACAGTCATACAGTATGAAAGTTTTGACAATATTCATTTATACTTAAATAATTTTTACCTCAGGTGGACTCAACAAGTCAAAATTACCTAAGACTTTTATTCCATTTATGCTCAGTACTCGCTGTGTTGCTGAAGTTTTAAGTTGTTTATTGGTTCACTTAAGTCTTGTCTTCATCCCAGCAAGATTTTGGTGAGTGACCCTTTTTGTAAAATCAATGCAGGTATTCAGATTTGTCATGCAAGCTAGTGTCAGTGTGGAGAGGTTTTGGTACTCAAGTGGGATCACCCCAGTTTGTATGTTTACAAATTAGGCAATCAATTTAGAGGCTCACTTCCCAGGAGCTTGGAACATCTTTCCTGTGCCATGTAACTGTACAGTGAAGAGTAATTGGCTTTTCTTTTTGTAGGATGGATACTCACAGTTGTCAGCTTACGAGAGGAAAAGACTAAAAAACATTACAGAAAATGCTAAATTCTTTGCTGCCTTAAAGTTGCATGAGGTTTGTATAAATCCTACGTAGTCTTAAAATGCTCTCTTTCCAAGTGTAATAATAATTACATTGTCATCCCTCTAGTGAAACCCTTCCCTGGCAGTGGTGGGCATGTTGGCAAAGCCACAAAAACTTCCTGAGGCATCAGGACCTGCAGCCTCCTCCTTGTGCTGTCACTCCCAAGCCCTTGTGGCCAGGAGGGTGGGGGGCTCTGGCATTGGCTGCAGTGCAGGCTTGGCTGTTATCTGCCTGCAGGGTGGGGATGTTCAGCTCAGCCCTGTGCTGGGGGTGTGTGCTGCTGCAGCCCGGGGTGCCCTGACACCTCTGTTAGGGTTCTGCTCATCTGGGTGAAGCTCTCCTGAAGGTTGAGGCAGTGGGATTTCAAATGCTGTCACACGAGACAAGTTAAGCCTTTACTCTTCCTTCCATCCTCTTTCAGTCACTTGGATTTTTGATTTTTATTTTGAATCCATGATGTTTCCCATTTCTGGCAGCAGTGAGGGAATTATCTCTTGGAATGCCTGCATGCTTATACCAGGCTGCAAGGCATGGTTGGGCCTGTCTAGAGGGCAGTACAGCTCTTTGCCTCCAAGACTGAAACTTGATTAAAAACAACTCCTTTTCTTCCAGTTCCCTCAGACAGGTCAGTCAGGACTGGGCAGGCTGGCTGTACCCACAGCACTGACTGCAGGGTTGGGGGGAACTAGCAAAAGGAGCTGTAGCCATCTCAGTTGCCTTCAGCACTGCCAGCATGGGCTGCCAAAGCCCTGAAGCAGGTAGATCCTGATGCTTAAAACCCCCTTTTTATCATGGTTATAAATAATTACAGTAGACTTTGTTGCAGCCTTTAGAGAATTGTATATTATACAGGTTGATCTTTTATGCTTGTTATATAAATATGGTAATTATTTTTTTTTCTCTTTAAGTCAGCAGCACGACTTAACCAAATTGCAACTAAAAGACCATCTCATGTCACCAAAAGGTAAAATAACTGGATCTGTGTCACTGTTCCTTCCCTGTGTGCTGTGTTAACATGTCTGTCCCCACACACCTGCAGCAGGGAGAGCTGGTGAGGAGTCTCCCTGTAAAGCTAAAGCTGGATAACTGGTTATCTTCTGCTGTGTGCATGTGGGCACAGATAGCTCCCCTGGGTACAGCTTCTCCTTTGTCATCCTCTGGAAAGAAAATGACAGTATTAATTTGTCAAATTACAGAATTTGTTCTCTTTGTGCTATTTGTGTTGAGGTATTTTAAGAACATTTCTTTTTGTCTGATGACATTTTTGCTTGATGGATAAACGAAGAAATGTTAAATTATGAAAAAAAATGGTAGGAAAATGTGTGGAAAAGAAAGAAGGGAGATAGAACTAGATGCAAGGGACAGGGTAATGAGTTAGTGTAGAAGAAAAGACATTTGGCAGTGCCAAAACAGTGCCAGGTAAAGCAGAAAAAAAAAGAGTTTAAGTACAGAACAGGAAGATGCATGATGAAAGAAAGTGGGAAAATATCTTGCCACTCATTCTTGTACTCATGAATTATAAATAAGGAGAGCTGGGAAGAAAAGCGACAGCAGCAGGATGTGTTACAAATGAAACAAAAATGCAGTTATGTACCCATCTGTTGCAGAATACTTTTCTTGTTGTTACTTGCTGCTGTCACTGAAGGAAAAAGTCAGCACAACCCTCCTGAAATGAGTCCCTGCATCCAGGCTGCTCATCTGGGCCACAGTGTCAAGGCTGAACCTCTCTAGTCTTAATGCAGAACTACAGAGCTGCCTCTCTGATTCTGAGAAATTTCACTTGTTCCAGAGCTAAGCCTAAAAAGGCAGAAGATGAAACAGTGAGGAGAAGATCTATGCGCCTGCAGAGAGTGGAACCATCAGAAGTGCCAGTGCCAGAGCTGCCTGCCCAGCCAGCACCAGAGAAATATGTGAGATGGGGAAGAGTTAGAGGAGGTCTCTGTGTGTGTGTGCAGGAGCTGTGTGAAAACACTTCTGCTGAGGGTGGCTGGTGGTACCTGTGTGTTACACAGTGGCAGTAATAAAAGGTGAATTTCTTGAGGATCAGGCTTCCCGTGTCCTCTGAGAGTGAGGCAGGATCCTGTGGCTCAGGCTGATGAATCAGCACAGTCTGAGATGATCAGGAGGGTCCTGAGGTACAACATTACACATTTTTCAACAGCACATAGATCTGAGCAGCTTTAAATTCACAGTTTTATTGCTCTGTTTGAATGTTATTTCACAGCAACTTTTGCTCCTGATTATTTTTCTTTGAAATATTTATAACCTTTTTGAAGTAGTTCTATAGCACCAAATAAAATTCTGTTTCTCTGAGGGATGGAAATTTAAATCTCCCATGGTGCAGCAGAATAAAGCTAAAACTCTGTAATGTGGTTATTGAAGATAAACCTTGCTGGAGTGTCAGGAAGGAGAGAAGGAGAAATGGGGTGGCTGTTGGTTTTTGCTGTTGTGTTCAGTAAAGTTCTGTTTATATTTTTAACAAGATTTGATACAAACTTTGCTGTTGTGTTGATTTCTTGTATTTGTCATGAGTGTGTTCTCAGAACAGCTGGTGTGTCAGGCTCACCCTGTTTGGAGTTTTAGTTGTTGTAAGTTACAAAAACTGCCTGTGTTGCTCCAGCCTCAGGTTCCTGCTGGACCTTTGCCAATGGTTCCAGAAGATCAGGTGGAGAGCAGTAAGCTGACAGAGGATTTATTGGCAATGTGGATGAGGATCAGTGAGGTATTACTAGATACAATTAATTATTTTTTGGTAGTATAATTTAGTTAAAGTTCTAAGTAATCTAATTCTGATAATTATTTCTTTCTATCCACAGGTGAAAGCTTGTGATACTGAAAAGAGCACATGGGACATGAAAAGGTAATCTGAAGACAGAGCTAACAGCTGGGTATTGTCTTGTTCTCCTTTCCTCCCTTGAGCAGCTAACACTTGAGTGATGTTGTCTAGGTACCAAGACAGCCTGAGCAGCATGGTCCTCTGTGAAGAGAACATTAAAAAGGTGGTGAAGAACCGGGTGTGTTCCATGGCCATCCACCCTTCAGAAAGCATCATCTTCGTGGCTGCTGGAGACAAGTGGGGGCAGGTTGGGCTCTGGAACGTGGTGAGTTGTCAGCCTGCTTCTCACCTGCAGAGCTGTTGGCTGTGGGGTGGATGCAGGAGGAGTCTGGAGTATCATGTTGTACTTTCCCCATCCTTGCAGATAACACTGTTGAGTTGGGGCTCACCAGAGCTGCTTGAGAAGTCTGTCTGGTCCTTGGCAAACCCAGGATTAGTGGGAGGAAAGGTTGCACTGGTGATTTGGGGGATCAGGGGGGAAGAAAAGGGATCACTAGCTGAAAGAGTACCATCAGTGAGGGTTAGAATTGCAATTCACCAGTGAGAGATCCAGGATCTATTTACAGTACCCTTGTAGCAATACCACAACCAGGATTTGGAGGCTGAGGGGAAATGGATGCTCAAGTATTTGTTTAGTGAGTTTGAACAAATTTTGGGTAGCAGCAGTGAGTCACTCTGTTTCCAGATGGCAGAGATGAAATTTCTCTGCCAGTATGTGTGCTGGCACAGATTTACTTACATTGTCTCTTGAAAAATATCTGAGCATTTGGTGCTTTGAAAACTTTGTGGGTGTTGCAGATAGTCTCACTGTTGTTTTTGAAGTGCCTTAATCACTCCTGCAGCAAGAATCCTTGTGGGTTCCCTTGACTTACACCTTTGTAACCTCCCCCTGCACACTCCTCTTCCATCCCACCTCATCCAGAGCAGCTGCTTGAAGTTCACCCACAGGCAGATTTTCTTCTGATTATTGCCAAGCCAGTAACCTCTTCAGTCATTTTTGCCATGATGGCTTCAGGAAACTGATCAGCTAAATTAATCTGTGAGGCTCTGACTCAATGACAAAGAAGTTTCAGCTGCTCTGTGCAGAGTGGGAAGCTGTGGCTGGGCAGCTGCATCAGGACCTGTCAGAGTGTGGGAGCTGGTGACAGGGAGGCTGAGGGCTCTGGGGCTGCAGGGACTCTTGGCTTGTGAGGACATTTCAGTGGAAGCCTAGACTTGCTAAGGCTACTCTTTTCCCTTTTGCCCTCCATTTGTTATTTCCCTGAAGTGAGTTGGACTTGACCAAGTTTGGGAGCAGAGTGGTCTTTGTGGGATGGACTGGTGTTTGTGCCAAAGCCATCTGTTCAGCTTCTGTGACAATAAGATAGTTGGAATGATGGCAAAACCAGAAGAGCAGATACAGGGGAGTGTGCTTGACATTGTCTGGGTCATGCTGTTTAGTTTGAGTTCTAAAGACCCTCATGTGTTTTGATGTAGGTGGCATATGTTTGGTCCTCAGGAAGGTGTTCAGCTGTGGTAACTGATGAACCATTTCTCTTCAGGACAAACCCAGCGTGGTGTCCCGGTGCAGTACTGACAGCTGCAGTGGCAGAAGTGACACTGAGTCTCTGTTGTTTTCCAGAGCTGTAAGTCTGAGGAAGGAGCACATGTCTTTGTTCCCCACAATGACCCAGTCAGCTGCATGCATTTTTCTCCCTGCAATGCTGCTCACCTGCTGTCCCTCAGCCACAGCACCCTGCGCTGCGGCGATGTCACCAGGGCGGTCTTTGACGAGGTGAGTGCTGCAGGCTCCCTGGGCATCCCTTCCTCTGCACTGCTGCAAAGTCCTAGTCTCCTGATACCTGTTGGTTGCTTGGTTAAATAAAAGAAAGTTCAAAATTCCATTTCCCCAAGGACACGTGAAGTAGTATTTAATAAACCTCATAAAAGTACAGAGGTGTTGCCTAGTCAGTAAATCTCCCAATTTCCTTCCTGCAGAATCAGTTCCCACTACTGAATTTAATTTCATATCTCAGTACTTCAGCATTACCTGCCTCTTTTCAAAAGCAGGACCTTTTAATGATGGGAAGTGAGTGATTTAAAGAACTAAATCTCACAAAAAAAACCCCAAACCCACCATTGGATTACTGGGACATGGGGGTGATGGTGTCTTGTTCTGACAGAGGATTCAGAGCACGTTGTTGCCAGCTTGTTTGGGATGGTTAATGATGTCCTCTGGGGAAAGCACAGCCCTTGTACAGATGGGTTACCTACATGGATAGCTGAGGCTGGAGCTATCACACTGGGTAGACTTCATTAGTATCTTCAGTAAATTAAAAAAGGCAAACCTGAAATGTACATCCCCGGGGGTGCTTTGGGTACTGTGAGTAACCCTGTGTGTTTTGTTGATAGTTGTGGTTACATTCAACCTTTTTTTCCTCTGCTCAGGTATTCAGGAGTGAAGGAAACTTCTCTTCCTTTGACTTTCTGGAGGACAGTGCCTCCACAGCCATCGTGGGACACTGGGATGGTGACATTGCTGTTGTGGACAGACGGACCCCAGGAACATCTTCAGAGCTTTCTGCAGACATTGACTTCAGCAGGACGAGGACAGTCCATGTTCACCCAGTGAATAAGCAGTATTTCCTGGCTGCTGGCTCAGTGTATGTAGCTCAGTGTATTTGGCAGCTGCTCTGTCTGCTCAGTGCTCTGTCTGCAGCCCTGTCTGGAGGCAGCTCTGCCCTGCACCTATGGAGGAGGCAGTGAATTTGTCAGCATCAGTGTGGAGTCAAAGCTTTCTTGATCTTTGTAGAAAACAAGATTTTAGTTCTTTGAAGGTTTAAAAATGTGATTTGACTTTCCTTCACCTTGTGGTACAAAATGCTTTTATGAGTCCCTGTGTTCTGACAGCTCACAGTGCAGAGGGACTTTGCTGAGCTGCTGCTTTGGGCTGGTTTGGGTGCTCTCAGGGTCCTGTGGAGCCACTGGCTGTTACTAAGCACTGCTGAAGGGAAGCTCTAAGCACAGCTCATGTAAAACTCCATTGTCTGTTTTTGGTAAATGGAGAGTAATTGCTTTAACTGACACCTCTGAAAGTGCTCTGTGTGCTCTCTCTTGCAGGGATGTTTGTGTCTATGACGTTCGGTACCTGAAGCCTAAAGGGAACAGCCCTGTGAGCTCTCTGAAAGGCCACACAAAAAGTGTGGCTTCTGCCTATTTCTCCCCTGTCACTGGGAACAGGGTGGTGACAGTGTGTGCTGATGACAAGCTGAGGTGAGATGGGGAGGAGGAATAATCTGTATGAAAAATATGAAACAGTATCTCTTTTTATTATTATTTCCTGTCTGCATTAGCCAGCATTGAGGGCTTTCTTGTCTTAATCACTTTTTTTAGAGTGATAAAGATTGACTTGCATTGGCATTTTTTATGTTGTTTTTCATGATCTGGGGGGATTTTTTTTCTAATTATTTATTTTCCTGAAGCATACGTAACAGTGAACAGGAAAATACAGGTGCTGTTAGTCTGTAAAAAGCTAAAAAGAAAAAACAAAACCTTCTGCACATGGGGAAGAGTTGCTGTGTGTCAGTCCTGCCTTGCTGTCACACTTCCTTCCCCCTGTGATGTGTTCACTATGGTTAATGGAGGATTTGTTCTCCATAGTGGGCTTGGTTATGAAAATTGTGAAGCCTTGGTCCTAACAGTGAGCACGAGTACAAAATGGGTGTGAGCAGAGCAGAACATCTGTGCTTGGCAGAATGGAGGATAGAGGCTGCCTCCTCCTTGGACAACAAGAACTCAGCTGTTACCCAGCAGCTCTGGGGGTTGGGATCCTGAGAGTTTATCAGGGGTGAGGGAGAGCCCAGCCCAGATCTGTTGGTGGTTTCCCTGTCAGCTGAGGGAGCCCTGGCCCTGGGAGCTGTGGCTGGTGGGGTTCCACCCTGATGTGTGCTGCCCTTCCCCTGTGCTCTTCCCTGGGCAGACCAATCTGGCAGGACATGGGGCTGGAGGAGCCTCTCTGAGGCCATCCTTGTGCCCCCAACAGCTTTCAAAAAGGATGATTTTCAGTTGCAGCTAAAAGCAAACCTAATTTTAAAAGCGAATTCTAAAGCTGTAGTTGGAACATTGGTGCTTACACGTGAGCTGGATGGCTGTGTGCTGTTCATTGCACTGCTCCAGGCTTTGGAGGGGTCTGGTCTGTGCTGTGTGAGGAAGACTCTGCCTTTTTAACACACATTCCTTCTACTAACACACAGTCTGTGGTTACAGGGTCTATGACACCACCTCCTTGTCACCAACAGTTGCAGTTCTCAGTACCATCAGGTAAGCTGAACTCACAGCTAGGAGCAGTACACTGTGGCTGTTCTGCTCCAGGGCACTTGTGGTTAAAGCAAATACAACATTAAATGACTTAAAAATACTGCATTCAATAACAGGAACGTTTCTCTCACTTTTTCTCTTCCTGTGTGTTTCTCTGAAGACACAACAACAACACGGGGCGCTGGTTAACCCGGTTCAGGGCAATATGGGACCCCAAGCAGGAAGACTGCTTCGTGGTGGGCAGCATGGCACGGCCCAGGCAGATAGAAGTCTTCCAAGACACTGGAAAATTGTTGCACTCCTTCTATAACGAGGACTGTCTTGGGTCTGTGTGCTCCATTAATATTGTTCATCCCACTAGGAACATTCTGGTGGGCGGCAACTCCAGCGGCCGTCTCCATGTGTTCAAGGAATAAATCAAAGTGGTGCAGATTTGCAGATTTCTTTTTCTTTTTTTTTTTCATTCTCTTTGGTTAATCCGTATCAAGCTGTTTCTAAGCTAGCTGCATTTTCTCAGGACAAAAGTGTATTTTAAAAGCTTTAAAATAAATCTTCTAAACTACCTTTGGGATTCTTTCGTTAGAAAAAAAAAAATAATCCTGCTATGACAGGCAGGTTGTTGCAAATAGATACTTTTCCACAGTACTAGAAGTAATTTCTCAAAAAGAGAAACACTGAATCAGTAGGACACAAATTGTCACGGGCATGTCACCTGTTGAGGATCAGGTCTTGGTGTGAGGCTGGTGCCCAGGGGGACCCCCTGGTCTTGGGATTTTTTGTAACTTCAGTGTGTGGATGGGTGGGTGGCCTGAAGGCCAAAATCCTTAAAGGTTTTTGAGCAGAGGTTTGGGGTTTTTTTTCCCTCAAGTTTCAAAATTGGTGCTGACACTGCCAGTACTGAACAAATCTCACACCAACTCCAGTTTTCATGATATTTAAATATTTATTTAAATTTAAAAATACTTTTCATGGCACCAATGATCTTATGCTAACTAAGATATTGAATATGTAGAAAAAGGTACTTTGTTTTTTAAGGAAAATGTAACTTACAGTATTTGGCACGTGAAAGGTTAATTTCTAGGGTTTTTTTTGTTTATGAAAACTAAGAAATTCACATTTCCAGGTATTTTTACCCTCTACTGCTTAAAGATGCAGTACGCTAATACGAGATTTGTTTGTTCTGATGTAAGAACCTATGGAAACAACATTTTAATATAAAGACAAAGATAAAACTAACAGCAGAACACAAGACGTAATATGGAACGCACAGGAAAAAACCCATACAATGAGAAATCACCAGTTCTTGTGGTTTTTGCAGTAAATTGCTGGGTGGGAACTGCAGAGGTAAAGGAGGGCTGGCGCTGGAGAGAAGCCGATGGCCGAGGTGTCCAGGTGGGTACCAGAGGACAGTGGTGGTCACGCTGGCAGGGGGGCTGTGCTGTTATGATGTCACACGTTACATCAGCAGTGAGGAGGAGGGAACACCGCGGTGTCAACCCCGGGGTGGAAAAACAGCAGGTTTGGGACTACCACGCACTGCATAGAAACACCATGAACTACGGGCTGAGGTAGGAACCACTACGCTAAGAGTTACTGCTGCTGTGTTGCATAAACCAGGATGGCATGGTTAAAAATAAATAATCCATCCTCCCATCTCCCCGCTGGCAGCGCTGGGGGCTGGGGGCTGCACGTGAGACCCTCCTCGGCCCTTGTGCTGTGAGTGGGTGGCCGTGTCCCCAGCAGTGAGACACGGCCACGCAGGGCTCGGTTTCCCTCCCCGCAGGACACAGGGTACAGGGAACACGTTCCTTATTGCAGTGACAAAGGATCCCAGCCTGGATGACTTGCTGTGGGGCTGGACTGACCAGTGTCATTGTCACTCCTTCACCAGGCGCCTGCCGTCATGGGTGGTGGGATGCTCAGAGACAAGAACATAGAGATCAGGCTTTGTAAATCTGCAGCGATGGCCCCAGCTTACATAAAATCTCTCCCTGAGATGAAATAAAACTTGCTCACCTGTTTTCAACTTTCTTGTCAAATATGTCCAACTTCTCAAGCCAAACTCAACAGAACTGGCTTTTATTGCTCCCTGTGGAAATAGACAGCTGCTGCCCAGGTAGCAGAAGGTCCCGGTGGTTATGTCAATGTACAATGAGTTGGGTTGGTTCATTTTTGCTCAAGAACAGACTGATCTAATGGCTGTCCATTGGTGTCACCTCCACTGCTCTCGTTCTGTCCTATCTTCAGACAAGTCACAAAATGAAAGCTTCTTTCTGTAGTCCAAAACTAGCAAGCAGTTTAATCCTGGTGTTAGGCTTCCAGGCAACAAAAGCCTTTAAGCTGAAACCATTTGCTCAACATGAACTGCTCAGTACAGCACACCACAGCCACCCAATCCATGAAGTAAAAAAAAGACTTGATTAGATTTGATAATAAAATAGCTTTTGTTGTTGTTGTTGTTAAAATAGACCTTGAAACAGTCTTTTTTTTTTTTTTTTTTTTTTTTTTTTTACAAAACAGGTACAACTCTGGGAGGCTAAAGGTCTTCCTAATAAATCCATCATGGTCACTGGGGGCTGTGCACCCAGGCTGGGCCAAGGGTGCCTGGTGTGCTCTCCCTGCCCTCGGGAGCACCGACGATGCTTCAAGACTGAGGAAAAAAAGTGACGAAGTTCCGAGTCCGCAGCGAGGGCTGCTCTGGGCTGAGTGATGCTGTGCAGGGACCACCCCCCCACTGCCCACCAGGGACTCGGGTCACGGGGGGGGTGGCTGCGAAGCGGCGCGGGGTGCACAGTGGTGGATTCCGTAACGTAAGAGTACACGAGTGTTTAAATTAATACTCAGTAGCACCATTGCTAAAGCTCCTGCATAATCCGGCATCGCCAGCCTCCCGGCTGATGCTCGTACAATGATGGGGTGGGGGCCGAGAGTGAAATAAATTCCTCTGGTTACTCGGTGCTTCCGAAGCCACGGGCGCATCGGAAAGAGTCGGAACGGTGAAGGTGTTGGGTGGGCTCCAGGGTGGGAGCACAGGGAGGGGGAGGAGGAGGCCCCGGGGCTGCAACCCCCTCCCCGGTGCTCCTGGGAAGCCTCTGGAGCTGCTCTGGGTTGGGAAGGGAGGATGTGTGTGTGTCTGTGTGTCTGTCTGTGTGTCTGTCTGTGTCTCTGTGTGCCGAAGATGGCAGCAGGTCTCTCCCCAGGGCCCCGGCATGTTAGCTGTTGGCTCCTGCCTTCAGGTGTCAATGAGCAGGTTTACCACGGCGCGGACTTTGCAGGCAAACCATCGCCTGAGGGGACAAAAGTATTGGTAATGGAACTGCTCGAACTCGGGGGTCTGGCGGATATCACGGAAAAAGGCAGTGTCAAGGTCGGACTCGGTAAGGACGATGAGGAGGAGGAGTAAAACAAAGAGGAGTCCAACTGTCACAAGGAGCAAACGGAGGACACTTAAAACAAACTTATTCACCTGTTCGGCCTGTGCCGCCCCCAGGCTGCCGGGGCACAAGGCCCTCAGCTCCCCGCCGGCCTCCTCAGCCGCCACCGGCGTGCCGGCCTCTGACTCCTTCTCCTCCTCGATGCTGCACGGGGCCCCGTTCGCCTGCCGGGAGAGCAGCGAGCGGGTGGCGGTCATCGCCGACGAGAACTACAGCCCGGCGGACAGCGTGCTGCCCACCCCGGTGGCCGAGCACAGCCTGGAGCTGATGCTGCTCTCCCGGCAGGCGAATGGGGCCCCGTGCAGCATCGAGGAGGAGAAGGAGTCAGAGGCCGGCACGCCGGTGGAGGCCTCTGACTCCTTCTCCTCCT
>JAAWXA010000037.1:500958-585541 GCA_038090715.1 Florisuga fusca
CGCTGCTCTCGACGCGGCCGCCACGGCCGGGGGCTGCGAAGGCGTCGCCATGGGAGGCCGAGCGCACCGGGGTGGAGTGGGCACTGTCCCGCAGAGACTCCAGGCCTGGGGGGAGAGCAGGGGGACAGGGGGACACTCAGTGGAGCACAAGGTTGTCCCTCCCACCACTGGAAACCACCCCGACACCCTCGCCTGGTGCTGCCCCTGGCCCGGTGTGCCCCGAGGGACAGGACATGGCTGCCCCTGGCTGCTCCCTTGTTTTCATCCCTCAGGGCCAGCAGCCAGAGCCGCTGGCTGACAGCCTGGACTTGTCAGTCGGTCACAAACACCTCCCTGTGCTGTCACTGCTGAGGTGACAGACCCCCAGCAGCTGCCAGGGACACACACGAGGTTCTTCTGCTGCCAACCCCTCCCCAGGAGCAGGCACCCACCGCGGTGGGATGAGCTGGGAAATGTGGCTGTAGCTGTGGTGGGAGGTGGGGGGGCAGAGACACACCCCAAGGGGTCCACACTGGGGCATCTGGCGTTGGGCTCCTGGTGTCTCACCACTGGAGACAGCCAAGGCTGCTGCAGCCCATGGGTCATCCTTATGGGGCTTGGAGCAACTTGGTGGAGTGGGAGGTGTCCCTGCCCCTTGCAGGGGGTTGGGATTATATAGTCTTTAAGGTCCCTTCCAGCCCAAACCATCCTGTTATCCTGTGATTTACCTCCTGACTAAAGCCCCGCACCCTGAAGAGGAGCAGCAGGGTCCCAGCAGCATGAGCAGACCCATCACCAGAGCCCCTGAGGGGCTGGAGTCGGACACCTCGGGATGTGGAAAGCAAAGGCTGTGGTGGGGAGAGGGCTGAAAGCTGCCCAGCAGCCTCCTCAGGCATTGCAAGTTGGACTGGAGCTGCCAACAGCTCCAATTTCTATTGCTTCACTACCAAAAAAAAATGTTTTACACCTGGTCACACCGAGGCGAACACGAGCTGCATGAAGGGCTCCCTGCCAGCCCGCCCAGTGCACACTGTGCTGAGCAGGAGCACGTCAGGCAGGACCAGGGGAACTCCCCACCAACCACCCCCCAAGCCCCACATTCCAAGGCACCCACAATGTGGGAACGGCTCCTTGTGGTTTTCCTAGCATGAGGGGCAGGCAATAGGGGTGGCAGTTTGGCCATTGCAGCCTTCCCTGGAGAGGCTCTGGTGCTGGACAGGACCTGAGGGTCCCCAGTGCCACCTGGCTGAGGGGGACAGGGCTGGTGGGGAGGGACAGTGTGCCAAAGCACCCTGGCACGGTGACACTGGGGGCCCTGTGCTGCCCAAGGGGGGAGTGAAGAGCCCAAGCCTGTCCTGACACCATTCCCGGAGGCTTTGCAGCCTCCTGCCTGCAGATACTCCCCAGATGCCTCGGGATCCGGCTCGGCTTAACGCGCCGAGGGGCAGCTCAGGCGAAAAGCAGAGCAGAGAAATAAACATCTTCTCACCCCGACAGCTATGTCTGGGGTGTCACAAAGCTCCTGTGAACATCCCCTCGCTGCACCGTGTCCCCTGAAGGGCAGCTGATGAGGGGTCCCCCTGCTCCTCAGTGCCATGAGAGTGGTGCCACTACCCCCAGACCCAAAACCTCCTGCCACCACCTTGCTCCACAAGCCTGATGTAAAAAGCTGGAAAATCTGGAGAAAGCTGCATGCATCCCCGAACCTGGAGCTGCTGGGCGGTAACAGTGACCCCGGGTCAGCCAGCACGGGAGACCCCAGCCCACCGCCCCCAGCACGGCTCCTGATTCCACATTCCTGCATCTCCCGGGGGCTGCGGGCTCAGGGAGCCCATGGGGGGTCCCCCGGGGACATTCCTGCCAGATTCCTTGCCCAGCCCCGCATACCTGTGACGGGAACATCCCTGAGGCTGTGCGGATCACCGTGCGGGAGGCTGGGGAGAGCCGGGAGGAGCGGCAGAATGCCCAGAGCCCGGCCCAGCAGCCGCGGCCCCACGGCCAGCACCCGGACCCGCACCACCCGGCAGCAGTGGTTGATGAGCCGCAGGTGGACGTTGACTCTGGTTTTAATCTTTATCAGACACTTCACCATGGCGGCACGGGCGGTGGCACAGGGACCCCAGGGCACTGCGGTGGGCAGCGGGGACAGGGGCTCTTCCCCCCGGCAGGGCTGACGCAGGCAGTGCCGCTGCCGCCTGGGTCAGGGCTATTTTGGGCATTTCCAAGGGACTGAGCTGAAGTGAGAGCGACAAACAGCGGCTGCCAGCAGGGCAGGAGCTGCCGGGACAGGGGAGGTGTCGGGAGGCCCTGCCAGCTCCGGGTGATTTAACCTGGGAGGTTATTTAATGCTCTGGCAATGGCACACGGGGGGGCGGGGGGGAGGGTGCTCACAGTCCCCGGGGTGGCAGAGGTGACCCTGTCTGCAGGGCAGCCGCGGCTCCTCCAGGGACCAAAGCTCAGCACATACATCAGCCCTGAGGCTCCTCCAGGGACAGAAATCCCTTTGGGCAGGCAGTGCCACTGCATCCTGTCCCTGCCGGTGGCACGGGCAGCAGGGTCACCCCCCAGGCCCCACACTCCGTATTCTCACCATTCCCTTGTCCACCTCCCAGTTTTCCAAACCTCTTCACATGTACTCCAGCATGCACACGCTGCTCTCCATCACCCCTGAGTCAGCAGGAGTCAGACGCTGCTGTCACCACTGCCACTGCTGGTGGCACAGCCAGAGCCTCCAGACTTGTCTCCAGCCCCACGGGGCAGCTCCAAGGCTGGTCCCAGCATTTTGCCCTTTACCAATCCTTTTTCCCAGACGTATCCCACCCTCACACAGCCCCAGCTGCTGCCCCTTTCGCTGTTATTTCCAACTTAATCTAAATCATTATTGCTGAGAAATTCTCATCTGCTTTGCTGCTGCACTGGAACCTCCACCCCACTTCCAGCCCTGCACCTTCCTGAGCTCAACAGCTGCCACCAAACTGTCCCAAAGCTGACAGAGCAAGATCTGGTACTGCCAAGCCTTGCCCTAAGACCCTGGGGACACATCAGGGACCCGCCCTGCTCCGGTGTCCCCTCATCATCATCAGCTGGATAGGGGTGGGGGTGTGCACCTCTTCTTTGTGTGCCGTGGTGTTTGCACACAGGTCTGCAGCGTGCACAGGTGCGTGTGTGTTTGCACATGCACACGTCTGCCCGGGGCTGCCTCCCCCCGGTGCCGTACCTTCCATGATGGAGATGTGCACGGCTCTCCTCCGGGTGCGGGGCACGCTGCTCAGCCGGGGGCCGTGCGTGATGGAGGGGCAGCTCCTGCTCGGCACCAGCCCTGCCCTGGGGGGAGGAATGGGAGAGTGTCAGAGCCCCGGGCGGTGCCTGAGCCCTGGCACACGGCAGCTCTCCCGCTCCGGGACCCGGTTCCCACTGCCACCCCCGGTACCGGACCCTGCACCGCCGCTGCCGGGCTCTTACCGGTGAATCTCGGGGGGTTCCCTCTTGATCTTGGCGCTGGACTCCATCACCTCCTTCGCCACACGGCCGCTGCAGGAGGGACAAAACCAGGAGCCATGAGTCCCTCAGCACCGCACCGGTGAGAAACAACCCCCCCCCTGCAGCACCCGGGACAGCCTGGCCCCCTCCCCACACGGGCTGCTGGGGGGGGTCTCCCCACAGCTCCAGGACCAAGCAGAAATAGGTGCTGGGAATCGAGGTGATGGGAAGAGCAAGGAAGGGCTGACCCCTCTGCCCCACGTTTTGCTGCTTCTCCTGGCATGAGATGCTGGACGTGGTGGGGTCAGCTCCCCTCTTGGAGGTGGGGGGACACACCATGGGACCTCTCGTGCCAGCGAGGGGGGTGCTGGCATCGTGAACCTTGCAGCTGGGGACGTGCTGGGGTCTCTGGTCCTGCAGAGATGGGAGGTCCCACATCCAGGCTCTTGGCTCCAGGGTGAGGGAGAAGAAACACCCCCAGGAATTTAGGAACTGTGGTGATGCATTGGGCTCCTTGTTTGCAAAAGACAAACTCCAAAGCCCCTCACCATCCTCCTCTATGCCAGTCCCTCAAAAAATCTGCAATTCTGTGGCTGGGAAGAGGGATGCAGCTGTGAAACACAGCAAGCAGCAGTGATGGCCTTGCTGAGGTGACAGCCCTGCAATGGGAGAGTCTTGGGTGACAGGAGGGCCCTTATCAAGCCCCCAGACCACTGCAGCCCTGACCTGCTCCCTGCAGCTGACCCAAAGGAGCATCTGACAGTGCTGCAGCAGCTGCTGCTGCCTGACAGGATTTACCTGTACCGGAATCTGCTCCCCTTGAAGAACAAGTTGCTGCTGGAGACCGTCCGGACCTGGCTCGACTTTTCCAGCCTGCAACAGCACCACGAGCTGAGTGAGCACCCCAGGCTGCTGGGCAGGACGTGGCCCCCAGCCCCGCTGCACGGCAACCCCTCTGCCCTGCTCTGTTCCCAACACCCAGCAGGGCAGGTAGCTCTGCTGATGGTGGCTCCAGCAGCAGTCCCCACACCAGACTGACCCCAGCATCAGGGGAAGGGAACCAGGTGGTGCTGGCACATGGCAGAAGGGTCAAATTCCAGGAGCAAAGCCTTGGAGATGTGAAATGCCACCGGGAATGAAACAAGCCACCAGCACTGTCACAGCATCACCCCACACACAGCACCACGTGTCCTTGCCAGGAGTGAAGGCATTGCCCACTCTCTGCCCAGGCTCCGGGATGGATCCACTGCCAACAGCTGGAGAGGGCTTGGGCTGAGGTCACGCCGGGTGCCCTGGGTGCACAGGGTCAGCACTGGGTGAAGCCACCAGGAGGAACACTCCTCTCCCCCTCAGCACCTCAGCTGAGCCCACAGTCCACCCCGGCGGGTGCACAATCCAGTGGCAACTCGCTGACATGATTAATCATGAAGATTTGTAAAGCAATATTGCAATTTCATTTCATGTTAATATAATGAGAAAGGAAACCTGCTGATTGCAGCCGCTGATTGCAGTATTCCCAATGAGAATACATCACTCGCTTTATCTCCCATCTTGCTGATTAAAATAAAACTCATTATGGAGCACAAAGCAGACTATTTTGAAACACAACAGGAGCAGGAGGGCAAAACCAGACCGATCCACCAAGCACCCCCAGGTTTTTCAGTCCAGTCCAGTCCCCAGCCTCTCCCTTTCCACCTGCCAGTGGCCCTCATCCAGAGCAGAGGTAGCGATGCTGAGGTGGCCATGAACAGGGAGCCCAGAGCTGCTGGGGAAGGGGAAACATTCCCCTTCCTCCCTGGGCAGGATCTCCCTCCACTGGGGTGAGCACCCAACCTGGGGTCCCCAGATCTGCTGCAG
Organism: Florisuga fusca; assembly: GCA_038090715.1. NCBI lineage: Eukaryota > Metazoa > Chordata > Aves > Apodiformes > Trochilidae > Florisuga > Florisuga fusca. Next base: position 506,275 of record JAAWXA010000037.1, read on the forward strand.
GGAGGGTCCCTCTGCCACTGTCCCCAGTAGCCCAGGGTGGAGCCGTCACCTCCCCAGTCCCATCAGTAATGAACTGGTTCCCCAGGGGCATGGAAGCAAATTATTTCTGAAAATCTCTGAGTTTCCCCCATGGAAAGGCAGGGGCAGGGGTGCTCGTGGTGGCTGGTGACACTGAGGGACCTGAGCGGAGCCCTCAGAGCTGCTGGGGCACAGACCCCCAGGGCAATGCCACCCCCTGTCCCTGCACTTACTTGTAGAAGGCCTGGTTCTCTATCCCACACTTCCAGAGGTGCTTGCAGGCTTCTGGCGTGGGGGCGAAGTAGGTCAGGACAATTTTTTTCTCCTAAAGGAGACAGAGGAGGAGTGGGCAGGGGAAGAGGAGAGTGGGGCCCAGCATGGATGGGCAGATCTTCCTCCAGAGCCACTCAGGACATGGGGGGACATCAGAGCACCCACGGATATCCTGGCACAAGGGACGGGCAGCCACCCCCCCTCTTCCTGCTCTCCTTTTTCCATGCCCAGAAATACATTAAAAAAAAAAAAATCCTGCTGACAGCTGGTGGAGGAGCCCAGCTCAGGCAAACCAGAACCTGGGTTTGGTTCTCCAGGTGTGGGATAACCCAGTGTCTGCCCAGGGCAAGGAGCAGGGAGGTGACCCAGGCCCTGGCAAGGAGCTGCATCCCCTGCCACCATCTCCCTGACACCATACCCATATCTCTGCCACTGTCTGTGTCTCTGACACCATGCCCATGTCCCCGTCACCACAGGCAGAGGAGAAACCTGCTGAAGCCAGACCACGTCTGTGCTTGGGAAGTGCCACGGGACAGGAAAGCACTCACCTCTTTCTGACTTACATATAAATAGAAAGTCTTCCCTTCAAACTTCATTTTGGTCACCTCGTTCCTGAAAGGACAGGGATGGGCAGGTGAGGGGCTGCAGAGAGCCCACCAGTGCCTGGCATCCAGCAGGGACCAGAGGGGTGGCAGTGCCAGCACAAGGGACACAGCAGCCAAAAGCTGAGTCCCAGCACAGACTGAGGAACACCACAACCAGGTTCAGAGGGGCTGAACCAACATGAGCTCAGTGCAGGTTAATTTTGGAAAATGTAGAAAATAAGGAGTCTGGGGCAATAAAACTAATAAAGAGAGTGCAGGTCATGGAGCCCTGCAAGACCAGGGGACTGAAGTCCTGGGAGCAGCCCAGTGTCTGGGGGAAGCAACTGGGACAGCCAGGGATGGGGCAGGGCAGGAAGGGACCTGGGGCAGGAGGGGACCACCCACCCATCAGAGCACCCCTGGAGCACCCCGGGGTGACATGGGGCACCCATGGCAGGAACTCACCACTTGATGAAGTGAACTCTCTTGTTTCCCTGCAGAACAACAAACCCAAAGGGAGTGAAGGCCAAAAACGCCGCATTCCCCGACACGTCCTGGAAGACAACAGCAATCTCTCAGCACGACGTGGCTGAGCCAGCAAGGCTCCTGCCCCCCAGCAGCCCTCAGCCTCAGAGGTGATGCAGAATCCCCAGCACTGGGATGCTCCCCTCAGGCCCCCATGGACTGCAGCATCCTGCACACACAGCAAAACCCCAGCCAGCCCCCAGGGCTCCTAGTGAGGGAGGAGCAGAACAAGCAGTGCCTCACCAGCCTTTGCACTGCCAATTAAACCAGAAAATGGTAAAAAAACCCTTAGACCTGGGTCCCTCCCAGCCCTGCCCAGCCAGTGCAGTTTCAAACTGGTAATTAGTGTCAGGCACAGAGCAAGGCAGCACTTTCACTCCATGACACTCCCGGGAAGGGATCCTGAGCAAGCTCTGCCTGCTGGATGCCTGCCGTGTTTGCTCACCAGCAAGCAGAGCTTCTGCCCCAACCTGGGGGCATAACTGTCCCCTCTGCTCACAGCCCTCCCCAGGCTTAAGCAAGAGGTGAGACATCAGCTCTGCAGTTTGCTTGCCATCCCACAGCCATCTGCAAGGCTTTCTCCTGGTTTCCTGACCACCCTGCAGCCAGGGCTGGGGGTCCCTGTCCCCCAGCACAGCCCGTGGCTCTGCCTGCTGGCAGGTGACTGGTGGTGGCACTCAGAACCAGCCACTTCAGTACCAGCCCAAGAACCCACCGCAAGGAATAGCATGTGGAAACCTTCTTCACCTTACAAGGGTGTGGGTCAACCCCGTAGGTCTCCAGAGTCTGGGCTTTCCTGAGAAAATTCAGCTCTGAAGTAGCTGGTGTCTGCCCACTACAGGAGGGAGAAAAGAGGAAGACAAAAAAAGAATATTCCATGAAAGACACAAACGTGAAAGTCAGCACTCAGCTACCGGGTCCTTGTTAAGGACAAGAGGCAGCAGTCAGGGATGGAGCCCTCCTCACCTGGCAGCCCCAGGAGGGAGGTGCTCATCCACCCCACAAGGGTGAAAATCAAACCACCTGAGCACCAGCAGCCCCTGGAGCAGCCCAGCCCCTGGCCCTACCTCAGCTCCGACTTATGGATCTCCGCGATCTTCCTCTCCAGCTTCTCCGAGTGTTTGGGGAAGAACTGGAACTTGGAGCTGTATCCTTCTGGGTGCTTCCCTGGGTCATAGTCCCCAATCTCAGCTGGTGGGAGACAGAAGAGGTCAGGAGCAGCAGCACCCGGGCAGTGTCCTTGCTCCCCTTCCATTCCCTCCAGCCCCGTGTCCGCAGTGAAATGCAGACCTGACGTCACTTCTGATTATTGCTGCTTAAAACACGACAAGAGGGAAGCCACTGGCACTGTCAAATAACTCAGGAATGCTCTGGGGAGGAAGTTTGTCTTTTTTGGTTGCTGGGGCACACCTTCCCAGCTTGTCCAGGGGAGTGCAGGCTGCTGAGCTGAGCACCCCTGGGGGGTTGCAAAGGGCACATTGAGGTGATTTTCCAGTGATCTTTCAGATCTTCCAAACAGCTTACTGGTCATCACTGGGTTCCTGGGTGTTGCACCACCCTGAGCAGATGCTGGCCACTTCCCTGTCCTCAGTGCCAGGGGCCACAGAGAGGAGAGCAGGCAGAGCCATGCTGGCAGGAGCACAGGGGGGAGGAAGATTTTCTCTGTCACTTGGTGACAAAGGAAATCCTCTGCCAAGGTGCTCAGCAGCAAACAAGCAGCTCCCCAAGGCCACCCACAGCCCTCCCAGCAGCCAGCAGAGCTGCAGCTCACCTGGAGCCCTTCAGACCCCCTGCCCAGCCCCGGGACAGCAGCACTGGGGCTGCATGAGGCAAGCACAGGACAGGGCTGGGGTCACCCAGGGGATGCTCACAGGGACACCACGGCCCTGGATGCTGGTGGGGACAGAGCAGGGAGCAGCATTGGGCATTGAGACCCCAGCATCAGACCCCAGAGCTGGGGTGGAGTCCCCATCCCTGGAGGGGTTTCCAAGACATGGAGAGGTGATGCTGAGGGACATGGGTGAGTGGTGGCCTTGACACTGCTGGGTTAGAGATTGGGCTGGATGACCTTAAAGGCCATTTCCAACCCACAATCCAATGACTCTATCAGTCTCACCCTCCTCTCACCCAGCACAGCACAGGGACAGCCCTGAAGCACGAGCCCCACACTGGCGAGGTGACATTTGTATTCTAGGTGCAGTGATCTGTTGTAAGTGAAATAATGTAATCAGTACTTAGCATGAAAAGCAAATTTATCTTGTCAAAAGGCATTACCTTGAAGGATATAGGCGGCCAGCAAAGCAGCATCCGACGTCTTGCAGAGGAGGCGACCGTGGTAAAGATCCCTCTTGATCTGCAGGAAGACTAAATACCTGAGGACAGAGGAGATAGTCCGTTTATTAAGCAAAGTTTAAATTACCTAAGCAGGCAATTTAGATGTGGAATGTCTGCCACCAGACACTTGTGCTAACATTTCTTTCCCAGCAGCCCATTCCCAAGGAGTGACGCTCGCCAGGAGAATTCCCTGGCAGTTTCCCTGCTGGGGCTCGGAATTCCATACCCCAGCCCAGCTCCAGCCCCTGGGCGATGGAAGTCCCCAGCTGAGGCAGAGACAAGGAGCTCCCTCGGGCAGGGAGATCCTCGGGATGCACATTCCCTCCAGGGAAACCATGGAGAGGAGGAAACTCGAGGCGAGGAGGTGCCAGGAGCGATGTCCTGAAGGGCGACTCGTGGTCCTGACCCACCGGTGACTTCTGTGCTTCCCACCCCTGTATCAGCCTCCCCACAACCCCATCTGCTCCTTTCCCAGCTTTGTGTGCCCCCAGACCTCTGTACTCAGCCGTGCTCCCCAGGGCCCAGCACCTCACCCATCTCCATCCCACACACCACAGCCCAGCAAAAAGATGGGCTACGTCAGGAAAACCAGCACATGTTAGAATAAATGTAAACATCAGAAACAGGTGGGTTTGTTTGGGGTTTTTTTTTGGTCTGAGTCACGTGGCAGTGCATTAGGGAAAAACCTTTTGGTGGTAAAAAGGTAAGAGTGAAGGAGCAGGATGGAACTGGGAGTGCTGAGGAACACATTTCAACAACCAGACCTGTACTCTGCAGCAGCTCAGTCATGCTTCATTTCTCAAATCCCTATTTATGATGAGATAAACCACTAATTTTCGCAGATAAAATGCATTACAGAGGAATCCAGATATTAAAGTGTATTCAGACCAGAGGAGAGTGAATTCTGAGGCCAGATTTCAGCTGCAGTCACAGGCACAACTCAAACAGCAGCAAGCAGGGGCTCACCCCGGTGCCATGGGGGACCCGTGAGGCCAAGGACCCCCTGCACCTCACCCAGCTCCAGCCCAGCACCCACCTCACCAAAAATGCAGAACCAAATGGGTTTAACCCTGCCCGTCCCTCAGCCCTGCTCCCATGCCCCCCAGCATGACCCCTGCTCCCCTCAGGCAGGACAAGACTATCAGTCTGGGATGCTTTACAAACAAAAACATTCAGCAGATAACAAAGAGCTTTCCCAAAGCCTTTCCTACACCTTGGAAACATTCCCTGGAAAGGGGCATTACCCAGGGCAGTGCTGGGCTAATGGGTGAAGCTGCCTTGGAAAAGGACAGAGAGGTTGGGAAATATTTTTGAGTCTGAACCAGCGAGCTCCAGGGCTGGCTCTGTTCCTGATGCTCCTTGGGTTCAGCTCCCACATCCCAGGGATAAATCCCTGACCTGCATCCCAGCTGTCCTGGCTGTGCCTGACAACTTCTGGCTAAGCTCTGGTTAAAGAAACACAATTAACAGAACACAATTAACACACTGCATGCAGCTCAATGCCCCCCCTGGGGCTGTGGCACTTGGTGCCTCATTTCACATTTAAATCAAGGCCAGGCTTGGGGTTTCTGGGAAGAAATGTAAACTCTGCAAAGTAAATAAAAGCCTCTTGAGCCAAACAAGGAGAGGTATCCATGTGAAACTACTCCTGGGCACTTCTGTGGGTCCCCTGAAATGTGTCTGTATGGAAAAGCAGAGCAGTCATAGCCACGAAGGCTGATCACAGCAGAGGGGCTGGCAGCAGCACACTGGTGTTCTGGACATGAACTGGTTTTTATCAGACCCAGCAAACGTGCACAGGGCTCTTCTCAAATCCTTTCACAACCCCTTTCTTCCTCACCTGCATTCCCCCTCTGCTGTCAGACCAAAGAACAGAAACTTTCTCGTGCTTCCAAACAACACCTGAAGGTTTGTATTCTAGTTCTGGGTTTTTTGGGGGGAGGGACATCCCGTGAAACACAAGCAGAGCTGATTTTGTACATTATCATGGGGAAAACAAGCTCCAGAGGAGTTTTTGAAACCCCTCATACGTTCAGGTTGGTTTGGGCATCTCAGTGTCTGCTGCTCCCCCCTGGCTATACAATGGAGCTGGGCAGAGGGTGTCCCTGCCCTGGCCAAGCCCCCAGTGCCCAGTGCCACGTCCTACCTGGTGATCTCCTCCTTCAGGGCTGCCGGGTCCATGGGGTAAAACTTGACACGGAAGCACATGGTGAAGGGAGGTTGGGCTGCAGGGACAACAGCAATGTCACCATCACCAGACACCAGGGCTTGTCCCCTTCATCCCCCCAAATACCCCCCTCGAGAGGATGGTCTCATCTACACCTCCCCTGGCACCCCCAGACACAGCAGCTGCGCTGGGTGAGGAGGGAGGAGGTGGGCTCAGGGACATTCCTTGCTGTGGTGGCCGTGGTGGGAGCAGATCCCCCTGGTGAAGCCGTGGGGTTCCATCCCCTGTGCTCATCCCCACCATCCCTCTCCTGGCTGGTGTCCCAGGGCTGTGTTCCCTGGGGGGGACATGGCTGGCATGGTCGCTGCCCTGGGGCTGGTGCAGGATGATCCCACTTGCAACCCAACAGTTTTGGGTAACCAAAAATGCCCTTTATTTCCAGGAGATGTGCTGGGAATTGACCCCTGAGGGGAAGGACCGAAAATAAATTAAATTTTAGAAATAAATCTAAAGGGAAGGGAGCACTCACTGTCTGCCCAGGACACACTCACCCCTCATCTGCTTCACAACTGACTTGGTAAATTCCAGCCAATGCTGAAAAGAAAAAGAAGGTAGTTAAGTCAAATCAGTAGCAAAAACTTCCAGTTCATAACATTGACCATCCTGGGACATTTGCTTGAAATAAAAGCCTCTACTGTGGTTTCCCTGGGAGGAGAGGGGCAGCCCCCCAGGTTCTGATGGCCTTGGGGACAAGGAACATCACAGAGAGTTCCTGCAGGACATCCCAGTGCCAGGAACCCAGCCCAGGACAAAGGGACTCCCAGGCTGGGGGAAAGAACCTCTGGCTTCTGGATTGGGCTGGAGGAGTTTGAGCACCAGGATCAGCATCCTCAGCAGAGTGCTGGGAGATGGCAGGCGAGGAAGGAGGGGGTTTTCCCTCTTTTTCATCACTTCCCAGCAGCTCCTCTGCCTGTGGCCCTGGGCTCTCAATAGAGACATCTCACTTGTCACAGCCCCAGGGCAGTGCTCAGGCTCCTCACGGCCACGCTTCAAAATCAAAAGGTTTTTGATGAGTGCCAGGGGTGCTCCTGGCAGGAGCAGCTGCCTCCACACACACACACACACACACACAGACACACTCCAGCCCTGCAGCTGCCAGCTGGGAGGAAGTTGGAAAAGCTGGGAGGGATGGAGATGTTGGAAATGAAATGACCCATCAGGGCACCCACCACCCTTCCCTGCCCCTCAGCACTGCTGGAACCGAACTTCATCACAGCCACTTGCTCCACACTCTGGCTCTCAGCTGCACAGACACATCTGAGAGCACCAGGTTCCAGAAGGACCCAACCCCCAGGCAGGGTGGGTTCTCACCCTCTGCTTGTCGGGGTCCACAAACCGAATGCCAAAGTAGTCCTTCTCCAGCAGGTTCAGGTGGTGGCAGAGAAGGTCAAACAGGTACTGGCCCTTGGCATCTCTCTGCAAGACAAAGAAACTTGTTCAGAAAGGGGCAGGGAGGGTGGTGGAGCTGGGGCATGCTGCTCGGGGACCTGCAAGGACAGTGCAAGTCCCACCAGCATCCCTGGTGCTTCAGACTGGAGATCGGGAACAATTTCTCCCTGGAAAGGGTTGTCAGGGCCTGGCCCAGGTGGAGTCCCCATCCCTGGAGATGTGGTGCTGAGGGACAAGGGCAGTAAGAGCTTTGGGAGTGCTGGGTTAGTGGTTGGACTCAATGATCTCAAAGGTCTTCTCCAACCCAAAGGATTCTGACTCAGCAGTGATATTTTCAGCTCAGAAACCATCTCCTGTCCCACCTGAGGGGCAGCCCAACAGCAGCCAGGAGCAGGACTCCAGAGCACACCAGTCCCAGTCCCTGTCCCTGTCCTGACCCCTGGCTCGTGCCCAGCAGTGATGCTGAGGCTGTGAGAGACCACAGCACCCACCCAACCCACACGTGCTTGAGTCACAGTGAAGCCTTGGCTGGGAAACTGAATTCTGGGCTTTGTCCACCCCATGTTCTCAGGTGGGTCTCAGCAAGGTCCCAGCTCTGCTGCTGCTGCTGGGGTCCCTGTCTGGTGGCACAGCACAGGTCACTGCACCCTTCTCCTTGCCTGGCACTATGGCAGGAGCCCAATGCTGACCTCCCAGTTCTAGCACAGTTCTTCTGAGCCCTTTTCAGGACAAACCTTCCCCCTCCCTGGGCTCTGCAGGACTCCACACATCAATAGCTCCTCCAGGAGCAGCCTGTGCAGAAGAGACAGGGAGCAGGGGGCAAAGAGAATTACAGCTCAGTGAGACCCTGTGTGCCAGTACCACCCTCAGACAGAACCAGACTGAGCATTAATGGAATTTTAAAGTATTATAGATATAAAACCTGATACATCTCAAAGTTACTAAAAATTTAATTTCCAGCACTGCAAAGACTGAAGCAGACACTGAATCTGAACACTGTGGGAGGGCCCAGGACACCCTGGTCCTTCCTGTGTTTGGTGGGGAAATGCAGCACCCCAGGGAACTGGGGGCACCAGGACGCTGGTGACATCCCCTCCCAGCCCCCTGGGAGCCACTCAGAGCTGGTCCAGCCACCGGGACACTGCTGCATCCCCTCTGGAAAACAGATCATCTCCACTTCATCCAGACATGGTTCTCCCACCCAGTGCTGGTTTGGCATCAACGAGCCAAGAAGAATGAGTTACACGGAGGATCTTCTGGTTCTGGCTCTCCAGAACCACAGCCCCAAGGGCCACAGAACCCCACACGAGATCTGATTTACCCACAGTGGGACTTACCCACACCAAGGGTGCAGCTGGGCAACACTGTGTATCCAACCCACACCTGGATAACAAGCTGGGGCCACCAGTGGCACCGGCCCCAGACGCTGGCCCCTCGGCAGGTTGGTGGTGATGGTCCCCCCAGGCAGCCCTGCAGCCACAGCCACCAGCCCGGCACCAATGCCACAGGGATTCCTCTGGATACTCAGGAATCAGCCCCAGACAGTGCCCAGCAGGGACCACCCACCCCAGCCACAGCCCCTTTTCCACAGCTGGGGCACCAGAAACCCAGAGTCTGAGCCCAAACCCTCTGCCTGAGCACTGCCAGCCACAGCTGGGGAAGGGAGACTGCTCCATCCTGAGCCTGCACACGGACTGAGGAGCTGAACTCGGGAAAGCAAGGCCCAGATTGTGCTTTATTAATAGGCTAATTGCATCTCTGCCTGTCCCACCCATCACTGCCAAACACCATCAGCACCCAGCACAGGCTGTGCACCCAGCACGGGTGCAAGGGCACTGATGGGAAGGAACAGGGAAACCTGTCAGGATCCACATCCCTTTTCCTGAGTTAGAGCAAGATATTGGTCGTTCGTTAAATAATATTCATTTTTACAGTGAGGGCTGAAGCAGCAATGGAGCCTGAGAACAGAGAGAAACTGCAGCAGCAGAACGACCCCCCCAGCCCTGCTCACCCATCAGGTCCCTACCCAGACCCCACGAGACAGAAAACATCAATAAACCTGCCCCCCCCAGCATCACCCCACTCTGCACCTTCCAGAGATGCTTTTGCAGTGATTTGCTCTGGGCTCTTCTCCCCTTCCCTATCCATGCCCCAGATGAGCACCAACATCCACACAAAGCTTTTTTCTGTGATGTTAACCCAGGGAAATGACAATAAAGGACACACCAGGCATCCCCCCCAGCCCAGTGGAACATGGTGAAAGTGTAAAAATGCAAAGGGCCTTACAGGGGGAGATGCTTTCCCTTTGATCTCTCTAACTTGAATTTAACATATTCTAAATTAATCATTATGAGTATGTCTTTCAGGAAATTATCTGAACTGTCTTTACAAATCACAACTTAAAAGAGCTGCCTATTGCATAATACCAGCTTAAGTATTCTGCGTTTTGATCTTTATATGTTCTTATAAAGTAAGACTTCTGTCTGTCCTGGGGTTTGCCAGGTTTTGAGGTCAGCCTTTCAGGGCCCAGCAGTCTGGACCTGACCCCCCCAGCTCAGTTTCTGTCACCTCTGATCTTATCCAGGGCTGCTGGGATGCCACTGGGACCAGTGACCAAGGCTCTTCCCCTGGAGGGGAGGTGCTGGCTCCAGGAACCCCTCACTCCCCAGTCCCACAGCATCTTGGTGAAGCACTTGAGGAGCAACAGCTTCACACCAGGATCTGCTGCTCCCTTCTCAAGGAGGAGATGGCCTCAGGAACCAGCTCTTCCAGGGAGTTCTATGATCCCTTTTTATGAGAGGACAGAAAGACAGCACTGTGCTGACAGCTGGGAGAGCCTGCTGGGATGTCCCAGTGGCAAACACACTTGTCCCATGGCTCAGTGACAGGAACCCCCCATGCTAAGGACACCAGGGTCTGCTCCTCAGCAGAGCCCAACACCCTCCAGCTGGGACCCATCTGGCCCCACTGCAGCATTTGCTCTTCTCAAGCCCAAACCATGAATTACCCCAACCCACCCCGTGGATCAAGCACAGGATTTAGGGCAGAAATAGCAGCAGCTGAAAGCAGCTCCTTTCTGTACAATGAGACTTGGAAATCTCATTGTGGAGTCGGCCATTCCTCTCCTGAGCTTAGGAGAAGATTATTTTTTAAAGGAAACTGTCAAAAAAAGTCTATTTTAGAAAGTGAAGTTAAAGCTTAAGTTTCTTTGGCAGCAATGTCTGAGCTGGGAGAGATCAAAGACCCAACAGCTCCTCTGCCAACAGGAAGAGATTTTCATGACCAATTTGATTGCAACATTGTGGTTAAATGCCTCATTTTCAAAATTCAGGATTTATTATCCCTGAGACAAGTTAATGTTCACTTTGCAGGCAGGGTGAAGTCCTCTTAACTGCCAGGAGCTCTGTCAGCCCCCAAACCAAGCCCATGTCTCCTCTGAGCCACAGGGAGAGGAGCAAATGGTCCAGATTATCCCTGAGGATGCCCATTCCCAAATGGGGATAGAGCTCTGGAGCAGAGCAGCCTGCAACCCCCCAGCAGGAGCATCACCTGCATTGTGCCCCCTCTCCCTGCAGCTCCTGAGGATGGCACCATGAGCCAAGTGTCCCCAAGGGGATGGCAATGTCCCTGGTGGGACAGGAGGGACAGGCACAGTGCAGCTCTTGCAGGTGCTGAGACCTTCCCCCTGCAAGCCCGACCATCCCACCCTGCCACAGGCTCCAACACTCAGGCTGGAGAACCCCAGAAGAGTGGGAGATGTGCACCAGTGCCCTGAGAGCCCCACGGCAGCCCCCAGCCCTGCTGCTGCAGCCCCCCCTTCCCCTGCCCACCCAAGGAGGGGAAAAAATGGTTTTACATAACACTTGGCTGTAATCCTGTTATATTTATAGCACATGCATTTTGGTATTAATTCCCTGTTATCTGTAATCCTTCTTCTGAGCTGACACAGTAATTTCTGTCTTCAAGACTCACCAGGGCAGTTTGCTCCAGAAGTTTATAAAGCTTTTGAGAAGGAAAGTTACTAATGAAGTGGCTCTCAGAGCCTTAAACTCCAGCTCATCGATTCCTTGTTTTAAGCCACAACCAGATTTTTAAACTCTTGGACGTGCTGGTGCATGCAGAAGGTCCTGGGCTGTGGAGGAGCTCAGATCCCTGCAGAAGATGCTCAGCCCATGAGTTTACCTTATGAAGCTGTTTTGGCTTCTGCTGGTCCACAGGCTCACAGGAGGTTTAACCCGTGGACCTGGAGCTTGGTCCAGGTGGATTTTGGGCTGCCCCCTTCCAAAGACACAGGATTTGTGGTCATTGACAAGTGCTCCACAGCATTGTGGTGTCAGCCTGGCAATGGAAAACCTCAGTGTGTGTGTCTGGGAATAAGAAAAAAGATTCTGCTCTGCCAGGCCTGAGGTACTGATGTCTTGTTTTGTGAAGAATCTACTCCCCTGACTCATTTAAGGCAAGAAACATTTTTTTCCACATTTCCCCTGAACACCCATGGGGTTACCTAGAGCCTCAGCTTTGAGTTAGTGATTTCTTTCATCACCAGAAATATAATTTCCTCCCTCAGCCCAAGGCAGGGTGTCACCATCTGCTAATCATGACCTGAGGTGACAAGGACTCCACTGGTACCAGCACAGGTCCTGCAGCAAGCCCTGGAGAGGATGCCCAGAGCACCCCCAGAGCTCTCCAGCAGCCCATGCAGTGCACCCCAGTGATGGATGACACTTCACCTGACATTTTGCTGCTTATTGCTACTGTATAACTTGTATGAATTAAATCTGGAATTTATAACTCTATAATTTAGAGGCACTGAGCACCTCTCTCCATAAAACCAAATTGGTTTTTCCAATAACTCACAGGGTTGTGGTTTTTTTTTTCATTCATGCAAGCCCGGAGTGGTTCCACGTGCTCTCTTGTTTAAATTGGCACTGGGCTCCCGTCAGCAGCCGAGAGTCTCGGGGCAACTAATTCAGGTATCTGTTATTTAGAGGCTGATAAACAGGCTCACAGCAACCACCTGAGGAGGGAGAGGGAGGTGAGCCCTGCGTGCTGCACAAGGAACGAGAAACGCTCCAGCAGCTCCACCCGTGACGGCTGCAGGGCCCGGGGCACGGCGGGGCTGCCCGGTTTGGCTCCTGCAAACGGGATCCCTGCACTTCCAAACTCATCCCGAGCCGGTGTCACCCCGGAGCAGCACCAGGTGCCACCCGCTCGGTGTCAGGCACCTGGGGAGCAGCTCCGGTGCCGCTGCGGATGGAAACGGCCCCTGGGACCCAATCCCCGCGGTCCCACGGGATCCCAGGGCTCTCAGCTCGGGCTCAGCACCCTCCGGTCCCAGCAAAGCGGAGTCAGACCTCGTAAACAAAAGAAGGAACTTGCAGGAGCACGGGCAGCAATGCCACCGGCAGGACCCTCCTCTCACACCCCCCGAGAGGGGCAGAGGTGCCGGGAAAGCCCCCAGGGAAGCCCTGAGCCAGGGGCAGAGCCAGGAGCCTGCCCGGAGCAGGGATGGGGATTTGCAAGGTGCTGTAGGGAATCTCCCTGCGGAAGAAGTGCCCTTTCCCAGACCCCGCAGGGATGAGCGCTGCATGTTGTGGTCACTGCTGCCGCACACACAGATGATGAAAAATAAAACAAAACGAACAACAGAAAAATAAAAATCTGTGTGTGCTACTCCCACCCCGAAACCCAGGCCCCTCGGTTTTCTTGGCAAGGTTCCTGCTCAGAAGCTGCTGCTCTTCCAGCAGCCGAATGCAGCATGAAGCTCATGGGAGAAAAGAAAGAAAAGTATAAATGGTTCATTAAAAATTTACTTTTCATGAAAGCGAAGTGAGGCGCTGGAAGGAACAGAGGGGAGAGGGTTAGGAGAGCGCCTGGTGAAGGCACAGCCCAGCCGGGCTCTTCCTCCGCCCCCATCCGCCCCCCACCAGTGTCACGTACCCCCAAGCCTGGCTGTCACCTCCGACAAACCGCTGGAAGAATTTGGTGGGAGAAGTTTAACCAACGCCCCGGGCCAGCGGTGAGAACTCTGAGCAAGCAGAGCAAACCCAAGAGCCCGAACCGAGCCCTCCCGAACCCTCCCACACCCGAGCCCAGCACCGCGGCCTCCAGGTCCCAGTGCCCCCCAGGAATGATGCTCCTGGGCAGAGGGAGGGGACGTGGCTCCAGCTCCTGGTGACTGAAACAGCGGAACCAAAACAAAGCAAACAAAAATCAGGGCAAAAGCCTGGACCCAAACACAAGGTAGAAGTTCAAAACCCCGATCTGGAATCAAAAGGAGGATCAAAAACAATATTTAAATCACCCGGAATTGCAGTTCATGAATAAAGATCATCAAGCAAGGAAGTGACGAGCAGGAGGCTCATGATTATAGCAAAACAGATCTTATTTGTGCTACAGAAGTGACCATCTGTGGAATCCTTTTGGGAGGCTGTAATCAGTCAGATTAACATGATAATGAACTCTGATTTACCCAGCTACGGGAAGATCTTTCTCCTCGGAGACATCACATTGCTCCTTGCGCATTACCAAATACTTTCCTTTTTTTTTTATTTATTTTTTCTTTCTTTCTATAACCACAGGCAGCACCTGACTGCAGGATTGTTAATCCTCCCAAAAGGTGATTCCTAGGGAGAGGGAAGAGAGCATTTTAAGCTGTAAACACGAATAGAACAACAGACGGAGGAAACTTTCCAATAAATCTGATGCTGCCTTCAGCAGAAAATGAGATACGGATGCAAGCACCGTGGGATGTAAATCTTCACAATGACAATGTTATTTCACCAACATGACTGTGGAACAAACCCCAGATAAGAGGATAAGCACTCTGCAGAGTGCCTGCAGTCTCTTTCAGAGTCCATCCTTGCAGAGATCAAGCCTCTGGTGGGGCTGGGAAAGCACAAACTGGGGGAGGGGAGGAGGTGGAAGGCTGCTGGCAGCCCTCCTTCCAAAAAAGAGGGCCCAGGGATGGCAGGGCCAGCGTGGGGCTGTTTGGGGACAGCCCCTCAGGATGCTGCAAGAGCCGCTGTCTGCTCCCTTCTCCCCTTCCCCACGCTCCATCTGGGGGGATTCAGGTGGGCAGAAACAAACACAGTCCATCCGTGTCCTCAGAGCCACCAACGAGGACAGTTTGGCCACTCACTGCCACCAATAAGAACACCTTGGCTGAGGGGGAGGCTCACACAGATGCCGGATAGCTCCGGGGATTTAAAACGAGGTTCAAAACGCTGAGAAGCAGAACACGCCCCCAGCGTCACCTGCGAGGGACTGAGGCCCCTGTCCCCGGCCCCTTTGTCCCCGAAGCCACTGCCGGGAGAAGCAGGCAGGGCCCGGGTGCGGGCAGCGCTGCAGCATCCCCTCTGCCAGGCAGGGAGCCGGGTCCTGCGGCTGCTGGCCCCGGGGAGGTTTGGTCACAGCTCGGCTCCTGCAGCGGATGCTTTACAAGCTTGTCGAGCAGCAAACACACCGGCGCCTTCATCACAGCTCTGAGACCAAAACGCGTTCGGATGAGAACCCGTGGGGGCACCGGAGACCCACAAGTGCTCATTCTGGGGTGCTCGTCCCTCTGCAGACCTGCTCTGGGGTTGGCACAGGATCATCCAGCGCTGCCGCCCCTTGCCAAGCCCCTGGGGACAGTGACACAGCCCTTTGCTGTGACACCTTGGGAAGGCTGTGGGTCCTGCAGGAGGTTACACCCCGGAGGTGACAGTCAGATCTCATCCCTTCTGGCCTCAAAACTTCACCTGACTCCATCCCAGCATCGGTAGGAGTGGAGGATGCCGTGCAGGACTGCTCATTCCTCTGCCCTAGCACCCAGCCTGCCCGGGACGGGGCTTTGGCTGCACCAAGGGCTTAAAAAAAACAAACCAAACCAAAAACCAACCAAAACCTCACTTTGCTTCCCAGGTCACCCTGGGTCGACTTGCCCGCCCCTTCTCTAAACAAGATTTCCTCTGTTTATTAGGGTTTTAGGACAAAAGAGAAGCTGACCTGGCAGTGCAGAAGCACCAAGATCCTTCTCCTGAGCGTCACACACAGATGCAAATCCACCAATTCTTTTCTTTTATCATTTAAAGCACCGGTAGCTCAGGTCCACGTCGTGTATTTACAGTCGGCTGTGGTTTCCAGAAAAGAAAAGGAAGAAAAACTGCTTTACCTGACGTGGTTTTATTTCTAAAGGCTGGCTGGCATGACACCAGGAACAACCAAGAGGAACGGATGTATCTGTCATCCCAGCAAGGCCTTCATTTCGCCTGTGGGTTTAATGTCTCAAAATACATATTCATTTAAATGCAAATTTTCTGGTTTCACCTGGGACTCAACCAAAGCTTTTGCCGAAATGGATGTTGACCTTTCGCTCTGACTTCTCCCTCTCTCCCTGCTTTCTTCTGTAAATCAAAGCCTTTGAAGATAACCTGCACTGGCCGACACAGCCGGGAAGAAAGCAGCACTTCTCCCGGGCGAGCTGCGGCCACTAATTGCCAGCCCGGAACAAGGCAGCGCCTGGAGACCGGCACCAGGAAACATCAGCTCCACCAGCACAACCAACCTGGCACTTCCCAGCAGCTCCTCACGGGTGGAGGATGCAGCAGTGCCTGCATCACTTGGACCCCCCAGCTCCGGGACAGCCTTGGGGGTCTGCAGGGACTGCACAGCCCCTGTCACCCTCCGTGTCCCTTCACTCAGCTGAAGCTATTTTTAAAGACAAGCCCCCCCGTCCCTAAAAGACCTCCATCCTTCCAGCCACATGTCACTGTCAGCCACGACCTTTTCAGATGAATCCAAGAGGGCAACGTGATTTGGGGGATGGTGATGTGGGTTGACATCTTCCCCTCAGAACACCCCCAGGACACCGTGCCTTGGTATTTGGCAGAAAACTTGTCAGGGCACCTCAGGCCCTTCCCAGCCAAGAGCAAGCAAAGCTGTGCCCAACACCAGCCCCCCAAAACTGGGGTGCCCCCAACCAGAAGGAGCAGGAGAGCACCCAGAGCCCATGGCAGCAGGGTGCAGCCCAGCTTAAAAACAGATGGGAAAAAAAACCCCAAAAACAAACAAAAAATGCAACAAATTATACAACCTAGGCAGAGAAGGAGTTTGTTTGGTATTTAAAGCCATGGATTCAGGATCTGCAGCTAACATCTGCAGGAAGGATGTGCCATCCTTCAGGGATAGCAGAGAGAACAGTGTCCTTCCCTGCACTTCCCAAATTCTCCGGCACAATCCAATTACCCACAGCGAGCCCTAAGCAGAATGTTTTGTTTGTTTTTAAACAGAAACAAGTGAACTTATTTCTCTGCCCTGTGCTCACCCCTTGGCCCCATCCCACCCTCTGGCAGGAGATGGCTGCAGAGAGCTGGGGACACAGACGTTCTTCCCAGCCCCACGGCTGCGTGAACCCCAACAGCCCCTGGACCAGCACCTCAGGGCTTCTCCCCAGCCCCCTGCACAGGTTTGCAGCAGCCCTGGGGGGCTGAGGCCGACCCAGTCCACCCCGAGATTCTCAGCCTCTGTGCCAGGTCCTTCCATCCACACAGGAAAACAGCCCTGGGACTGCACGGCGAGGGGTACCAAAAAGTGTTCTAGGAAAACACGAGTATCTGCAACACCCCCCCGACAACTCCTGGCTGGTAGGGGGGAGCAGGGACCTGCGGTTCTACAGGAGGAAAGCACTCCAAGCCAGCTGAAGTGCCTGATTTCTAAAAGCAAAAGCACTTCCCGACGTCCATTCTGCAGAACAAGGGATGTGACCCACGCTCCCAACACCGCAGCGGGTGTTGCTTCCCTCCCTCTCTCCTCCTCCGGGCACCGCACCCACCCCCAGCACCCCCCCAGGGGGCAGGGAAGGAGCCAGGGAAGGCGCCAGGGAAGGAGCCGAGGCCCAGCCCAGCTGCACTAAACCCCAAAGGCCTCCAGAAGGATGCATTCGCCCTGATTTGTTTACTTTCCATATCAAAGACAGAATAAAGGATCCTTACCTCCACTCAACAGCAACAACAACAACATGTTTGACAAAGCCTGCTGTCTAGAGATGAGAAGCAGCACGATGGGAGCGCTGAGGCTTTACAGACAGCCAGTTTTGCTGCAAACACACAGTTTTGCTGCATTTCCACAACAGAGAAGGAACAGGGGCACACACCAGCTCCCCGTCACCCAAACCCACCCTGGCTGCGAAGCCAAGAGGAACCAGCAGCACGGCTCATGGATAAATGGCCAGAGGGAAAACAAGCCCATGGACTGAAAAGGACAAAGGCTGGGACCGGGACCTGCGGCAGAGCCGCTCCGGAGCAGCCGGGAATATCTGCTGGAAGAGCAGAGCGCAACCATCCCCTTTCAGCTTGCCCAGGTCATTAAACAGATTCCAACAAATTATCGCTTTTAAAAATCAACTCTTGGCAATACTAAAAAGCACAGACATTGAAAGAAGCGGTTCCAGCTCTCCAGCCCAGCGCCCCTTCCCAGGCTCACGTTGTGTCCTGGACAGCCACCACTGCCAGGGCAGTGACACGAGCTTTAAACGCTGCTTAGAGACAATTTCATATTTAGAGATAAAAATAATCTACAGGAACAGGGCCCAGGGCTCTCCCAGGGGCTGGGAAGCAGTGAAGTTTGTACACAGCCAGAACTGGAGGACAGATCTGCAGTGACAGCAGCAGCTCTCAGGAGAGGCTGGCACGGCTGCATCCCCCATAGGAACGGGGGTCCCAGGGACCCTCACCCTCAGCACCAGCACCCCACAGGGACCCCAGCACTCCACTGCACACGCACCCCTGGCCGATCAGGTGCAGGACACAGGTTTCTGCACGACAGAGTCCACACTTGGGCACAGAAGCAGATTTGGGAACCCAAACCCCCAGCCTAGTGCATTTACAATACATTCAGACAAAACACTGATTAAATGATGTCAGGCAGGAGGATTACTCATGTCAATGTAGAAAGTCATTGTTTTAAGCCCAGATGGCTGTGTAAGCTCTACCACAGCCCCGATCAGCAGATGAGAACTGCATGATTTAATGGAAGGAGACTTCTGATCAAGCACTGGATTGAAGCTAATGCCAGCTGAATACCCAAACACCAGATTTACTCAACGAGTGACAGCTCAAGAGTAAATACAGATTATTTTTCCTGCTGTCTTTCCTACAGAGCCACTTCCCACAGGACATGTGTTTCACAGGAGCGAGTTCAGACCCCCACGAGATGTTTCCTTCAGGAGCCTTTGGCATGAGGACCCCAGCAAACCTCAACAGCAGGTGAGAACTGGAGACCCAGGATGGGCACAGGAGGGAGCACAGCTGGAGAAGGCTCTGGAGCAATGGAGCAGAGCAGGTGCCAGCTTGACAGTGGGTTTTATCTTGAGTGAAACCAGAATTAGGTCTCAAGCCTATGAAGTCCTACCTATGGGTGCTGTCCATCCCCACCCATAATGGGCTCCCAGATTCTGCAGGATTTCATTAATTAAATCAATTTCATTAACTCCTGTCCCTCAGAACAAAGCCCAAGTTTAAAATCCTTGGTATAGGCTTGTGTGGCAAATACCTGAGCCCAGCCCATCTGGAGAGGGAAGAAGAGCAAAGGCACTGAGGAACAACTGAGTGTTCAGTCCTTCCAGTAAAATGAAATAAAGGAGATGGAGATGCAACTCAATGCATTGGCCCTTGAGTTTATTTTAAAACACAGGCCTGCAGAAAAAAAAATATAATTACAGCAGTGAAGTCATTGTGCCTACACTATCACATCCAGTTATCTCAAGGGTGACAAAGATTAGGTCCGGAGGAAAAAAAACAACCCTCTTTGCACAGCCGAGTCAGAAGCACTGCCAGGACAGCCCCAGCATCCTCGAGCTGGGCACAGCTTCCTGCAGCCAGCTCCCACTGGGAACACCAGTTCCCTTCCCTGCCTGGGGCAGGGGCTCTGCTGGTCCTGCACTCACCTACACCCCACACAGGGCTCCGGGACGCAGAAACGGGCTTTTTCCAGCCTGCTGGTACTTCATCTCAGCTGTCTGAGCTCCAAGAGCTTCTGGTGTCACCTCCAAGAGGCACTTTTGTAGCTGCACCAGGAGTTATTTATCCCCAGGCCCCCCTGTGCCCCAGCAGCTCCCCCAGCCCAGTCCCTGCCCCCCTTCACCTCCCCAACCCCCCAGCAGGGCTCTGCCCGGGGGCTGGGGAGGAAAACGCCCTCCAGCAACCCCCTCAACGTGTTCTGCAGACAGAAGGACTGCGGGGAAGTTCGGAGTTGTCTCCGTGTGTCTCTCCAGAGCGAGGGGAGACGTGAAGGAGAAGCACGAAGTGGTGACTCAGCGCTGACAAAGCAGCTCCTGCGGCTGCCGGGGAGAGACGGGAGAGCTAACAACCAGGAGACAAAAGAAAAACCTCTCCTCCAGACACTGAGCTCCTTTCCCCTCCCGCTGCACCCCGTGTTGCCGACTGCGTTTCTGAGTCCCGGCGGCAGAAGGGCCCCACCGCCCGCACCAGCGATATTTACCTCCCTTAATTAAAGATGGCACTAATAAACATGAAATGTGGACACTCGGAAATGCTGTGAATAAATACCGCCTCGGGGAGCTCCGAGCCGAGCTGGAAACACTCAGTATCAGATCTTGCACTGTTATGAAATTAAAACAATAGATTGCCACATAAACGCGGTATTAAAAATAATTATCCTAAATGAGGCTTCTGCAGGCTGCAGCCTCCCCCCGGGCAGGAGGAAAAGCACATTCCTGCGGTATCCCCAGGAAAATCCATGTGCCAGCTCCCAGCCCTGGATCTGCTCCCACAGCCGGACCATCCCCTGGGAGAACCAAAGGCCCGTGTCTCCCTCCAGAACCCGTGGCCATCAACTTTTCCCCCCCTTCAGTTTTCAGTCACAGATTTCAAGGTGACCATAGCAGAGGTGCCCGATTCACTTTCCCCTGCTCTGCAGGGCCAGGACCCAGCTCCTGGCTTTGCTTTTGACGACAGGGTTCAAATGTTTGCATTCAGCAGAGAACTCTTGGCAGACTCTGGGTTTAAGCATTTAAATTGCAATTTCTGTGGGACAGGACTGTCGGCCACGGCAGGGTTATGTGGTTTCCCTCACAAGCAGGAATTCATCTCATCTGCACGAGAAATCTCCAGGGTCTGAAGCAGAAGAGCACCCTGACAACAACAGGAGGGGCAGGATGGGTCTCAGCACCAGCAAACTCATCCTTCAGCCCAACCCCCATCACAGGAAAAATAAAAGAGCTGCCAAAAAGAGCTTGTGAAAAGTGAACCCTGTCAAACCTGTCTGATCTTTTGATGAGTTTAAAAATTGGTTAATAAAGGCAACAGTGTTGATTTAATATCTTTAGATTTCCGCAAGACGCTTAGCCCAGTACTGCATGACAAGTTTGATTAAAAATTTGTATGATACAACATCAACATCACTGGCACTAAATGGATTAAAAGCTGTCTGCAGTGCAGTTAGCGTGGGAAAAGGAAACTGCTGGGTGTGAGTTTGACAGGGACCCTTGAGAAAATGGGTCTCACTCCCCAGATTTTAACAAAAAAATCTAAAGGAAAACCTAGTACTGCTGTGAAGCTGGAAGACAAAATGGGGAAGGGAACAAGATGCCAGGCTGCTGGTACCGAGCAATCAGAATTGGTGGGTGAGCTACACAAAAATTGAAAACCAACACCTTCTGCCTGCCAACCCAAGCACACCACCCACCTGGGAACGGACCTGGGAACGGGACGCAGGGACAACATGCTCCTGCATGAAGGTAACAGTGTCCCCAACTCCTGGCTGTGCAGGGACTGCAGACCATGGGGTGATGGGCAGGGAGACGAAGGGAGCTGCAGGATCCAACTTAAGCCCAAACAGGAGCAGGAGTTCCAGCCAAGGTGGAATTCCAGCATTTGGCCAGGGAGGGGACACTCCAGCTCCTCATTCATAGAAGCAGTGACTAAGTTAAAACGAAGTGCCTAGTCACAGGGGTGATGGAGCAGAGGCTGTGGGCACAGGCAGGGTGACAGGGAGCAGGGACACTGCCAGGGGACTTGTCCCTGCTCCTGCTGCAGGAGCTGCTCACCAGGATGAGCCTGACACACCAAGGGATGGAGGAGCCAGAGAAGTGGGGAGGCCGGGGGGGCTCCTCCACCCTCCTGCCTCTGTGAGCTGATCCGATGGTGGGTCCATCCCCCATCTCCAAGCAGCAGGTCTGGAAAGGGGCAACTGGTTTACTGTCTCAGCTGTGTACACACAGTGCCTCCAGGCTGGCTCCATCCTCAGCCCCACCTCCCCCATGCCCTGCAGATCCAAACCCGAGCATCTTCAACCCCCCATAGCTGGCCTGCTGCTGCTCCTGTTGGGCTTTGGTTTAATAAGATGGGAGAGAAGGGAAATGAAGGCATTTGGGAATGGGCCCATATCATGGGGACCTCTCTGGTCCTTCAGCCCAAACTGTGGGGAGGGGAGAGAAAAGCACCTGTTATAAACACAACCCCCAAAAACTCCATTTATGACCACTCAAGTCATCTGCAAACATCAGCAGCAGCTTCACCCCCAGGGACTGTCAGTCAGAAAAGCCCATCCTTCAGCAGCCAACTTATTTAAATATTTCCCTCTGACTCTAAACATTGCCATCTGCTCTTCCTGACGGCCCCGCTCCCCTTGCACAACAATTCCTGCCTCTCCATCCTTTCTGCCAAGCATCAGCTAAAAATCTCCTGGTCCCCTGCCCCGTCCCTGCCTGAAGCTCCTTGGCACAAAATGTCCCCACACTGCAAGGCTTTGGGAGGGGCCCCGGGTGCAGCCTGGCCTCTGGGTGAGCCTTCAGGAGCATCTCGGTGCCTTATGCTGAAGCACTGATGTCCTTTGTCACATAAGGTCACCTTGCACAGTGATTCGTAGACTCTACATAGTGGCTTTCAAAAATCTAGAGCTGTCTGTAGGTGGGTACATCCATACAGACACCTCCCCTGGGCCAGCACAGTCCCACCCGGGCAGCCCCGGGTGCCAAGGGGGAGCTCTCAGGCAAGGTTTTAGAGGAAAACCAGGATTTGGAAGGGGCATCTCCGCTGAAAGAGCCCGAAGCTGTCCCACCAGCTGTGGCCACCTCACAGCTCTGCAGCCAGCAGGCACAGGCACTGCCCAGAGGATGCTGCAGAGTCTGCCCGAGGCCCACACAGCCCTGTGGGGCTTCTCTGCCAATGCAAACGATGGGGAATGAATAATAATAATAATTAAAAGAAGGACAAAAAGGGCATTTGCAGCTCCTCCTGGTGCTTGGCTGCCACTGTCACCACGGGCCACGAGGAAAAAAAAGTGACAGTCTTGTTCCCCAAACCTGGCCACAGCTGCCTCCCTGCTCAGGACTGGCAATGATCAGCCCTTGGGGCCTTCGAGCCTCCTGTGCCTCCCTGACACTCCTGGGGAGCCAGGCAGGAGGAGAATTATCAACTGCAGGAGACAATATGGAAATTCACAGCCCCGGGCACCCCGGCCGCAGATGCCCCAGATTCGGCTGCACAAAGATCTCGGTGGACAGCCACGAGTATTTTTATGTGAGTGTGACATCATGTGCAAAAGTGTCACATTGCTTCATGTCACAGAGGGGTCCAGGAACGAGCTCGCACGCCGGCCGAGGGGAAGCAGCAATCTGTGTCTGCAGAAGGTGAAATTATCAACAAGCCCAGACAGATGCCACTTCCCCCCCTGCACGGGGCCGGGGTTGGGGGGACTCGGTGGGCAAATGTTTTCCCCAAAATCTCCACCACCTGAACAAAGCCGTGTCTCTGTGCCCTGAGCCCAAAACTGGGGAGGGGAGGGGTGGGATGGGGTGGGGACCCCCTTCTGCCCAGGGGTCTGGGTCTGCAACACGCTGCAGTGCTGCACCCCCAGAGCTTTGGGGTCTGCACCCACTCTGCTCTCTCCATCCCCCTCCTCACCCGGCGTGGGACCAGCCCAGACCTGCCAAGGCAGAACCTCATTAAAAACAAAACCTCAAAAACCAGGATCAGAGGGAGTGACACAGGCAGAGTAACCCAGAAACCTCCTCAAGAATATAGCAATTAACTGCCCACTAATTGCCCTGGGGGAAACAAATGCAACCAGCCCCTTTTTGGCTGAGCTCTGTCTCTAACCATGCAATTTCTTGTATTTCACAGGCCTTTTCCCCTTGTTCCACTGAGTTTGTTTTCCAATTTGTTCACTCTAAAGCCTCTTTGTCTTTTCATTTAAATTTTCACCTTCGCTGCTTCCCTGAGCCAAAAAATCACTGGATGAGAAAGAAGCTGAGAAATCCCTCCCCAGGCAGGTGGGGAAGCCAGCCCCATGCCCGGGGATGAAGCAGCTGTGGCCAAAGTGCTGCTCTGGTCTCTGAAATTACATCCCCAAGTGGGGAAGTGTCCCAGTGTCCAGGGCATCTCCTTCCCTGCTGCCAGGACTGGATCTCTGCAAAGCAAGAAAACACCCACCCAAGAACAGCACTTCCAATCTTTGCTGTGTGCACTTTTCATCTGCCTGTCTGTTTTTCTCCTTTTTCTTCATGGTTTGAAAGTAAATTACGGGGGTATTGCTGGAAAAGCAATTCCAGGAGCTTCTGCTGCCTTGTGCAGAAGAAATGCCACCACAGGACTTTGGTTTACTCTGAGCTCCTCCATTCAGGCAAACCAAGAGGGTTCCTTTCAGGGACAAAAAGATTCCAGGCTGTCACCCCCAGGCTGTGGGGGATTTTGGCACCAAACTGTGGGGTTCCAGCAGTCAGGAATTCACATGAACAGGTGTGAATGCAAAACGGCAGCAGATCCATGGGGAGGTGCTGCAAGAAGTGGTAACTGGAAAAGCAGACATCCAGAGGAAACCCTGTGGAGCCTCCATGCACAGGCTGAACAGAGATATATTCTGCCAAAAAGAGATGGGAATTGTCAGGAAGGCAGAGATGTTGTTTGTGGGGTGGGTGGGTGAAGAGCTCAGCATCTCAAGTATGTTGAAGGAGGAGTGAGAGGTGACATGATGATTGTCATGGGTAGGTGACTTGGGTAGGTAGAGAGAAAATACCACTACTAGGGATCTTCAATCAAGTGAAGGAAAGCAGCATCAGAACCAGCTGCCTCTGGGAGCTGGAGGCAGCTGAATTTGACTTAGAAACAGGACCTGGTACTTAAAAATAAGGGGGATTGAATAGAAGAACAAACTGCCCCAGGGGTGCTGGATCTGCAGCTCACAGTGCCCCCAAATCAAAGTTAGTGAAGGCTCCAGAAAACATCCCTGGCTGCCAGCTGCACCCGTGGCTTCCGTGGAAACCCCAAAAGCAGAGAGATGGGCACGGAGGAAGGAATCAGTGGGTCAGGGGCACCTGCCTGGGCCCTCTGACCAGCACTGGAGGTGCCTCTGCCCGGGCTGGGGGCACCAGCCACGCTCCCCCTCACACCTCCATGCACACAGATGTTTAAACACAGCCCAGCAGTCCAACTCGCTGTAAAATTTCCCTGTGAGAGCTCTCCTGGCCCCGGGGGTGGTGGCACCCAACGCCCACCTCAGCCTTGCCCAGAGGAAGGGCAGTCTGCTCCCAGCAAGCAGGGGCTGGGCGAGGAGGCAGGAATAACAGGAATAGGCTGTAAAATGGATGCTCGAGGTTCCCGTGAAGGCATTCCCCACGGTTTTAAAATGCAAATACCCCAGGCCTGGGAAAGGGTTGATGTGAGCAGGCTGGAGGCAGCAGCTGGGAGCATGGCTGGAGGATGCTGCAGCCATGGCAACGGGAGGGAACACGCTGCCACACAAATCAAGGGCACAGTTTTATTGTCCAAGAGCTGAGTTTTTCAGACCAGTTCCTAGGGACCGCGTGTTAATAACAGCAGCATCCTATTTATCACGGGTCTTTATTGTCTCTGTAATGAGCTCTCCAGGAAAAACCTGGAGAGTGCTCCCTCAGAGGCTGAATGCCAGAAATGCAACTCCAAGTTCAGTGGTTTGCTTGGCTGGCACTTCCCTCCCATGCCCACATGCTCTGAAATACAGAGCAGACTGATTAACTATTAATAACAGGAGGGTCACCAGCCACACATCACACCCCGTGTTGTGCCACTTTGCTCAGAAGGCACCCACAGCTCTCCCTGCTGCTCCTCACCCCCCTGCAGGGCACCAGGAGGGTCTCTGCCCCGTGTCCTCCTGCCCCACCTGCCCCCTGGCTTGGCTGGGGCACTGCCAGAGCTTTGGAAGATGATCTTTAAGGTTTCTTCCAACCCAACCCCCTCTGGGATTCTGTGCTGGAGGAGGAGGGGTACAGCTGTGCACACGCAGCCCCATCACTCTCCAGGGTGATGCCACAACCACATGAGGGAAGCCTGGAATTACTTCCCTGCTTACAAATACAGCAACAACCGTGCTGTGCTGTTAAACTGTTCCCTGCAGAGAAGGCAATCTGGGCTCCAGCAGGGTTTGCCTCCAGCCAGTGCATCCCCCTGTCTCCTCTGCAGCAGCACATCCACTACCAGCCCCCTGGCTGGGATCTGGGGGGCAGGTGAGGGTGAAATCTTGACCCATTCTGGAGGAGGTGGCTGGTGTGGAGGCTGCAAGCATCAGCCTTGGGAAGGCTCTGGAGAAACAGCACCTAAAAATGTCCTTGAGAGGTATTTCACCCCAGGCACACACTGATGTTCTGAGCAGCTCTTCCCCCCTCCATCACCTCTCAGGTTTTACACGACTCTCACCAGACACAGGAGCTGGGCAGGAGGTTTGGTTTTGCATTCAGCATTTGCCAGGAGCTGTTATCCCCCGTGGCACTGCCAGCTTTCTGCTCCATGACCAGCCCAAGCCAACCATGGTAAACAACCCAGCCCCTCAAACCTCTGGGAAAGTTTTAATTTCTCTCTTAAACACACACACACAGAGTCACCAAACCTCCCTTTCTGCTTAATGCAGTTTTGCATCAAAACACCTCCAAGGCAATTCATTTATACCAGGCAAACTTCTAAGGCTCAAATTTTCCCCCATGGCACTGCTGGAAGGCTACAATACCCCAGCAGGTCAGCAAGTTGAAAGCTGTGTTTCATCTGGCAATTTATTCAAATAAATCTTTCAAAACCATGAAATAAACTATAAGGATAGAGACTGTTAAATCACTGGCTGAGCCCCTGAGCAGCAGCAGCAGAACGAAAAGCAGCAGCATGAACCCCTCTGGGCACCAAACCCCATGGCCCAGCCAGCAGGGACTGGATGGGATCAACCAGGACCAGCCAGGACCAGCCAGCCAGGTGTGCAGAGAGGAGTGAGATGAAAAAGAGTTTCCATTCATTACTGTCATGGTTGTCATCACAACACTGATGATGTCCCTGCCACTTCCATCCAAAACCAGAGTTAGAAAAATGGGAAGCTGAGTTTGGTTCCCCAGAAAAGGAGCTTTAGGACCTGCACCCCAGCTGCCCCTCAGCAGGGGGACAGTGTTGGTCCTCCACCCCCCTCCTAGGGGGCAATCATCACCCATATCCCCACGGAGGGTCCCTCAGCACCCTCCCTGCTGTGCCACCCCTGTTACCACTGCTCCTGTGACACAGCACAGCAGGATGGCACAGCATGGCATGGCACAGCATGGCACAGCATGGCATGGCACAGCATGGCATGGCACAGCATGGCACAGCATGGCAGTGCTGGGTGAGCAGCTGTGGTGATGCCCATCAGCTCTAAGAGGAACCCACACACCACAGTTTCCCATCAGTGAACTGGCCAAGAAGTTCATTAAAGCAGGATGGTGCAAGGTGAGCCCTGGGCACCCTCCCATGGCCCCAAAGCACCACAGGACACAGCAGGGAGAGACGTGGGGTGGTCCTGTAACATCCCCCACCCCCTTCACTCCCGCGTGGTTGGATGTCTCCAAACTCTACAAGTGTCTGGGCTTGGAAGATTCCTCTGGCCAGCCCGAGGGAGGGATGCAGGAAGGGCAGGCAGGTAGGGAATGCTCTTCCAGCTCCATCATCCTACCCCAGCATCCCTCCTGAGACTTCTACCCAATCAAACTAATAATTATGCATAAAAATAGGTCTGGAGCCTTGGGGTTATATAAGGAGGAGCTGTGAGAGGACAAGCCTGGGGGACCAACCCAGGGGCTCATTCCAGCTGCTCTTACAGCTCCAGCATGGTGAGTGCTTTGTTTTGCTGCAGAAGCTGTGACTGCAGCTGGGCTGGCAGCTGAAGCACACCCCACCCCACCCACCCCCCAAAAAAAAGACAANCCCCAAAAAACCAAAAAAAGACAAAAAAAGCTACAAAGCTACTGCAGTCCAGAAAGTTGCAGCTGGCCTGGAACTGGGAGATGCTGGAGGGCTGAGCTGATCCCTGCTGGAGCTCAGCTGCAGAGCTCTCCCTGGAGCAGAGGGGGCTCCAGCAGCTTTTATCCGGGAAGGAATTATCCCGAATCGTGGCTGCCAGCCAGAAGCATCAGGAATCCTCATCCCAGCAGCAGGAAGGACGATCCCAACACCACCACTCCCAAGGGGCTCCAGGGCACTGGGGGCCCAGCAGAGGACTGGGACAGGGTCCTGGGACACAGCCCCTTGTCTGTGTTCCTGCCTGGATCTGCTCGGGATTTGGGCTGGGAGAGCAGCAGGATCCCACCAAGACAGGTTCCCGGCCCCCAGCAGACACCTGGAGTGGGATAAACTCTACATTCCTCTACCTGTACCTGCAGCAGGCAGGCTGGCAGCACGCAAACATCTCGTTAAACATTCAAATCCAAGGTGACCCCACGGCACCACCTGCAGCCGTCAGGGAGGAAAATAAAGGGCAGCAACTAAACTTCAGCTGCAAAACCTGTGTGCAGACCCGTCCCCGGGCTCAGTGCCAGCCCATGGGTGGGGTGAGGATGGAGCAGGGCAGGGGGAGCCCGGGACTCCTCTCTGCACATCCCTGCATGAGCAGATCGGTGCCTGAGTCCCTGCCGGGGGATGCGGGGCGCTGGGCGCTGGGGCGCAGGGGGACGAACGGCACCGGTTTCCCTCCATGTGTTTGTCCTCCTCCTCGCTTTACTCCTTGTCCGGAGCCCGGGACGCGGTGGCAGCGATGTGATTCCTCGAAAGCTGCTCGCCAGACGCCCACCGAGAGGGAGGGAGGGAGGCCAAGGGCCAGCGCCGGCCCCCTGTGCAGCCCGGGACCGTGTCCCATGTCCCCAGGCGCTCTGCCAGCTCCGGAGCACTCGCACTGACAGCCTGTCCTGCCCTGTCCTGTCCTGCCCTGCCCTGTCCTGCACAAGCCCCCGCCAGCCCCTTCTCTCCACAACCCCCCTGCTTCATCCTGCTCCCACCCCACATCCAGAGCATCCCCAGTTGTGACCTTCCCAGGGCTCGGGCCATGCCTGCCCGTGCTTCTCATTCCATCCTGCAGGAATGTCATCTGGGAGAACTGTGCAAACACCAGGTGCTGTTTGCACACCAGAGTCCTCCTCAAATACACTAAAACCTCTGATGCTCCCTGGGGCTTCTGTGTGTTCAGTTTAAAACATCCTCTGGCTGGTCCTGCACTGGGAAACAAATCATTGCCAGCCCCATCCTCACCACCTGGAAGGAGCCCCACAGCCCCTCTGAACCCTCTAACAAGGTCCAGCATCTTCCAGGCCAGTGCTGGGCTGGTGGCAACAGATTTCACCCTGACAGGTTTCCCACCAGGTGCTCAGAGGCTCACAGCCTGCTTTGGGTTGGAAGGACCTCAAAGCCCCCCCAGTGCCCCCCCTGCCATGGGCAGGGACCCCTCCCACCAGCCCAGGGGGCTCCCAGCCCCATCCAACCTTCAGCACTGCCAGGGATGGGGCAGCCACAGCTTCTGGGGGTGACCTGGCACAGGGAGAAACACCCCCCTGAGATGCCCAACTCCACACATTTGTAGCCATACTTTAATGTATGGCTTTAATACTTTAATTACTTCGGGTTAATGCCCCGAAGTGCTGCCCGAGCCCCTCTGCCTGGCACTGAAGCTTTGTGCCTGTGTCAGACCCTGCCCACACACAGGAGAAGTAAGACAGGGGTTCTCGATGCAATTTCAGCTTTTAACTCCCCTCAGTGCTTATCAGCAGAGTGCAGACACCTGAACAAGAGCTGCTGCCACGCAAACCACACCCTCTGTCACTTCAGAGAGGTGACAATTCCCCAGTGCCCACGCGTGCCCGGGTCCCCGTGCCACCAGGGCACCAGTGGACATGCAGCAGCAGTCACAACCACAGCCCCAGGATGCACCTGGAGGCACAAACCAGGACGTTTATTGTGATGATCAGAGCCAAGGAGCCACCCAATTCCAAACCAAAGCCCAGGAGCAGCTGCAGTGCTGGGGGGCTCCCTGGCACCCCACTCCCCTGCACCACGGGACGCAGGACCAAGCACCCCCAGCTGCTCAGGAGGTGGAAGGGAGCATCCACCTCCCGGATTTCCCAGACCTTATTCTCCCATACAAGAAGACAAGATCTGTTCTATGTTTGAGAAGAGCAACTGCTGTGCTGGGAGGAGCCCAGCTCAACCAGCCCCTTCCCATGCCTGGTCCTACAGACCCTCCTGCTCAGGATTTCCTCTGTCCTACTGACCTTCCTGCATGAGCTCTTCTCCTCCAGGTAAAACACCTGAAATCAGCTGTTACACAAACACCATTCTGAGCATACATTAGAATTCTGTGGGAGTAGAATTTAATTCTAACCCTCATGGCATTTCTGTGTTTTCCTCCATTAATTCATTGCTGCCTCCAAGGTGTGCCGATGCAGCCACAGCTTTTCATCACTCTTACACAGAGAAAAACCACATTAGAGGCTGCAAATGTTCTTAGGCCTGTCTGCTAAAACAGAATTTTTAATGTTTCCTTTTTACCCCCCTTTCTGTGCAGCCAGGGCACTGAATCATCTGTTTGATTAATGCCTCATTCATTTTACCAAGTCCCCACACTCTCGAGACCCACGAACTGAAAGGCTGTCTGTGTGGGCAAGGGTCACTGAGCTGCCATTCATTTGCAGAGACAAGCACCTCTTTTTCACCTGGGACATGCCAAATTCTTTCACTGAAATTGTATCTTTCCTGCAGCCCTAAATCTACCCGACAGAGCCTGGGTTTGGCTCTCCCACTGCCCCACACCTTTGTCCTGGGGGAATAGGGTGTCCAGAGGCAATGAAGTTTCAAGAACTTAAATCAACAACTTAGAGCTTTTTGAGAGTTTTATCCACTCCAAAGGAAGCAAAATATTTATCTCTCAGTCTTTAAACTCTGCCCTTTACTAGCAGGGGACCCAGCAACTTCTGACCTGAAGGACTTGAAAGCCAAGCAGGGATTTCCTCCTCTCTGTGCATGGATGGTCAGTGGGATACTGGAGAAGAGTCCAGCCCCAGCATGGCAGCAGAGGCAGGGAGACACAGAAAAATAAATCTCTTGTGAATTCTGGATCCAATTAAAATTATTTCAGGCTTAATGATTTGAGGTGCTGCTGCTGACAGAGAGCTCCAGACCTGATTGCAGTGCCCAGCTCCTATTTTTACACCATCCCTCTGCAAACCAGAGACCATGGGTGGAAGCTCCAAAAGCTTCGAAGGTGCCTGCAGCAGCGAGAGCCCCCAGGACCCATCCCAGGGGTGGGGACAGACCCCCCCTTCCCGAGGGGGGGCAGGTGACCAGCTGCACTTCCCCCACTCTGTGGAGTTTGAGGTCTCAGCTCAACGGGGTGCTGAGACATCTCATATAAACAGTTCTATGAGAAGGGCTGGACCAGATGATCCTCGAGGTCCCTCCCATCCTGACGGTCTGTGATTCTACAGCACAGATGACTAAAATGGGGGAAATGTGATACTTTGTCTGTCCAAGAGAAGTTTGTTCCCCAAGGAGCTGCACATTGAGCAGAGATCAGCCGGGGACAGGAGCCCAGAGGAGGGATGCAGCAGTTTTGTCACGGCCACAGCAAAGCCAACCAGGGGCAGCTTTGCTCAGCCCCTGGTGAGGTTCAGACATGCAGGAGGCAGCTGTGCACCCCCAGAGCCTGGGGGCTCCAGGATGATGTCTGCAGACAGCCCTCACCCAGCACCGTGTGCCCAGGGCTCCGGGGCTGCAGGGCAATGTAGGAAAGGTTCTGCCTGTCGGTTCCGCTCACTCGCAGCGGGCCAGGTCTCACGTGGGATTAGAGAGTGTCTGGGCTAAGGGGAAGTGATGTTTTGTGAACCTGCGGGAAGGAAAATGAAAATACAGCAAGGGAAGGCTCACATGGATCAGAGAAATCAGTGCCAGTTGCCCTGATTTGATGGAGGACACAGATTCTGGTGACATCCCCCAACTCTGCTGCATTACGGGCACTACAGGAAGGGGCTCAGCCCAGGGTGCAGTTACATGCACACACATAAGGGACAGAGAAATAAAGAAATCTCATCCCTGACTCCAGAGAGGGATGGCAAATGCTCAGAATTACAGCCTTTGTTCCCACCAGCTCCCAGCTCCACCTGTGTCTCCATCCCTTCATGCCCTCACTGATGTCACAGAGGGTCTCATCCTGCACACTGCCCAGAGATGCCACTGGAGATGGCAGCTGACCCTGAGCGCCAAGGTGAGGGGTGGAATCATTGAATCACAGAACCATTTTGGTTGGAAAAGACCTTTAAGACCACTGAGTCCTCTAACCCAGCCCTGCCAAGGCCACCCCTGCCCCATGTCCCTCAGCACCACATCTCCAGGCTTTGAAACCCCTCCAGGGATGATGGGGACCCCACCTCTGCCCTGGACAGCCTGGCCCAGGCCCTGACAACTCTTTCCAGGGAGAAATCATCCCCAAGCTCCAACTTAAACCTCCCGTATTTACATCAGGGACGTTTCCTTCTGAACATGCCAGGGATTGATTGACCCTGCAGTCCCTGGGGCCAAAGCAGACTTTCTCCAGGACCCTGTCCCCTCTGAGGCACTGGGGAGCCCCGCACTGTCCCCAGGCAGGGACAGGGACTGTCCGTCCATGGCTGAGTGCCCTGTGCAAATGGTTCTGAATAAAAGGCTTTCCCCAGGACACCAAGTGCTGGGCGATGGCTTCCAGAGCCGCCAGCTCCTGCGTTACGCGCTCAATTAGGTCCTTACTCTGCAGAAATAGATGGGTAAATAGACAGAGGAGCACAATCCTGTCATTCTGACTGCTAAAGAAATGAAGGTGGCTGCACGGTCAGTGCTGATGGTGTCAGAAACAGGAGGGGAGGGAGCAGGGCTGTGCCTGGCAGTGATCAGAACTGTGATCTCCCCGGGTGATGGAGGCAGCGCCTTGTGCTGCAAACACCTCCTGGTGCCAGGCTGCTACACAAACACAGCTCCAAACCTCTCACTATCTCTGAGATCCCCTGCTCCTTATCTGTCACTCAGAGCTCCCGGAGTTTAGCAAAGGAAACAGAGGCTCCGGACCACCAGAGGTTTAATTCCCAGCTGCTGTGGAGATGCTGGTACCCAACCACGGGCAGGAAGAGCCCCAGGTTCCAGCAGGGTGCCCAGGCAGGGGCTCAGCACACCCAGGGGCACCTTTGCTTTGCCATCACGGATAAAGCCACGTCCTTCACATCACCACAGAGATGGTAAATACAACCCCAAGGGGTGGAGGGCAGGGGGAACCCACTGGGGGAAGCAGCAGTCGCCTGTCCCTCCCGGTGGTCCCAGCTCAGGACGGGTAAAGGGCAGGCTGGGAGCACTGGCAGGGATGGAGGCATCACCCACACAGCCTGGGGGAGCCTCACCCTGCCACACAGACCCCCTGGTGTCTGGCACCAAGCTGTGTCCCCCTGAGCTCCCTGGGGCTGGCAGGAGCAGGGTGGGTGGGTGCGAGCACTTCCTTGGCTACAGCCAGGCTTGGGGGATGCAGACCCGTCAGGAAATCCCAAAAAACCTGGAGTGGTGGCAGAACAAGCTCTGCCCCTTGCAGCAGAGCACTCCAGGACTTGGGGTGGGTGTAGACACCCGGAGCCTGAGGAGAGGTTCTGTCCCAGCAGCAGCAGGCAGGAATGGAGCTGCAGATGTCTCAGCCTGGCTGTAGCTGGGGAAATCCATCAGGGACTGTGATAAGGAGAAGCCACGGGATTACCCCGGGCTGGGAAACGCCGTGTACTGCGAGCTCAGCTCCCCCAGCCTCACAACAGGAGAATTGATTCAGACAAAACCCTTCTAAATGGTTTATATTCTTAATACGTTATCAAATTAGCTACAAAGCTGCGACAGTGACAGATGTAATTTACCTATCTCATGCAAGCACCAGATACTCTACAACACAGTAAATTGATTTACAAAGCCGGGAGGCAAAGCAGTGCTACAAGAGATTATTTATTGACCCAGGGACAGCAAAGTGTGCACTGGGGAGAGGTGAGTCCATCCCCTCCTGTCTGCTCCAGCAGCCCCCAGACATCCAGAGAGGCTTTGGGGGTGCACAGGGCAGCGGGGCTTTTGGGGCAGCCTCTTGTAGGGCAAAGCTTGATAGAGGGGATGGCATGCTGTGCTTCCTCAGTCTATATCAGAATTCTGTTTAAGATAACCCCTAGCTATAGCAAAGCACTTTTAAAATACTGCTTTGAAGAGATCAAACACATTAAAACATCCTTTTATAGGTGGGAAGCTGCTTCCTGCCACCTCCCCAGATGAGATTCACCCTTTGTGCCCCTCAATAACAAGCCCAGCAATGATGCTCCTGCCTGTTCCAAGGTTAAAATCAGGGCAGGCCAGGAGGGTGGGTGATGGAGAACATTGCTCCCCAACATCCGTGGAGGACTCAGGGAGAGGCTGATGTGCCTCCCCGCAGATGCTCCACCCCTGCTGGGGGATGTCTGCCCTTCCACGTCAGCACAGAACCCACCAGGCCTCCTTCAAACCCTCCTTTGTCAGCCAAACACGCCCCATCTGCAGCTCCTTCCCACCGAAAGGTAATTACCTTAAGAGCTCATTACGGCTCCAGGATGTGCAATTACTGCCTGGAAATAATGAGCTATTTTTAACGTGTCAGCGTAAAAAAGTGGCAGATTGACAAGAATTATTCCTCAAGCAGCAAGCGAGGCAACTGTCTTGTTAAAACTGACTCAGTTTTTGGCTAGTGAAGAAGTTTGTGTCCCCTGAGAGCAGGTGGGGACCTGTCCTGACAGAGCAGCCCCGTGTCCTGCAGGGATCCAGGCAGAGGTTGTGGTGTCCTCAGGACCTGGGGAGGGGAACAGCCCAGCCCTGCCTTCCTGGCAGCCTCCAAAAGGCAAACAGCCACATGTCCAGGGAGATGAGGGTGGAGGATGACTCCAGGAACACCGTCTGGGGCCCAAGAAAAGGGAGATGCTGGACTGGACACTCAAAAGTGACAAATATCCCACAGATGCTGCTCAGGAATCTGGAACTGTCCCCTGGATCTGAGGGGACTCTCTTGAAGATTCTGCAGCTCTTGTTGCAGTGGTCATTGTCCCAGTGACAAAGGCCACGGGGTCATCTTGCCCCAGCCTGGGCACCAACCCACTGGCAGCCGAGGTGGCTGCCCCCCCCCAGACCCCAGTGGGGCAGATGGGGCTGCTTGGGGAGAGGCTATGGGAATGGTCTTCCCCAAAAAAGAAAAAGCCTAACTGCCCCATCCCTTCCGAGGCCACCAGCAGCACAAGAACCTCAGCAGGCAGCAGCCCCAGGTCACCACGGACACCTGTGGGCAGGCAGAAACATTCCTGGGACAGCCCAGGAGGTGAAATGCTGGGAGATTTCAGCCTCAGGGGGAGAGAAAGGTAAAAAAAAGGGCTGATGTATAGGAAAATAACAGAGTCCCTGGCTGGAAGCAGCCAACCTGCCTGATCCCTGACAAGAATTCCCAGGTCTCCTCCCCACGGGCACAGGCAAGGGCCCCACACACCTTCCCTGCCACAGCTCCATCCATGCTGAGGTTCCTCCATTCCCACAGCACCAGACACCCCACATCCCCAGCAGAGCATCAGTCACCTTCCCAAGCACCGTGTGAAGCTCCCCCCGTGCTCTGAAGAGCTCTCCCAGCACAGACTTTGCCATCCCCTCCTAAATCTCAGCTGCTAAAACTCTCCAGGAGCTGCCTGGCCACCTGCAGCTGCCTCCTGCCACGCTCTCCAGAGTGGCTCCACAAGCACTGACAGATACAAGAGCAGGGTAGGATGATGTCAAATAAGCTTAAAACGTGGATGGATTACAGTGCCATAAATATTTTAAGGGCTTGAGTGAATCTGTTGCTCACCCTGCACCGAGCTCCAGTGGCCCTCCCAGCCCTTCCCCGGCTGTGGCCGCCATCCAGGCAAAAGCATCATATTTATACCCAGGAGCTGCCACCTGCCTCCCTGACAGCCTGAATAAAGGCCAGAATCATTGTAGCACTTACAGGGGAACCAAGTGCATTTGAAATTGTCTCTTTTAGCTTCTGTAGCTTGTCAGATGATTTCCTTTTCCCGACCACACCTAGAAGGCAGTGTGCCTGCTCCCCGGGCTGCTCCACACCAGCTTGCTCACCTGGCATAGCACAGCAGTAAAAGGCACTGTATTGCCTTCTCCTGGCCATGGAGAAAACCCCAGCACAGGGAAGGGCACAGCTCCTCCAGCAGCAGCCACACCAGCACTGCTGGCACCAAGAACCTGCCCTACACCTTAAGGAATCCCATCACCTGCAGGCAAGGAACGATTCGAGTCACTTCTGACCAACGCCAGAGAGAAACTCATCCCTCTGGAAGAGGCACACTGGAGCATCCAGCAGGAGCAGGATGCTTTGCAAATCCTTCTAACAAGTGCAGAGCATCAGTGCAGATGTGGGGAGTTGTCCCCAGGCTGCTGCTGGGTACCCAGGTCCCGTCAGAGGGATGTCTGGGTTTGCCAAACCTACCCCTGCTGTGCTGTGTGTCATGGTGCAGCCCCTCCTGCCAAGGGCTGGGTGCCTGAGGGACAGGCCAAAGGGGACATCGTAGGATGCAAAATCTTTACAGATTGTAGCACCCTCCTGCCTCCATCACTGGTGCTGAGGACCTGAGGATGCTGAGGGTCAGACCTTGGGAGCCCTGGGGGGGTCCCCAGAGCCCAGCAGCTGGGGGGAGGTGGGATCTGGATGAACCCTGGTTGGTTACAGCTCCTCACCCCCAGGGCCAGGGCTGGATGTCAAGCTCCAGCACCACCTCCCTGAGGCAGCAGGGGGGATGAGGGCATCTCCCAGGCGATGGCATTGTCCCCTGCTCCCCCGTTCCCATGGCAATCCCCAGCCCATCCAGCTGCACCCTCACCCAGACTTTCCCTGTCTCTCCACAGAGATCCCTGGAACAAAGCAGATTAAAGCCACCAGGCAGAGTCTGGGGGGCTGAGGGCAGTCACTGCTGTCGGGCTCTGCTGCTGCCTTCTCCAGTGTCCTCACATCTTCTCTTCTCCACTTCAATAGCCCCGGGACCTCCAGGCTTCCAGATCCTAAAGACTTTCTGTTCTCATTTCCTTTGGAAAGCTGGGGTTGCTTGCAAGCCAGGATTATTAGTCAGCATGTTATATAGTGCAAGGGTAATGAGAATTAAATCGATTCATGAGAAGTACCTGCTCAGCATGTTTCTTATCTATTTTTCAAACATAACTATATCAGATTCTGGCTTTTTTTTTTTTTCCCCAGTTCTAATATACTGTCCATTCTCTGAGTTCAGTATATAGATAACATATAGTTACAATGGCTATGAACTACATGATCTGTGTAGTCCTAAAGCCTCTCTCTGGCTCCAAAATGGCTTAATCAATTTTTGTAATTTTTTTATTAAAGGAGACTTTCCTATTGGCAGCTAGATGGATATTTCCTGGGGATCCCAGATTATGTGCCAAGCTAAAAGCCAATATGATCTGAAACAGCTCTGCTATAAACCCCTGAAAACTAGAAAAACCTCAGTGGTATGACAGATACACCATGACAATTAAAGTCTTTGGTAACAGACATTATGCAGCCAAAATATTCTGTTTGCAGCTGCAGCATTAATCACATTTTGATACCCAGCATCATCTAGCTGAGGCCTCTGGCCTGGTGAAGCACATCCCCACACAGATTTGTTAATCATCACTTACAAAAATGTCTATCTGGTGAGACACGGGTACCTGGGCCACTTTCCTTCACCCCCAAACCAGCCCAAGACTCTTCTCCACCCTCAAGGATACAGTGCTTATGGCTTTTATTGCTGGATATGGAATGGTAAAATTGTGCCAGCCCTGATTTTCCCCAGAGCTGCTCAGTCAGGGCAGAGCTGGCTCTGCCAAGGCAAAATCACATTTCCCAGTATTGAGCCCAGCTCCAGTGAGACCACAACCCAGCCAGGAGCAGGGAGAGGCTCCCAGCCCAGAACCCTAAAGAAAATATGTGAAAATTGTTATCTTAAAACCATTAGGGCCCAGCCTGCCCATGGCTCTGAGCCTCTCCAGAAGGAATTCCAAACCTTTGCATTCCCACATCCTCCAGGCAGCTTTTCCAGCCTGTCTCTGTGTCTGCAGAGGAGCCGTGCCCGTTCCCACCAACATCCCAGCATCAAACCATCCCTGGTCTGAGCTCCCTGGGGGTGCAGAGCCCCGGGTCCTGTCAGGAGCCCTGGGGACACCCGCTGGTGGCAGCACAAAGCTGACCCTGGGAGCAGCTGAAAGATCCCGGGGGGTAAAACACAGATTCTGTAAACCTGGCAGCCTCCTGCTGGATGGGACAGATGCTGACCTCATCGAGGAAAATAAGAGTTTGTCATATTTACTCCCTCCAAAAAAGAGGCAGGGGAATGACGATGGCATCTTGCAATTGTGTGTAGAACAAAGTGCATCCTCCCGAAATTCCAGCTGCCAGGTCACTTCTGCAAGTGCAGCCTGCAGTTAGGAGAGATCTACAGGGATGCTGACCAGGGGCAAAGTGAGGGCTGCATCTCTGAAGTGAGGATGCAGGAGGAACAAAGTGCCCAGCTGCTCCCCAGGACCATGCAATTCCAGTCCACTGGCAGGTGCAAAAATTCTCTTTTTGCTGAGAAAAAGAGGCTGCTCTCCACTGGCAGCCTGAGGCACAGCTCCCATGACTTCCCTCTGCACATCCCTTGACAGAAAAATAATCAGACTCCAAGGACCAGGCATTTTTTTTTCAGATATTCAGCCCTGTCTTGGCCATAATTGTACAACAGGCACGAGAACCTCTGCAGGAAAACTGCCCAGCCAGCCCCAAATCCCAGAGGTCATCTTTGAAACAACCATGTCCTGGTACATCTCACCCGGTAAATTCCTGGAAAATCAGATTATTGCAAAATCTGTGCCACGGAGCAAGAGGACAGAAAGGTGGACATCTCTTCCCACACTGACTGCCTGTCTGGAGGATGAGGCTGCAGCCACTTCGGACTCTGGACATGCACATACACCCTCCTGCACATACACCCCTGCACATACACCCTCCTGCACATACACCCTCCTGCACATACACCCATACACACCCCCCTGCACATACACCCTCCTGTACATACACCCCTCCTGCACACACACCCCCTGCACACACACCCCTGCACACACACCTTCCTGCACATACACCCCTCCTGCACACACACCCCTGCACACACACCCCTGCACACACACCCTCCTGCACACACACCCCTGCACACACACCCTCCTGCACATACACCCTCCTGCACATACACCCCTCCTGCACATACACCCTCCTGCACATACACCCCTGCACATACACCCTCCTGCACATACACCCTCCTGCACATACACCCTCCTGCACATACACCCCTGCACATACACCCCTGCACATACACCCCTGCACACACACCCTCCTGCACATACACCCCTGCACACACACCCTCCTGCACACACACCCCTGCACATACACCCTCCTGCACATACACCCCTGCACACACACCCCTGCACACACACCCCTGCACACACCCCCTCCTGCAGCACTGTTGCTGTCCCCAGCAGACCCTGTCCCCTGCCTGCCTCCTGCCATGCAGCAGCCACAGCCCCTGCAGACACTTGCCCAGGACTCAGCAGCCTCCCAGGCAACTCCAGATCATCTGCATGAAATTGCTCTCACACTGCTGTGATAATTTACTCTGGAAAAAAATTAAAATTAATGAATTTGACCTGAAACCACCTTATTTGCAGGAGCAACTCCAAAGCTTTCTGTAACCAAACAATAATTGGGTTGGGGTTTTTGTGGCCACAGAGAAGTGGCTGATGACAGCAGCACTGTTCAGTTCACTCTGCAACATCCCCAGTGCCTGACCCAGTGCTAATGAGGGACTGTCTGCTCTCCACAAAACCGACAGCAAGGGAGCTACAGCCCTTCCATTCACCCAGGAAACCCCTGCTCACCCCCCCAGCCTCCTCCAGGAACTCTCTGGGGTTCCTCACAATGGACAGCAGTGCCAGGCTTCCTCAGCTGTTTGGAAACCAGGAGCAGGGTGATTCTGGGGGGTTTGCTCTGCAGTGCCAGCCCCTCACCACAGCTGCCCTGGCCAGGGCAGAGGGATGTGCTCCCATTCCCAAACAGCTCCCATCCCCAAACGCGCTCTGCACCAGGTCTGGGACGCAGCCCCCAAGTCCCCCAGAATGTTGAAGTGTTGAGGGCACCACAGGGTCTGTTTTTTCTCACTGGCAAACTCCCATGACAGTGTGAGACAAAGCTGAGCACACACCATCCTCAGCCACGTAGGACCAAGCACCAAAGTGCTGTTGAGAAGCTGTCCCCAAGCCAGCAAGGACCCCACCTCCCCTTGGCACCCAAACTCAGCCCATGCTGTGCAGGCAGAGGCTGCTCCCAGCACCCCTACCCGTGCTGAGGGACTCACCTTCTTGCACCACACTGCACACCCACCCTCCGTGAGCACTGGAGGACCTTCCACAGACTGGGGGCATCTCCACCGGGACCTTCCCAAAACGACTGAGAGCATCCTACTGAGGGCCTTGCTCTCTGCAGTCTTTGTCCACGCATCATACATGGCTTCCAGGAGAAGCCAGCCTGCAAGGTTTCGGCTAGAAAACAGGTCTAGGAGAGGGGTCATGGACACTTTTGGTGCCTCTGGTCTTGTATGGGGCAAACCAGTCGGGGTGGCAGCCTTGGCTCTGCTGGAACGTGGCCACAGACGTCATTCCCATAGACAGAATCCCTGTGAGCTCCTGAGGAGTGAGTCAAAAATTAAAAATAAGTGGGCTGCTCAAGGCACTTTTAGTATTCCCCAGACACCTTAAAGAAAGCCTCCTACTGTGCATTACCTAATTTTTACAGGATAGAGGCAGAAAATGTCTCCTTTCATGATGCTGCTGCGCAGCTTCCTACAACGGCATCGCCGCCTGTGCACGTGTGTTTGTGCCCGTGTCTATATTTGTCTTCAACATCTTCTATGGGAAAGTGATAAGCAGAGCAGTTCTTTCAGGAAACAGGCTCCTGAGAGGACAGCCAGCAGTTTCACAGCAGGTGATGTTGTAAAACAGGTATGAAAAGTTAACAGAAAATAGGCGTTTCAGCTGGTGAGGAAATAGCAGCACTAGAAATATTTTCCCTGGGTCTCCATAACAACTTGTGGTTCTGCCTCCCATTAACATGTGAGTAAATAAGTCACTGGTTTTCCAGTGGATTTCAGTGGACATTTTCCTCAGCTTTTTTTGTATCCTTTGTATTTAACACTGTATCTTGGAAATGAACTCAAGAGGGAAAAGAAGATGAAACCCAGGAAACTCTCAGCTTTGACAGCTCGTCTCCAAAGCACATTGTGCATTCCAGGCAATTTCCTTCCAGCCCACAAACCACAGGTATGTAAATGTTGGAGCAAGGAATGAGGGATGCTGCCCCAAGAGCGTGCAGCTCTGCTGAGGTACAACTGGGCCAGAACTGTGAGGTTCTGCCATATAAATACATTTCCAACACTCTACACAAAGCCATTCCTTTGCACAGAGTCAACACAACAAACCAACCAAGGAAACCTGCACCACTGCTCTCCCCATCCCTGCGACTGGGAGGGGGCAATCCCACACCCACTGCCACCCAGAGACTTTGTTGATGGAGTTCTTGAGGGCCAGGACTTCTCCTCACCACCCCCATGCACTGGTGGTGGCTTTGCTGGAGCCTCGCTGGTGCCAACCCAAAATCAGGGGGTGCTCAGAGCCATCCCCACCACAGAGACACAGCCTGGGACCCAGAGTCCATCTCACTCCAGAGATTTGGCACCAGTCCTTGTCCCTGCCCTGCGGGGTGAGGCTGGGGAGGTTCTGGGGCAGACACAAAGCCTTGTGGTCCCTGGTGCTGTGGGCAGCTGGGAACAGCCTGTGGTGCAGAACACATCACCTGTGCCCAGGTCTTTGGACAAGGGACCCCACCAGGCAGCCGCCTGCTAGCCTATTTCCCAGAAAAACCAACTGGAAACTCTCAGAAGATAAAAAGATAATGAACAAATAACCTTCACAGTAGCCAGTGCTGCAAAAGCCCCAAGGTTCCCCTTTGTGCTGAGTGCCTGTTATTAATGGTCCTGTCAGGCCTCCTAATGAACTTTGTGCTTCATGTGGAAAACGCGGGGTTTGTCCGAGAGCACAGACAAGAGCTCCTTCCCATTTATTCCCAATCTTACACGAGAAAGTTCTTACAGTCTCAACCTCAGAAACCCCATTTTAATATTAATTTTCTCACGTCCCCACGCTCCTGTAGTACTACTGAGGTCTGAAACAAAATGCCACTGCCTTCCCAGGAAAATGCTTGGTGCATCAAGCAATGGCAAATCGTTAATTATTTCAGGCCTTTTATACCACCCCTGACACCACAGTGAAGAAGAATTTAAAACATTTCCTCAGACAAGAGCTCAGTCAGAGGCAAACCGCAGCGCCGGGGCTGTATCCAGAGGGCACTGCCAGGCTGCTGCCCGGGGTCTGCAGGGACACGCAGCACAAGGTGCTGAAACAGGAATTAAATACACTGCTGGAGCAGGGCCTGGCCTGGGGGATGAGCAGAAAGCCTCTGGGAATGGCTGCCCCTCTCTGCCAGCCAGGCCATTCCCTAGGGATGTGTCTTGGGATAGTGACAGCCCCAGAGTGGAGTCCCCAGAACTCATGGGTGCAGCCAGCACAGTGACAAGGGACAAAGAACTCATGGGCATTGCTGCCTTCTTCTCTGATGGCCCCCACACTGCAAACCACTGCCCTGATCACCCACAGGTGATTCTGTGATATGTAATATTATGGAAACAGCAGCTTTGCTGAGTCCAGAGAGCCCAACGCCAGGATGTTCAGGCAGCTGCTGGGAGCCCCTGTGGTGAGACCCACAGCCCTGCTCACTGGTAGACAGAGACTGTCCCCTGGAGCCCAGCAGAGATGGGGGACAGAGTCCTCCCCAAACCAGCAAACTACTGCAATATACATTAAAAAACCCAATAACAAAACCACTTACAAAGGTGACAACCCAGCTTCCCCAGCGCACTGCCCACTGCCTGCAGCAGCTCTGTCCCCCCAGCACTGTCCCTGAGCCCACTGGGGACACTGGGATGAGCTCCCCAGATTTCTCTGCCTGCCAGGATGGGCTGCTCAGGAATGAAAATTAGGGCAAAAGAGAGGAAGGACTCATCCAAGCTCAGACAATGAACCGTTCCTTCAACACGGGAATGTTACCAAATTAAACTTCAGATACTCAAATAAAAAAGGCTTTATCTAGAAACAGAATGTCCAGGTGTTATGTAGCACCACCAAACCCCTACTCACACCTTTCTCAAGCACAGCCAGAGGCTAATTTTCCTGAGAGATTTAATCAGTGCCAGTATCTGGGACGTAAATAAGACCTTTAAAATCAGCTCTGCCTCCCTGCACTTCTCCCTTCCCCAGCCACGGAGAAGCCAGATGACACGTCAGAAGGGCCACATGTTGGGGGGGGTTAAAGCCCATCCACATCCCCACACCCTGCCGGGGTGGGCAGCACCAACACACGGGTACAGCAGCAGAACCACCCCCTACAAACTTCCAGCAGCAGCTCTGCTCCCCCAGCCCTGCGCCGTGACGAACAGCGCTGCGCCTGAGGATGATGACTTATGATGCTTTGGACAGTTTCTCCATATTTAAGTAAAAATAGAAATACAAAAATTGGAAACAACAGGCGTTAGAAGCAGCCTAGGCAAGGAAACACACTACGGATTTCGGCTAGACCTGAAATATCTGCACTCGTGAGGGAATGACCTTCAAAATTCATTCAGTGCTCGCAGACTGCACGGTGACGGTTCCTTACTTGTGAGACATTATACATTCCCACTCCGGGGGCTTTAATTTTGCACGGGCTATAAATACTTTGCTCAGAAGGTAGCATGAAAGCAATGGAAAACAAATATTTAAGTGGGGTAACCTTGATTGTCAGGGCAATACCAGCTAATGATTTCATGCATACTAAATACCAGGATCCACTGTTTGCTATG
The DNA here is from genome assembly GCA_038090715.1 of Florisuga fusca. Classification (NCBI taxonomy): domain Eukaryota; kingdom Metazoa; phylum Chordata; class Aves; order Apodiformes; family Trochilidae; genus Florisuga; species Florisuga fusca. The sequence goes on from JAAWXA010000037.1 coordinate 549,947, forward strand.
CTGAACACAAAGCAAGCCCCTGGAATACATCAGCAAGTAGTATTTGCTCTTTAAAAAAAAAAACCAAAATCAACACATGCAAAATGACGACACCTTGTTAAATTATCTTAAGGACAGAAAATCCAGATTTTTCTAAACTGCATTGACTACACTTCCTCAAACTACATTTTTCCATTGAATTCGTGTTAAAATCAAGCTCTGAGAGACGAATTAGTTTTGCTCGTGCAAAATAAACTGGGTTGCCGTTATAGTTGTTTACTGGGTCACACACTACAACGCGGGGATCTGGGGAGGTGGGGACCAGCATTAGCATTCTTCAGCCGCTTTCGTGGTTTTTCGGGATTTTTTTTTTTTTTTTTTTTTTTTTCCAGAAAACACCGTATTTATCCACTTTAAACAATTCAAGCAAAACCGACGGTGCCCCCCGAAGCCCGCAGCATTCCCTGGGATCCGTTCTGAAACAGGGACATTTAAAGCATGTTTCCCCTCGTACGTGAAGAGATGCCCCCCCCCTCCCCGGCGCTGCAGGACGGGTAGAGCTGGGGAGCTCCGGGGGAGGCTGCAAGGTGGGAGCTGGATCTACGGACATGTCGAGTCACCTTTTTCTCAAAACTCTGCCCTGAATTTTCCACTGCCCAGGGAGCGGGCTGCAGCCAGCTGCTGCCATCAGGAAGAGTTGGGAGCGCTACAGCGGACAGGTTTGCAGAGAGCTCCCTCGCAGAGATGATGATAATAATTGTAGACCGAGAAGTAAGAGCCGGTGGAGCCAGGGCTGCTCCTCTCAGCCCTCCGGTCATACGGTCCCGTTACCTAACTAGTGGCAGCGCAGATAACGAGCGTGTTTTGGTAGTTTTTAGAAAAACGACATCCCAGGGGCGCTGGGAGCTGAGCGATGGCCCCGCGCAGTCCCCGGAGGTGACCGGGCAGGGGGCGACGGCCCCCGCCCCGGTCCTGGTCCCGGTTCTGCCCCACCAGGCACACGGGGCTGGGGTGGGGGAGCAGATCCGCAACCTCTCCCCACCGCTCCGGACTATTACAAAACCCAACAGCTCATTAGGGCAGCGCTGGGCGCTAATGAGGGAGGCAGCGCGGGGGCAGCCCGGGATGCGGCGGAGGTCGGGGAGAGTCCGTCCCTGCCCGCAACCCCCCCCGCATCCCTGCCCCACTACTTGGCTTGTCCCTTAAGTCCCCCCCGCGATGTGCGGAGCCCCCGCAACCGGCAGCGGGGGGCGAGCACCGCACGGTTCCGCGGGGTACGGCCCGGGCTCTGACTAGGACCTTTTACAAACAGAAAGAAGGGCTCCCCAGCCCTTTTCCACGCAAGGGGCACAGAGATGCAGGTGGCAGGGTGANCGCCGCACCGGGTGGCGGGGTGCGGGGCTCCCCCGGGACACCTGGGCTGCGGGGATCCGGACCTCCTGCCCGCAACTTCTGCCCCCGCCCCGCAGCCTGGTAGCTCCCCCCATCCCTCCAGCAGCCGGGGGGCAGCGGGGCAGGGAGCGGGGGGCAGCCCCCGGTGCTGAGGGACAGGGGTTAGTGGTGGCCTTGGCAGTGCTGGGCTAACTGATGATCTTAAAGGTGTTTTCCAACCCAAAGGATTCCCATGGTTCTGTGTGTGTGTGACACAAGTGATGTCGAGCGGGCGGGTGCGTGGGGCCGGGGCTGTCCTCACCCGGGACCACCTGAGCAGAGGTGAGGAGCTGCCCTGCCCATCCTGCGGGAGAGGAGGCCCCGTCCCTGGGGATGGAGGTGGACAAGCTGACCCAGCAGGCCTGCGAGTCACTGCCGAGGCACCAGCCTGTGCCTGGCTGGCAGGGTGAAGACTTTGGTGTCCCCCTGGAGGGGTGAGGCATCCCTCAGAGCAGAGCAGCATGTCAGCCCCAGTGCTGAGGTGGTCCCCAGAGCTTGAGGATTACTCTTCCTGTTCATTTGCTACAGGGGGAAACTTTTAAACCTCTGGTTATTAGACAAAATGGACTCTGAAAGTGATCACTGTTTGCTCAGATGCAGCTGGTGCTACCCTGGAGGAGTAAATACCTGGTGGCAGCGTCAGCAGTGAGCAGGGATGGGAGCCAGGCCAGCAGCACTGCAGAGCTCTGCCTCCAGCCCTGGCTGCTCCCCACCCGGGTGCCACACTCCATCCACGGCCACCCCTGTGCAGAGGAAGGTCCCTGGCGAGGGGCTCAGCACTGCTCCCACCCCCACTCCCAGCTCCTCACATGCTGACAAATGCCTGAACCAGACAGAGCACACGAGGGGCTGTGCTGAGCTGCCTCTGCTCCATCCCACTGCACCTCCCTGACTCAGCTCATCCCTGCCTGGAGACTCAGCTCCATCCCCTCCAGCTGCCACCACAGACTGCAGCGAGCTCTGTCCTCCCTTCATCAGCCCCAGCCTCAGACCCCAGCTGCACAGCTGTCTAAGTGCTCCTGGTATTCTCTGCTCCAACTTTGCCCATTCCCTGTGTTCCCAGCCAGAAAGATGTGTTACAAACCCACGTTCTTCACCTTTCCCCCCAGAGCACAGGCTCCCTGCCCACCACCCCTCCCTTGGTTTCAGGGCACTGTCCCTTCCTGCTCCGTGATGCCCAGCCCAGCTCTCCCCAGCTCTGCTCAAAGGGAGAACTGCTCCAGGGTGCTGATGGCTCTTTGGGTCACCCTAACACACCACCCTTGCTGCAGGGAGCCCATGGTCCAGCATGTAGTGCTGGGACCCAGGGGCTTTCCTTTGGGACCATACAGTTCTGGAGTTGTCCCCATGATGGGTGACAAGGGATGAATTTTTCCCAGCCCCTTGTCTCTCCATTCCCAGCCTGGATGGCTGTACTGGGTCTGCCCACCAAGCTGGACACCCTCACCACAGCTGTACTCTTGGGGACACCACGGAGGAGAACCAAGCTCAGGTGCCTTAGTATCCAACAGGCAATTAACCCAAATATCCAACCAATATAAATGACAGAGTGGCAACAGGATGCTGAGGCAGCTGTGCTGCAGCAGGGAGATACGGGCAGTGGGAAACATCTTGGAGAGGACCTTGTTCTTCTGGAAAAAAAACCCAAAAATGATGTCAATTCCAGAGCCTTGGTCCATGCAGGGTGCCCGTGGTGAGACTGAAGCCTGGGGCTCCCCAGGAGGATGGGCTGTGCCCAGCACGTTGTCAGGAGGCGTGATGCAGAGCCCTGAACAACAACGGCGCTTTTCACAGAGAATGGGACTGGCTCCTGAACCATCTGGGCACTCTTACAAAGATGCTTGTATTCACTAAAGTAGCTGCTACTTTGTCATGTATCCCACTCTGCATAAATTGTTCATCTGCCTCAGAGCTCCCCTTCCGAACCAGCTGAACTGTTAACGAAGAATGGGATCCTCAGCACCAGCAGGTGCTGCTTTCATCAGGAACAGAAGCTTCTGAGCCAGCTGAGCAGCTTAATGAAGAGAGCATTCATGCCACAGCAGCCCCGGCTTTGTCAGGAGCCTCTTGCCCATGCCACGGCTCGGCTCTTTAACTTTGTTCCTCCAGCAAGTGAAGAGTTTTGCTGAGGATCCAGTTTTCAGCACAGAAAGTGTGGGGGTTTTTCTCAAGCCCCTGGCTGAGGCTCTGCAGGAGCCCCCTGGCTGCCTTCATCCCCTCCGCTGCCCCAGCTCCTCCTCCCAGTGTGGCTGCAGGAATCTGGGGGCAGCTCCGTGCTCCTGGCTCAGACTACCTGAGAGGCTTCCCACTGAGGGCATCAAAATCTGGGAGATGCCTTTCTCAAAATGCTGCCTGTTCCCCAGCTTCGATCGGCAGGAATGCAGTTTTGATGAGCAATGTCCATTTTTTCCCTTCTCTTCAATAATTAACACAGTAAATTCTACAAATCCTCTACATTTGGGTTTGCCACTACTTGCAGTTTTGAGCTCAAAAATCCAACATCCAGCTTTCCAAATGTATATTTAAAGGGAATTCCTAGATATAGTTGTTTTCCTGCAGGCTGTATTTCACCAAGTGCAGGTGCCTTCACTGCCAGTGGAGCAGAATGGTCCCCAGGAGGGCACCTCAGGGTGACCCCCCCCTGAGGACAGCACCTGCACTAAAAACATTTCCAAGCATCCAGCACCCAGCAGGAAAAGTGTTTGCAGAGCCGTGGTGGGGAACCATGCAGAGGAGCAGTAAGAGGTGGTGAACTGATGGAGTTAACTCCAGCCCAGCCTGGTGTGCTCAGGTGATGTCTGGAGAGTCACCAGCACTCAGGATGTTTAACAAGGGCAGAAGCAAAGGTGAAATAACTGCCCTAAATTCCAAAGTAATGCATTGCTCCCTGCCTGTCTCAGGTATTTCTATAGAACATGTCATGAGTTATCATTTATCATTCGAAATCTTTATTCTAATCAACCACGACAATTCACCATTCACAGACAGCTCTAGGGGCATTTCTGGTTCAGCTGCAACCTTTTCTGTTTAGATACTTGCTGCATTTTCTCCATCCAGAGCCAGGAAACGAGGCTGTCAGCCTTGCTTTGCTTTTCAGCAGGTACCCGACTCTGAAATTATAGAAACAGAATGGTTTGTATCACCTGAGCTCTGAGGCGAGCCCAGCACCATCCAGATGAGGTGTCAAAACCAGGGCCCAGCTCAGAGACTTTGCCCATCATTTAAATGGTCAACAGCTCCTTCAGCCAGAGCATCATACTCCCAAACCAGCTGAACTCCCAGCCCCTGCCCTGCTCTCCCAGGTGCTCTGCAGGGTGCAGCAGGCATTGATTCACCAGCTCACGCTTGCCCTCAGTGTTCTGTACACTGGGAACAGACAGGAAACGAAGACCAAATTCTCTGGTATCCCTTAATCACTTTCTGTTGATGAAAAATATTGGAACAGAAGGTGTAACCTGGGGAGAGGCTCACCTCACCGCTGCAGCTGAGCTGACTTCCCCCACCTTTGCCAGGTCTGCATCTGGAATAAATGCTTGCACGTTCTCCAGGCAGGATTTTTCTACAAAAAGGAATAATTCTGAACACTATGGAAACCAAAGAGGGACCCCTCCCTCCCTCCCTGGCTTTAGGCAGGGATTTCAGAACTGCTTGCTGGCTGCAGAGGGAAGACTTTCCCAGGGGATGCAGATGAGGGAATGTTCCTCCAGCCCTTAATCTTTGTGGAGTGTGGAAGCCCTTTAGCCAGTGGTTGTGTGCCTTTCACCCTCAGCTGAGCACCAATGACCACAGGAAATGTTTGGACCAGCAACCGAGTTACATCCTCCAGCAAAATCATATCAATAAGTTGTATCTGTGCAGGCTTAGGTGTCCCCCAGACACATCTGATGCAGCAGTGGTGGTGGGGCTGGCTGGGGAAGAGATGTGCTGGACGAACAAGAAACCCCCCAAATCATTTCCCCCATGATTTGTGCAGCAGAGGAGGAAGGAGGATGGCATGCCCCACCATTCTACCCCACATTGCTGTGCGTGCCTCTGGTCCTGTTATTATTTTTGTATATCCTGATACTATTTCTAGCAGCACCATCTGATGGGAAGAGGCTGTTGTGCTCAGAGGTTCCTTCATGTGCTATGAGGGAGGATCATCTCCCACCACACTCCTGGAGGGTGTTTCCTGCTGAGCTGGAGAGGAAAGAAGGGGGCAAAGAAAGGTGAGGAGAAGGGGAGACTCAAAATGAGAGAGAAAAGGAGGAAAAAGGGATGAGGGAGGAGAAAAGGGTGGTGAGGGTGGAAATCAGCTGTAAGAGGACCAGGAATGAAAGAAGAGGCTGTAACTGTCCCAGCAATCACCTCACATATACCCACAGGGGAACAGGCTGTAGCATCCAGCTTCACAACTCCCAGGCATTTAAAATTTTAACCATAATTTGCAATTATAACCAGAGGATAATATTTCAGCCTGCTAGGAGGAGGACGATGCACATTAATTACTGCTGACATACAGGGACAGGCTCATTAGACAGAGGTCTCCTTCAGTACTAGCACAGAATTTCTGGCTCTAGGCATGTATTTCAGGGGGTGATGACAGAGCCTGTGCTGCTGGGCAGGTCGCAGGAGTCAGCCACAGAGACCTTTCCACTCCTCTGTGAGCTGCAAGGGCTGGGGTGGGAGAGGTGCTGGGAGGAGCCTGGTGAGGAGCAGCAGTGAGGCTGAGACCTCTCTGCAGCCCCTGGTACAGTGGGTTCAGTGCAGGACATCACTGCAGGTCACCCGGGACAAGGATCACCCGGAGAAGCAGCTTGTCCCCAGAGGGGCTTCACTGCCCCACTGCCCAGCAAAGCAGAGGACAAGGCAGAGAGCCTGCCAGGGATGGAATCCTGCAGCAGATGGGTCACACCTGATGGTCCTGTTGGTTCTCTGCACTGCTGTGGGCCAGGACCTCACCCTGGGACCCCCACCAGAGTCTCCTGCAATGGCTCAGCCACGGGCAGTGTCCAAAGTGCCTCCTCAGTGTCACACCAACAGGGCTTGGCTCCTCGTGGACATGAGGCAGGGCCTGTATCTTCTACCAGGTTCCCCATGAGGTCAATCACCAGGTTGGTTTTGGTGCTGAAGATCCATTTCAGGCTCTTCTCCTCCCTGGGATCTCTTCCCTTTCCTCAGGGAGCTCCTCATGGCCGAGCCCCCCGTGGTGGGGAGCTGAGTCCCAGCTCCCGGCACAGCGCCCACGGCACCACCACCACCGTGTCTGCCCTCCGGGGGAAGTGTCTGTGAAGGAGAGAGACAGCCCCACGTGTGACTGCTCCAGGCTGCAAGTCACAGCAAACAATTGCTTTGGCTTCTTCCCTGGCATGCAGAGCTGATCACAGGGATGTCAGGGAAAGCTTTGTTTCCCACGCCTGCGGCAGAGGCTCCGATCGGAGGCACCGCGCCTGTGATGGGTGAGATGAGACACACAGGGGTTCATCCCCTCTCTGAGTCACTGGTTTGGCAGACAGCTCCATCACCAGCCCTTAAAAGTGCAAATACAACTTTCAGTCTCCGTGGGTGCTCAGGGAGGTAACACTGAAGAATGCCCTCAGCAGATTTTTTCCTTGCAAGATGCGCTCTGGTTTGTGTTCGGGGAATGCAAATAGGGAACAGCTCCGAATCCAGACCAGAGAGACATGGAAAATATCCTATAAATCTGTTTGCGGATGGTTTCTGTGGATGTTGTAACAGGTAGAGAGAGGGGTATCTCTGCCTGTGTCTGGGGACTCTGTGCTGTGATCTGGGGGTCCATACAAACGTGGTCTGGGGGTCGTATGTCCCCACCAACTCACCCTGGGAAACCTTGCCATGACCCATCACTGTGTCTCATGGCCTGTGCTTGGGCTTTCATTTATGATTTCCATGATATTTAGGGGTAATTTTACCAAACCCCCGCTTCTTGCTCTCCATGACTGAGAAGTAATCACAGTCTCTGTCAAGAAAACAGCAAAAAACCCCAAACCCTCTCTCCCTCCTGACTGCAGAAGGCAACCTGGGAATGTGAGAGGAATATGGCCCACGGTGCACTCAGTGGGGGCCAGAAATGAGGCAGCAAGCACAGCAGCCCTGGGGTTGTCTGCTCTCCTCAGGCTTTGCACCCCTGGCTCCTGATTTTCAGGCACAAGGTCCTGGATTACCTAATGCTGTCCCTGATGTGCACAGGAGAATTTAAGTGTCAGTAAATTCTGACTGTTTGGGGACACGTGATGGACTGGGGCACATAATCCCTCCAAGATTGGGCTCCCATTCTGCCACCTCCCCAGGACTGGGCTCCCCGGGTGTTAACAGGCACTGAGAGGCAGAAGAAAAGCTCTCACAATGCCAGAGCCAGCGTGCAAGCCAGCCAAAAGGAGTGGGAGGGTTCCAAGTGTGGGAGGACTCTGGCACTGCAGGAATTTGGGTGGCATTTCCTTGCAGGGGAAGATGGTAATAACTCAGACAGCTGCCAGGGGAGGGCACGGTGGGGACCGTCCAGAGCTGGTGTGGGGAGCTGGAGCACTGGGTCTGGAGCCAAGAGGAGCAGAAGCTGAGAGCAGGGTCCTGGGTCCTGCTGTGTGTGGTGTGACAGCAGGAGGCCAGCATGAGATAATGGANGGCACAGGGAGATGGAATGATGGTTTAGAGGGGGCAGGTATCAGGTAGGACTCTTCTCACCTTAACCAGCCAGGCCAGCCCATAGCGAGGCACTTGATAAACCCTTAAAATAAATAAATAAATAAATAAATAAATAATTTTAAAAAAATTAATTTGTCTGAACTCTGTGTTTTTCCAAGCTGCAGCAGAGCAGCTGCCGTGGCCATCACCACCCATCTGGTGATGATGCTGAGCTGACCCCAGCTCCAGGCTGGGCACAGGGGCTGCCAGGCTGGTCCTCCCCACAGGAAAAAACCACGGCTCATCCTCTGGTGGTAATTCAAGCTTGGTGCCCAGCCCCTGCAAGGGGGTGGCAGGACACCAGCCCTGGGGAGCCCCCCTAAGCCCCCTCTTTGGCTGAGGAGGGCAGGGGGTGCTCTGCCCAGGGGCACAGCCTGGCCCTGTGTGCAGCACAGAGCACTCTGCTCCGGGAACTGCACGGGGCTCCGACAGGCACTGGATGTAATTTGGATTTAATCTAAACTACTTGTGGCATTTCTGCTTTGAACTCTGCCTGATTCTTCCCGTGGCAGCAGAGGGGCTCTCACTTGGGCTCTCCTGCAGCCTCCCCGGGGGGTGGGACAGGGAGATGCCCCAAGGGACAGCGGGGAGGAGGGGGTGTCCCTCACCCTGCCACCTGCATCTCTGTGCCTCTTGCGTGGAAAAGGGCTGGGGAGCCCTTCTTTCTGTTTGTAAAAGCTCCTAGTTCAGAGCCCGGGTGGGAAGAGGGTGTCTGCTCTGCAGCCCTTCCATGGCTCTGCAGATAAATGTGGAATGACAACTGCTGCCCGGCGTGCTCCCAGCCCGGGCTCTCAGCCTGGGCCCAGCACATTCCCAGCCTGGGGGTCTCATCCTGTGCCCCAGCACCATCCCACCAACGTGCGGGAGAACCAAATGCTCAGTCAGTATATTTCCAAAGGAAGAAGGAATGAGTGATGCTCCAAAACTGAAGCGCAGATTGCACAGATCCGAGAGACTTGAAACCAATGTTTGCCAAGGGAAGGGAGGGGAGGGAGCCAGGCAGCCTCAGACACCTTCTTAACCTTCCAGTGCTTGGGCCCTGTGTAAAGAAAATGCATTTCCATTATGAATGTTTCAGGCAATGGGCATTGATTCTCCTAACTTGCTTTTATTTTTCTCTTAAATATGTTTAAAATTACTGCCTTCCTGCAAAATATTTCCAGCAGAACCCCGTTCTCTGAAGAAAATGGACTCCCAGGGTGCTGCTACATCTGAAAATTCAACAGCCTGGGTCGAATACTTACTGCTTATTATCTTCATTTTATGTACAGATCTTCTGGCAATTGCAGATGCAAGAGCAGTGCACAGATAATTTGTGCGTTTGCAGACACGCCATTAGGCTGCCAGCAGGGAGGGGATAATCCCTTGCATTTCTGAGCCTGCTGCATTTACTGCACATTTTGAGTGGAAAGAGATAAAGAGATTTGTGATGGCTGCTCAGGGCCCACCCAGAAAGGCAGTGGATGTGCTGAGGTGCTGATGGCCCTGCAGATGATCCCCAAAACCTGTGGCGTTGGGATGGCACGGAGGTGTCTGAGCATCTCCAGGGGGTGATGGAGCTGGGGCTGGGTGAGCTGGAGGAGCAGGCTGAGGGGGGCAGCCAGCCCTGCCAGCAGCCCCATCACCTCCAGCCTGCCCCTCCTAGCCACCCCGGCCACCGAGCTGGCCCTCCTTACAGCCTGAGGAGGCAAATCCAGTCTGCTGCTCCACAGCCTCCAGCCTGCCCCAGTTAATGCTCTTTCTATTGATAAGACCCTGGAAAATCAATGCAGCAATGATGTTGACTTGTTACTTCAGTAAATGGCCTTTTCTCCACAAAACGGATCCTTTTTACAGGTTAATGAATTATAAGGAAAAAGATGCATTTCAAAGGCTTTTCCTGGCAGGGGGAGGATGAAAGCTCACGCAGCCTTGTGCTGCATCAGGGCTGCTCTCTGGGTGCTGGGTAACAAATGAAACCTTCCTCTCCACTTCAGGGAACCCTGGGGTTTTTGCTTCTGCTTTGTTTGGGTTATTTTTTGCTTTGTGTAAAGTTACCCTTTTATTTAGAGTCAATATGAAATTCCTTTGTCCCTGTGGATTTATGAACGCTGTCTGGGAGTTAGAGATTGTGCTGAGCTGCAGAAAAGAAATTAAAGAGTAGGTATTGTGCATGGGAAACATAAGTAGGTTCCTGTAAGGAAAAAAAATGCCCTGGTGGAAGCCTATTTAGGAAAGCAGTTGGCATCTATAGATCCCAATTTTGGTTTCCAAAATGCAAGAAGTCCATTTATCTGGGCTGTTGTCACAACACTGTCCCCCTGGTTTAGGTTTCCCCAGGCCTGAGACAGACCCCAGGGGCTGCAGCTCTTTCCTGGACTTGATCAGGAGGAATAAAGAGGAACGGAGCAGCACACAGGCAGTGCCTGGCTGCCCCAGGACCAGCAGTGTCCACCCCATGGCATCAGCAGGGAGGATGGTCCAGCCCAGGACAGGTACAGGGATGTACTGGCAGACACAGAATGCTCTCACAAGTCAGTTTATCCACCAGTGCAATAGGAATGTCATCTGCACCAAGCCAGAACTTTAAAACCCCCCAGTGCATTACATTTATGCAGCTGTAGCTGACCTAGTACTAAATACACCTACTAAACACAGTCATGAAATGAGAGCATTTATTAACTGTAGTAATACTTTTATACACTTGATGTTTTAATTAATTGAATTAGGAACAAAGAGACTGAGACAAAGCCAGACACAGGATGGAAAGCTAGCACTCTCACCAGGCAGCTGATTATTGCCACTCTGCAATCAACAGCAAAGTATTTCTGAGTAAAATTGTGTTCTTGTTCTGAGCCTGTGCTTAGAAATGGAAATCCAATACCTGGCAAATGAGAAACGGGGAAGCAGACAGGAGCTGGTCAATTAGAAGTCATAAAATGTACAAAGCTGGTGAAGAGAAAAAACCCTTTGGGTGGGAAGGGTCAGAAAGCAGCAGCAGAGCTGAGTGTTCATCCAGAGCACTCTGACACCGTGCCAGGCCCAGCTCCTGAGCAGCAGCTGATTCCTCAGCAGCCCCATGGCTGGGGCAGGGAGCATCCTCTGCTGCATCCCCCAGGGAGCAGAGGGCAGTGCCTGAGCCCAGGGGAATGGCAAACACACTGACAGTCTGTTGGCAACCCGGGGAGATGTAAAATAGCCACAACTGGCAACATCTGGACCTGCAGAGCTGGTTGTCCTCATGCTGCTGGACTTGAAAGCACTTTTGAACACTGGGGAAATCCACATGACAGCAGAGTGCTGGTGCTCTACTGACAGCCAGGCAGCCTGGCAGGTTCCTACACAGAAAAAGTTGAGACAGAATTAAGGGGTAAAAACTGTTGCTAGTGCAGTTTCATAGAGAGCAGACTGTCAAATAAATGTGTTCTCACTCCTTGACAAGATGACAATGAAGTGGAGCTGTGCAGGTGGGCCACAGGGTGGGGTTTGCCAAGGAGAGCATCACCCAGAGGTGCAGGCTGGGGGGGCACTCCTCAGCCTCCCAAGGGATCTGCCAGGGACCAGGAGTTGTTTCTTTGAGTCAGCAAGTTGTTAGCAAATGCGAGAGCACTGCTGGTAAAACACAGGGATGATTAACAGCCTGGCAGGACAGGCACTAAGGAGGAGGAGCAGCTGAGGCACACAGCACTCTGAAACACTCTGCTCACCCAAACAGAGAGTGTTTCAGTATGGAGAGTGGTTTGATACGGCTGAGAATAAACCCAGTGCAAGACCCACTGGCTGTGGCTGGGCAGGGGGCATGGTGAGGATGCTGGAGATTGCTCCTGGAAAGCCCCAGGGGTGTCCAGGGTGCTCCCTGGGAAGCAAAGCCAACAGAGGGAAGAGCAGAGCAGTGAACTGGGCCATGGAAAATCCAGTTACCCAGTGTTTAGACCAACACTGGAAATCTGCATTCAGACCTGGTGTTGTGAGCAGAGATGTGCAGGGAGCACAGAGGAGAATGGGTAAAAGCACTGAGGGGCTGACAAAACCACCCTGCCAGCTCCATCTGCTTGACTTCAAGAGAATACAGGGAGCTGGCTTTATTGGGGTATATAAATATCCTTATGGGAAGGAGAACACCTGATGGCTAAAGGTTCTTTTATTCAGCACTGAAAGGCAGGGGTGGTGGCTGTGGCTAGGGGACAAAGCACGTGGGGTTCACAGGGGGGGAGCTGAGCTCAGTGACTCTCCACACCCTTAAAACCCATTGATACAGAATCTGTATTACTGGAAGGCAAGTTCCTGCACGTGGGACCACCACAGCCCTGAGATGGGTCTTCTCTGTCCTCACTGGTCCCAAAGCTGTGACTGGTTTGGAGCCTGACACGCAGAGACTGGATGAATGCTGCTCTGCAGAGGGCAGACAGGGAAGACGAAGAGAAAAGAGCCAAAAAATGAGACAAAGGCTTTGAAAGCAAACAGCAATTAACCTCCTTGTCCTGAAAACCAGAGCTCAGCCACGTCCCCCAGGGAGCAGGAGCACCGGGTGCCTCTGGCAGTGGCACAGCCCTGAGCTGAGCACCACGGCCACCACAGCTCAGCTTCACCAGCTCTGCTGTCACCAGGGACACTGCAGGGGGGCAGGGAGGGCTGTCACCCCCACACCCCAGCTGGCACGGAGCACAGGGCACAGCTCCATCAGGCTGGAGTGATGGAGAGGGGAGGCTTCTTGTCACAGCCACATGGGGATGGGGCACAGTCCAGTGCAGCCTGGACAGAGTAACCACCATCTGGAGCAGGATGGTGCTGTGGGCAGGGAAGAGCAGGGATGGAGCAAATGGCTGAGCCTGGTTTCTCCTGCCTGAAGGTGCTCCCCTCCACTCCCCTCCCTGCTGCAGCATCTCCTCAGGGAGCTGCAGCACCTTTCCCCAGGGTGCAGTGTCCATATGCTGCTTCTCCCAGCACAACAGGAGGATTGCATTAGGCAGTGCTGCATTTTATTACTCAGCTGAGCAACTGAGTTACACCCCTGCTCAGTAACTCCACTGCTGTGCCACTGAAGAAACCCTGCCCACCCCAGAGCCCCTGGTGTGCTCCAGCAGAGCAGCAATCCCAGTGCCAGGATCCCAGAGCCCAGACCTGCACCCCTAGGTGAGGAGCTGAGTACAGGCTGGAGCTGGCTGGAGCAGGACATCAGCTGGGAGCAGTGGGATGTGAGTGCCAGCACATGGGTGGTGGGACCCTGATCTGTGTCACTCCTCAGGCTGGTGCCTCCTGTCCCCTTCTGCCACCACAGACCCTCTGTCTGCCCAGCAAAGGGGGGTGCAGGCTGCCTGTCCTGGGCCTGAGGCATTGGCACTGTCTGGAGGAGCTGTCAGCACCCATCAGGAGTGGGAATATTCATAAATACAGAGTGAAAAATAGCTCAGTCAATAGGAGCAGCAGCTCTGAAGAGCAGCACAGCTCTGGCAGAGCCCATTGCCATGGTACCTGTCAGCAGTTCACAGCTTTGTTTCACACGTCCTACTGCTCTGAAAGGATCTTTTTTAAGCAGCAGCATTTTGCAACAGAGGAGAAGGATCTTGCCACCCCACCTTGGCACACATAAACCCAGTGACCCCAGCGTGTGTTTGGTGAATTATATGATCTCAACATATTTCAGAATATAAACTTGAGAAGTTCTGACCAGCTGAACCTCACCCAGCCTGTTACTGGTATTTTATCACTTTACAAATGACTTCAGCAGTGAATGGATCTTCCTAACTTGGTTCCAGGCAAGCTGGAGAGATTTGTAACAACAGCAAAATCAGGTTTTTACTCTAAGAACATGAATTTCATCATCAGAGAGGCATTTCACCCTAGTGCTTATGTACCCACTGCATTTCCCTCTATACAGGGAAGATCCTGTACTCTCCCATCAGGTCTCTGGGAACCTGAAGAGAGCTTAGAGTCAGACCCATAATAGTTTCCAACCACCTTCTGACCCCTTTTCCCCATTGTGCCTTTTGCTGAGGCTGCTCCCACAAGCCCAGAGCCCAGCCCTGCTCGGGGCAGCTGGAGGAGCAGGAGAGCTGGGCAAGGACTGGGGCTGCCACATCCCTCCCTCCATCCCCCCATCCCTCCATCTCCCCATCCCTCCATCCCTCCATCTCTCCATCTCTCCCTGCTGAGCTGGGAGCCAGGAGGGGCTGGCACAGACTTCCTGACAGCCCACAGCCCCTCCAGCCCCAGCATCTTTACATGAAAGGGAGTGCCAGTGGAAAAGGCAGGGTTCCCATGGGAACGGAAAGTGCTGACATTTCTAAACTAAAAAAGGAAAGAAGAAGCAAAGTATGTGCTCAGCAGGACTCCGTGGACATGGACGTGTGGGTATTCTGCCTCTTTCCCTCTCCTGTGCTGGAAGGTAAGATGCTTTTACAGCCACTCCCATCAGGACACTGGTCCATAGCCACGACACAAGCCAAGGTTCTCTTCAGCTGCTCGGAGGGTTGCAGGCTCACTTGCCTGCAAGATTAATTTTTATGCAGGGACGTGTTGTGCAGCCCTTACCTGTAACCACATTAGAGGAGACAAAACATCCACAGGAAATCATGCTGAGGCATTTATCTCTCACACGCAAAATGATTGAGATAAATAAGGCAAATTAAACTGCCAGACTGTTGTAGCTAAATTATTTGTAACGGCGACGTAAAACACACTTGCTGCAGAGTAATTAAGTGTCCTGAGCATGAGCTGGGAAGATCTTTAGCTCCGAGTGATGCTTCTCTTTCTGTCAGACCAAAGTGACATCAGAAGTGGATGGTGACTCCAGGCAGATGCTGACCCTGGACACTCCTTCCTTCAGCAAAGGGGCACAAAAGCTGCCCCAGACACTGCTGGTCCCTGCTGCTGCAGCCCTGGCTCTGCTGCACAGCACAAACAGCTTTGCCCTTTAAAAACCAGCAGGGATTTTTTTGCAAAGTGGAGAAGTCAGTGAAGAAGCTGGTTGTTACCTTCTGCTCTCTCTGATCCATAACCACAGACAGGAGCTTAGGAGGGCAGAGAGGATGAACCTGGCCAAGGAGAAGAGGAGGCTGAGAATGCCTGGAAAGCTGCCTGAGGAAGGGAAGAGAAACAGAAAGGAACTACCAAATGTTTCTGACAGAGTGAATAAAAATAGCAAATTATTAATGTCATCATTTAGGAATATCAAAAAAGTGCCAGTTCTTGGGCTCAGGGACCAGTTATAGAGGGAAGGTTGTGCTGCTGCCAGATGGAAGGGACCCAAAAGTGGGTCCCAAAGTGAACAGCCACTTTCCCCATTAGAAAACCTGAACACTGACAAAAGCCACATTAATTCCCTGATGACCAGAGGGGACCTCCCAGCAAAAGGCAAAGAAAAATTGACTAAACTGACTGTATTTCTTTTTTTTTTTTCCCCTTAGGACTCACAGCAGAGGTAAAGCAAAGACACTGCCTCCTCTCTGAAGACAGAAAGCCAAGAGCATCCTCAAGCTCATGAGGAGAAAAGAATAGAGAAAATCACAGGTTTGCTGGAAAATAAACCCCTAACCCTACCAGCTACTGCCCTCAGAGCACAAGGGCTGCTGGTGCATGGAGACAGATGCAGTCCAGCCCAGGTCATCCCATCTCATCCCATCTCATCTCCTGCAGTGGTGCCCAGGCCAGACCCTGCACACCCCCTCCTGACCCAAACCCCAGGTTTGCTGAGCCAGGGGGGGGGCTCCTCCACCCCACAGCCCCCCGGGATGGGATCCAGCTGTGGGGGGCTGGGGAGGAGCATGGTTGGTGCTCAGCAAAGCTTCCCCAGGGCGTGCAGATGGGCAGACTCCCACCCCCCATCCCAGATGCTCAGCCCCTTTCTGGCAAGCTCCTTTTAAATGTTTCTGTCTTTCCCACTGGCAGCAAGAAGTGCACCACTGGGAGCAGCCACGAAGGGAAGCCCAGATGAATCACACACAGACCCTCTCACCAAGCCCATTGAAAGAGGCCTTGAAGCTTTCTACATTTTTACTAACAGGAAATAATGAATTTTTTTTAAGGAAATGCTTGAATTTCTCTCCTGGTAGAGCAGGTTTCTCTAACGATGAGCCAAGTCCCACCAGCTGCCCAGCTACAGGAGCTGCAGCATCATCGTGTGCAGGAGATGCTCCAGCAGACTGGACACATCAGAGCAGCACTGAGCAGAGGGCAGCTCTCCCCCAGGGACTCATCCCTCTCCTCAGCTCTTTCCCACATCCCCCACAGCACTGACTGCTCCTGACCTTAACCAGAGCCCCTGGAGGCATCTGTCCTCACACAGACACCACTTCACACCCCCCAGGTATCACTGTGCCCACAGGAGAGCAGAGGGAAGGTGAAGGGCAGAGCCCAGCTGAGCCCTTCCAGAGCTCCTCCTGCCCCCCAGGTGAGACCCTGGCTCTGGGAGGGCAGTGGGAATTCTTCACTTATTTCTACGGGCCCAAAATTTCACCTCCAGAGCCCAGCAGAACCCAGCCTGGAGCACACCCCCACACAGGTACACACCTGTTTCTCTGGTGCTGCATGTGAAATCACAGATATTTTTAGGTACTTGTCCTCACAGAACATGCAGCAAGATTCCCATCTCTCCTCTCTGCTTTTTCTTCCACCTCTGCTGCCTTTTAAGGTGCCCCATCACGACGTGTCCTTTTTGGAAGGCAGAACCACTGCATGGAGAAGTGGATGTGGTTTCCCCAGCAACAGTAACCAGGTGAGAGCACTGCCCTTCATCCTCCTCATCCTCCTCATCCTCCCGCCCTCCTCGGGGTGCAGTGGGGGTGGGAATTACTCCTCCCAGTACCATCCCATGGGTGGCACCTGAGAAGTGGCTGCTGCCAGCCGGGTCAGCACACCGACCATCAGAACAGGGCCCCCCATTTCCAGCCCTGCCCACACCCCCTGACTGCTCCAGGGATGCAAAGCACCCGAGATGGGGGGGACAGCCCCTGCCTGCCATGGACACCCCCACGCCAGGGGCTGGGGGGGGGCAGAGATGAAGCCTGGACCAGCCCAGGGGCTCTGCAGAGCCCTGAAGTCCCTGAAAAACACCTCCAGGCTGGGAGCCTCTTCCCAGGAGGGACCAAACCCCATCCAGCTGGACACCTCCTCTGCAGCGTGGGTCAGCACCGAGCGAGGCTCAGGGGGACTCAGGGAGACACGGGCTGGGCAGCAGTGATGGGATGGAGAGACTGACTGACTGACTGATTGACTGACAACTGACTGACTGACTGACAGACTGACTGACTGACTGATTGACTGACAGACTGACTGACAGACTGACTGACTGACAGAATGACTGACAGACTGACTGACAGACTGACTGACAGACTGACTGACAGACTGACTGACTGACAGACTGACTGACAGACTGACAGACTGACAGAATGACTGACTGACTGACTGACAGACTGACTGACTGACTGACAGACTGACTGACTGACAGACAGACTGACTGACTGACTGACAGACTGACTGACTACTGACTGACAACTGACAGAGTGACTGACTGACTACTAACTGACTGACTACTGCCTGCCTACTGACTCATCCTGGAGCACCAGCACTCTCCACCCACCAGAGAGCTGCCCCTGCTCTCCTAAGGAAGGAGCATTTCCAGCATCATAGAGACAGGGGAGGGCAGAGGTCCCTCCTGCCGGCCCGTTGCTGGTAGCTCTCCAGTGAATCCCAGAGCAAGGAGCCCCAAGCACTGCCCTCTGCACTGCGAGGTCACAGTCACCCAGCTGCCCAGGGCTCAGAGGCATCTGTACAGCCAGAGCAGCTCCTCTGACCCTCACTGCCACCTCTCACCACAGCACAGCCTTCAGGAGGAACCGGTGACAGTGACACCCAGACACTGCCAGGTCAGGTCCCCTCCATGTCCCCTGCGTGTCCCAGAGGACAGGAGACATCCCTACCTGGCCCTGGTAGGGATGGTAGGCAAGCTGCTCAGAGCTTGCTCAGGGTGCAGCTGCCTGGAGCACCAGCTCCCCGGGTTGCCCCAGGGAAATGGTTGCCCCAGGGAAATGGTTGCCCTGGACTTGCTGTCTGTCTGCTTGTGCTGGAGGAGGGTGGGTGGGTTCTTTTCTCTTCATCCCTCAGATGTCAGTGCCAGCCCCGGGCTGTGCTGCTGAGGAGCCCACAGGGAGAGTCCCTGCAGGGAGAGTCCCTTGGCTGCCTCACTGGGACACTCTTGCTGGAAATGGTCTTACTGGTTTGACTGGCTCGGGCTAGAATCCTTTTATTTCCAGGAGAATAGAGGGAGCTGTTTTCTGCTGTTGCTTTCATGGCTCAAGGGGAGAGTTTCCAGTCTGGAGCCAGAGAGGCAAATCCACTCCTCCTGCAGGAGGTGGATGTGTTGAAGGAAGACAATCTGCTGCTTCCCAGTGACAGGGCCACGCAGACATGCTGACAGCTCCTCCCTGACTGCTCCCCACGATGCAGGAGTCTGTAGCACAGGACAGCAGTGTTGAAACAGCTTTTTGTTTTGAGCCAAATTCTGATCGGTTTCTGGTGGAGCCTCCCAGAGCCTGGGGACAGCCCGGGGTAACTCCACCTTACCGTGGGGTGAGCTGAGCTTTTGTCCTCTTCCAAACAGCTTTGGGGACAGTGAGAGCACAGCCCCCAGTGCCACCTCCCCAGGCAGCAGG
Organism: Florisuga fusca; assembly: GCA_038090715.1. Classification (NCBI taxonomy): domain Eukaryota; kingdom Metazoa; phylum Chordata; class Aves; order Apodiformes; family Trochilidae; genus Florisuga; species Florisuga fusca. The sequence goes on from JAAWXA010000037.1 coordinate 568,666, forward strand.
GGAAGGAAGCAGGCAGCTCATCTGTATGCAGGAGGCTCCACCAGGACCTGCACTGAGCTGGAAATGGCAGTGCCAGCCCTTAGGAAACCAACATGGTCTCACACCCATAACGTTCTGCTGCAGTGACATGAACACAGTGAAAATGAGAGGAGTCCTTTCAGCCAAAAGGTCAGTCTGCTGCAGCAGGTACAACAAAACAGGACTGAGAAAAGGAGGATCCAGCCCAAGGATCAGAGTCACCTTCCTGCACGGAATCCAGGGGTGGGACAGGAGGTGGCAAGCTGGCTCAGGAGCACACTGGAGTATAAGGTGCAGAGAACACTTTCACCCTCGTGGGGGTCTCTTCCATTGCTCCTTCCTTTCCAGCCTCAAGCCACCATCAGACTGATGGTGTTCCCTTTCCTGGGCAACCACCCTTTTTTTCCAGCATCAGTCTGGTCAGTGAAGGAAGGCAGTATCACTGTTTGCACTGCACAACCCCAGGGGTGAGCTGGCTGAGCCCTGAGGCTGCAGACACCTGGCAGGGGCTCACAGACCCAGCAGAGGTGGAAGGCTGTCCTCAGAGGTGGAAGGTTGTCCTGCTCTCCAGTGGCAGAAGTCAATCAGGATGGTCAGCTAGGGATGCCAAAGTGGGCCTGGCCCTTAGCCTAGGTATTGGAAAAAAGAGAAATACAGAGACTGCATGGGCATGCATCATGTCAGCTGCAGAAGCAGACTCAGAAGTCCTGGCTGCAGTTCTCTTGAACTACAGCATGAATATTTTATAAGAAGGCCAAAAAAAGGCATGCAAACCCCCCCCCATTTCAGATTGCTCCACACAAAATGGGCCATGAAACTCCAGTGGGGTTATTAAAGCAATCCCACCCTTAACTCCAAACATTCTGCTCCTCATGCTTTAAATCTAACAAATTGTGCTATTTTAATGCACTTCAAAGTATGTCATCTGGATTCTAACCACTGACCTTTTCCTAACGCCCTTCAGGCATCCAACAAATAGGTTACATCTGTTACTTCAAAAGCCAGACAAGATGTGGAGGCCAACATCTCTTGGGGTTTTGAGTGAAGCAGACTTATCTCTGCTCTTCACCATAACCTGCAAGGCATGAATGTGAGCACCCAGGCCCTGCAAGGACTCCCCAAGGGGTGCAGACACAGCACCAGGCTGGGCCTCACTCTGCTGTGTGCCTTCACCACCATCTCACACTGAGCAGCCCACCACAAAGCAAGGACTCGGATTTTTTTCCTCCTTTTATTGTTTTGAATCTTCAGAGTTAAACTGTCCTTCATTCTCTTGCATCATCTTATAGTCACAAAGGGGAATTCTGAATTCCCACAGGTACAGAGGCAGAGTGGCTCTCCCTCTCACAGCCTCCCAGGGTCTCATGCCATGTCTAGAGGTGGTCGTAAGAACTGTCACCACCAGCTTTGGCTTTTACCTCAGACTGTGCATGCTGGGGATGGGATGTGGTGAGGTGGGAACCCACCTGATGACCCACGAGAGGGCTTTAGGGATCCCCACTGCAAACAGACTCCCAAGACTCTGCAGCCTGCTTTATTGACCTTCCACAAGGAGAAAAACCTTTCTTAATTCAGTTTTATTACTAAAAACCCCTTGCAGGCTGCCTCCTATGAGAGGAGATGTAACTGAACTCTGATGTGTCACTGTCCATCACTCACCATATGCTTTGATGCTGGGATGGCAGCACACGACCAGGAAAAAGCCTCAGATGCCCTCTTCCTCTTGTGTGGCTTTTTTTTTTCATGGGAAAGCTCTTTTTAAAGGGTTATGATAATTTTCCTCCTTTTAAAGAGGGTTAGCAGGCAGCAGAGCAATAAAGCAGCCTTGATGTCATCCCGTGGACTAACTCCTGCTGTCAGGGAAGGACCAGTCACACCACTGAGTCTCAGCTGTCCCAGGGGCTGACACCAGAGCAGGATGCAGGGGACACTGCAGCACCCTGCCCTGTGCCTCAGGGCAATGCCACAGCCTCAGAGAGCATCCAAGGGGAATTTGTGCATCAAACCAGCAACAACAACCAAAGCAGTGGGAAATGTGTTTGTTTGTTCTCATTTTTTCACTGGGTGGGGAGAACCTGTTTGTCTTCCCACTGGAGAAGGTCATGGCAGAGCAGATACTGTGCCTGCACCACCATTCTGTGCCTGAACCCACAACTTCCCAGCTGGTGTTTAGATCCCTGCCAGAGGCCCCAGATCCCACAGGATGGGGTCTGCAGAAGGATGGAAGGCTGGCTGACCAGACCTGGACCTCCCAAGGGAGATGGTGGAACAAGAGAGAGCTCCTGTGGCCCACCCTGGAGCCAGGGGGTGATGCTGCTCCACCAGCAGTGGTTCCCTGCTGGATCTTGCTGAGGCCCAGCAGGAGTTCTGGATTTCTGTGGACTTCCAGGTGGCTGCTGAGGAGATCCTCACTGCTAAATACCCTGTCTGTCTGCTTGGAAGCCTTCAAATGCCTTGAGTATTCCCACGCCTGCCTGTGCCAGCTGCTGACCTGGCTTTGTCCTGTCACCACCCAGGGCTCTTTCTTGTGGTCCTGAAATATGAAAGGACACGAAGCCCAAGAGGCTGGGACAAACCACACCTGCCTGTCAGGGAGGAGAGGGGTGCAGGGATTTTCCATCACACACACACAACCCACACATCCTGTGGTGCTGCCAGAGCTCATCAGTGTCCTGCCACACCAGGGCTGCAGCTGGAAACTATTTCTGTAAAAAGCACAGAGAAGACGTGACCCTGTCTGCTCCAGAAACACTGCTGTGATGTGTGCAGCCTTCCACAGCCCATCTGGAAACGTGCTCCTTAAAAAGCAGCCAAGGTTTCAAGTTAAATGCTCTGGTAGCTGTAGGTTTCCCAGCCAGGCACCAGAGGGTTTGTGGCTGTGGTTACTGGTGGGGCAGTACTGGGCTCTGGTTTAGCCAGCTCAGGATGTGGCACACAGTAAATCTGGCCCAAGCCCTGCAGGTGACTCCAGCACCTCTCTCCAGAAGGCTGCACGGTCACCCAGGCCTGGGATCACCAGGGTCAGTCCTCACACCAGGAGCAGCCCAGTGCCTGGAGCCTGTGGAATGGACCCACTTGCCAGGGAAGTTACAGGGAGTGAAGGGAGCTCAGCTCCTCACAGGATGAGGCCCATTAACAACAACTTGGTGCTGTTTCCTGGCAGGAGCAGTGTTCAGACAGTAAAGGTGTTCAGGGGTGGAAAGCAACAGGGATTTCCTGCAAAATCCACCAATATTGGCAATGGCCAAGCAAGAGAGAGAGAGCCAGGCCCTGAGGTGTGGGACACAAAGCACCTTCCTGTGCAGGCAGAGGAGAGGAGCCAAGAGGTCAGTCCCACAGGAGGGAGGAGCTGGCTCTGCCTGCTCTGTCAGCTGGGATTTCCCCCCCTGTGTTTTGTGCAGCACAGGCTCATCCCTGGCCAATTCTGACCCACTTCAGCCAAGCACCAACTCAAGTGCTTGATCCTCAGCACACTGCTCAGCACTTTTCTAGATGACAGCTGAGGAGCTCAGCACCTGAAGGACAGGACTCCAAGGATCCAGCCTTCACTAAATACCACACAGCCAGGATCTGGAGGCACCCAGGGGGTGTTCAGGGCTGGAGGGCAGGCAGGATCCCACCACAGAGCTGCAGTGCCCCTGGGGCAGCCCCGGCACTGGGTGCCTCCTGTCTCCCCTCCCAGAGGCTTCTGCAGCCCCCGGGATGCAGCCACCAGGCTGACATGGAAGGGTACAACCATTCTCCAAAGGACAGGCAGATTCTTTGGGATCTGCCCCACAGCTGCACCTGGAGGACATAAAAATGGGAAAAGACAAAAAAAGGAAAAGGAAGACAGTAGGAACAGGGGAACAACAGAGAGGGAGGAAGAACAGAGGAGTGTGATGGAGAGAGCGTGCAGGAAAGGTAAAATCTGTTCTCTTTCACGAAGTAACAGAGAGAAAGTCAGGGATGAACAGAGCACATCTGCCACTGGGCTAGCAGGGATGTTCAGGAGAAATGCAGCTGGCAGGAGACTGAGCTGTACTCATCTCTGTGTGCAGCATCTCCACAAACGCTGCAGCTCTGCCAGGGAACCAACTCAGTGCCTGTGCTGGACTCATTTAATTAAAAATATTTACCAAACACGTCCATGACTATGCTTTGGCTTCAGTTTCATCCATAACAAATACATTTCCAGAAAAACAAAAAGAACACAAAAATCCTCTAAGGTAGGGAGCAATAGAGAGATAAGTTTGATTAGGAAGACAACAATTAATAGCAATTATTTTTAAATTACTGTGCCTAATCTTTTTGAACCAGCAGTTTCTTGCATCTCCTCTACCAGACAAAGAACTTAACTCTTCTGTGTTCAGTGGGATGTAGAAGGAAGATGAGCAGATCTCCTTCCAGGAGATGCACTAGCAGCTAGATATAAATCTGCTTTTGGAATATTGACATAAAGGATGCATGAGCCAAGAGCCCTGGAAGCAAGGCAGGAGCTGCTCCTTGTGGGTACCACTGCATCCCAGCAGAAACAATCCCAGTGCTTCTCTTTGTCTCCATGGCTGTTTCTCCAGGGCAAGGGTATTATGCTCCCAGGCTGCTGCCACAAAATTCTGGGCATAGAAAAGGCACTGAAAAGGACATGAGATAGTCTAGACAGAGGGAAGCATTTCAGTCCTGCTGGAAGGAAACAGGGGCAGTGGCTGGCAGCCAGGGCTCGGTGTTGGATGCTCCTGCTGCCTGGCAGCCCTGAGCCAAGGCACAAACACACCCTGCCCCTGCCCCTCCTGGGTGGCAATGTGCTGGAGGGACAGAGCCCTCCCCAGTCCTCCCTTCACCTTAGTCTGAACCAGGACAAGAGAGCCAAGGAGGCAAAAATCCAGTTCCACCCATCCCTGCCGTGGCCAGGCTTCCCCACTGATGTTTGCACCTCGTAATTACAAAGCTTTATCCTGACTCCAGGGGATGATGAGCTCGTTAATGGAACACAACTACATCATGACTACAACAGAATGTATGTGCAAGCCCCCACTGAGAAATCATCACATTTTCCAGTATAATCTCATAGGCTTGATACCACTTGGTGGGGATCTCAGGAGCCTACTCCTATTCTGTCCTATTCCCCCACTGTCTTGGGGGTAAATATTTTTAAAAGTAAACTTCAATAGTGTTAACTTTGGAAAAATATTGAAGAAGATCAAAAGCAAGTAGACGTGTAAAAAAACCTCCGAAGATACTAAATTTCAAAGCATTTTCTAATCTTGAAGATGTTGGATCTTGGGTTGATGCAACAGGACAGAACTTAGGGGCAGGGGGAAAAGTGTCTTCTTCCTTGTCCACAGAAAGCTGGTGAACAAGAAGCTGGTTGTCTAATGCTAAAAAGTAACCTGATTGTATATCTGAATAAACACAATAAACAGTCCTACCAAGTGCAGTGGAACAGCTGACATTTGCTTTGACATCACATAGACACCTAGAGCATACAGAACAGCTTGGCTGGTGTAGCTCAGAACTTGTACCAGTTCAGAAATTTCAGTGTCTGGACCAAATGAAAGAAAGGCCTCAAGGTCAAACTTGGCACAAAGACATTGGAAGTCAAACCAGTGGAAATGCAGAACAAAAACCTTGCAGGGGTGAGGAAAGGGAAACTGTCAGCAGTGTTTGACCCCACAGCTAAAGAGGCTCCTCTGCAAGCACAGGGTGCTGTGACAGCCTGGAAGCTCATGTTCAGCAGACATGGCAAGATGAGAGCTCTGCTCAAGGGCTCTCTGCAATTTAATCCAGCCTCCAAAAGAAATTAATTAAAGAACCTGCTTGTGAAGAGAAAGGGCAGGGTGGGATGGAGCTGCTGCTCTCGGAGCAGGAATACCTGGGGCTGATCCTGGCTCAGAGCATGGCAGGGTGGCTGGTGGAGAAACTCAGAGGAAGGATTCAGGCTCAGGAAGGACTGGCTGAGAGGTACATTGCAGGTACAGCCCTACTTACACACAAAAATATCTCCAAGTAAGCAGCTGAGAGTGTCTGGACCCTGACCTACCCTTGGGGGAAAGAGCAGTAATTCAGTGAACAGAAGGGCAGACTCCTGATTTCCAGAGCATCCCTGCTCTGCCCCACACACACCTCCAGCCCTTCCCTCACCCTCCAGCTCCAGGGGACAGCCACTCTGTCCCCATCTGACAGCAACTGCCCATTTTCTGGCAGGGTTTGCAGGCAGGAAAGCTCTGGGAGGGACTCACAGACAGACAGATGGTGTGACTGCAAAGCTTTGCTTCTTGGAAAAACTGGGCTGAAAATGTAGATCACTGTGACAGGAACAGTCCTGAGGAAGGGCCTTCAGGAGCTGTACCAAAACTGTTTGAGGCTGACCTTTCCAGAAGAGGTCCCCAGGAATAATTACTCCTCTCTGGACGCCTGTGGTTTGCTCCTCCCTTTATCCCCAGCAGGACCATGTCCCTGGTGTTCCTGTTCTTTGGCTGCAGACACCTCTGCCCGATGGCAGCAGCCCTGTGCACACACCTCTGCCTGAAACTGAAGGGCTTTGTTATTAAATCCCAGCCACTCTGAAGTAACTGAATTATCTGAGTTTTTAGTTGAACCAATTAACTGATATAACACACGACTCTTGCTTTCTTGCAGGAAGAGAAACACCTTGCTTTCTGCTCATGTCTGACTGTGGAAGTGGTTCTTTAAACACTTTAATTAACACTTTGAGACTGAGGATCTGTTGAAGGAGCTCAGGTGATGAGAGCTGGATGTTGCTGTGTGCACCAAGGAGAAAAACCTCTAGGGCTGTGAGGATGAGGGGACCTAGAGAAACAATGTCCTTCTTAGGATGTACCAGCTTAAAGCCAGAGAGGTCTTGCTGGCTGACCTACTGCCCTCCTAACACATGGGGGGAAAGACAGAGCAGCCAGGCAGCAGCATTTTCAGTCACACTGGCTCTGGCCTTCCCCCAGAGAGTGAAGTGAAATACAAGGGAGTGTGGGACTGTGAGCACAGAGCCCATCTGCACCTGGGCATCAGGGATGTGCAGACTCACCCCAGTCCCAAACCCTTCCCCATGGAAATCCAGCATTCCCTCCATCTGCTGAGCCACCCTGCCAGAGCTTTCCCTGTTCTGCTGGGATGCAGCACCAAAGGAGCCTCCTGAGCTGGCACAGACAGGTCCTCTGTGAGACTGAAGGTGCCCAACCTGCAGCCTGGGGCTGCAGAGCTCTCAGAGTAAGAAATGGGCAAATGCAGCCCCCCCAGGGCACTGCCTGGGGTGGTCTCTGTGCCCCACAGGGGTACCCCCCAAAGCAGCACTTCCATAAGGGGCCAAGGCCACACTCCCTGGGCAGCAGAAAGGAACCAGACCTTCTGGCAGGCTGCAGAAAGCGAGAGCAGCAGGAGCTCAGCATCATTTTCTCTTCAACCCAAGCCCTGGCCATGCAGAGGCAGCCTGGGTGCTATGGGGACACGACATCCATGTGATTCCCTTGGCCAGCTGAGGCCATGCTGACACCAGTGCTGAGGGCACGCTGGTCCCCAAGCCCCCAGGATCCCACCCTCAGACAGGACTGCACTGCCCTCTCCCACCCCAGGACTTGTGGTGGAGAAGGGGAAAGGAGAGAGGGATGAGGTCACACCCCAAACGTCGATGGAGTTTGTGCTCCCTTGGTATTTTAAGACTGTAGCTAGATGCAGGGATGAGATGAGGGCATTGAGGACATCTTAGTCTCTCAGCTGCTGCATAAGCAGATTAACTCAACGTACAGCTGATCCATGGAGAAATGGATCAGCAGGAGTCCCTGACAAAGACAGATTTCTCCCCGACTCACATTCTGCTTGCTCACAGCAAACACGTTGGATGATGTTATTTACATGACCTGTCTTCTCTTCTCTGACTTACATCACTCTACTCCTCCATCTCCAGCCTGGGTTGCAGCCATCCCATTAAATTAGGCCCACTGCTGAAGCAGTCCTGGCAGTCATTTTTCTTCCTGATCTCTCTGTTCCCCCCAGAAATGGTCCCGATGCCAACTGCAGTCCACTGGGAAAAGGATTCAGAAGACAGAAAAGGAAACCAATGGCCGTGGAAAGCTCCATTGCCAGAGGAATGAGAACTGAACTCCTAACGAGCCTGCCAAGAAGGAGAGAGTGAGGTTAGGAGGCACCAGCCCTGTTTGCTCTCAGGAGAGAGGAGTCTTGAAGACACCACCCCATCTCTCCCCATCAGCACCTCCTGCCAGGGGCTGCTCAGCTCTGTGTGGCAGGGAGGCAGAAGGACACGGTGTCTCCTGGAGAAAGCAAGCAGCTCTGGCCACTCAAGGAGTTCCCCTCTTCCACCTGCCCTTGCTTTCCCTCTCCCAGCAGAGCTGATGAAGTGGCTGCTCCAGAGCAGGGCTCACAGCCCTGGCAGGAGGCAGCCTGCCTGTTTCCCACAGCATTTTCCTTTTCTGCTTCCTCCAAGAGCTTCTCAGGAGGAGCTCCTCGTGCTCATGGCTTGTCTTCAGTGCCCTTCTGATGCTCCCAGCCTTGGAGTCAGCTCACCCTGCTCTGCCAACCCAGAGCAGCTCTGCTGAAGCTGATGGAAATTTACTGCAGTGTGTGCAGTGGAGTTTCTCCAGGCTCACACCATGGAAGTGGGAGCACAATTGACCCTCTTGTTCTGCATCTCTTGGCTCAGAGGCCTTAATTAGACTGAACATTATAAAAAAAATAAAAAGGGGTGACAAGAGGGAAGCTATTTGGCACTTAAAGAGCCAGAGGAGGTCTGAAGCGTGTATGTGATGGGACAAGCAGCAGAGGCAAGAATAGGAAAAATCAATCAGTGGTAAGGAAATATGAACTATCTGTGTAAGCATCATTTAAATAATTTGTAACTGAGTTTAGCACATCAAAGAATGTTTTTCAGTGCCCTGGATGCACATGGAACTTCAGGCCAGCTCTAACTTCCAAGGACACAAGCACTTCCTTGGACTCAGTGGAACCATTTACCCCAGGAATCCCATTTCTGACCTGTGTCAGCTTTCCCTTAGCCTGGCTCCATATTCCTTTAGCCCTTGGCTGGGCATCTACACAACATTTGCTTCAATTTCCTTTAAATATTAGAGACCAGGATTTCACTACAGTGCCTGAAGTTTAACAGACCTGGAAGAGAGTTGGGCAGTCACCCAGCGCACTCCAGCAGCTCCAGTTTCTGAGGCTGCTGTACACCCTCCCCACTGGTCTGCAGTGATCCCGGCACAGGAGATGGATGCCAGGAGTCTCCTCCTCCCTCCCTGCCCTGGCTGTGCTCCCCAGGGCTGCAAAGGCAGCAAAATACCCCCTGATAGCAGCAATGCCTGTGATGTGATGGGCACTTACACTAGGGGAGAAGTGCACACTTTTTGTGTCACTGAAAAGATGCTCATGCAGAATGCACAAGGACAGCTCTCCAGTCCTCAGCTCAATAAACTGTTCCTTTTCCTATACTGAAATGCCAGTTCCTCTTAAAGCCATACAGAAAATCTGCCAAAACTCTAATCAGTAGTTTATCATTCAACTCCTGGATTTTCTGCTGTGAAGGATGAAATAAACACATGAGATTCTCAAGCATGACAAAAAGTGCTTTCCAGTTTGTGTTCCAATAATAATTTGCTTTTATTTTTTTGTTTAGGACAAAGGAAAGCGTTGTTAAAATATACTTGGGAATACAAAAAGATGGTTCAGGTGGTGGTTTGACAGACAGCACCACAAGCTATGGTGCTCAATTTGTGGCTTAGCCTATGAGAAAAGAAAAACCTCCTCCCTGAAGCAGGACTCCTAACTCTGAACCACATGAGGTGCACAAACAGCAGAAGGAATTGGTCTGCTGAGACAGCAGTATTCCTGCACCCAGATACCCAAACTGTAATCACCTGCTTGCAACAAATTACTCCACGTTTTGGAGCTCTTTCCATGGAATTGCCATCCCCAATTGTCTTCCAGAGCTGGAGAGGGAAACAGCAGCAGTTTGTGTGCAAGCTGGGAAAGGCAAAAGCATCAGGCAGGCTCAATACCACCCCTCACGGCCCACTGAGCTCCCACTGAATTCCTTAATCCTTAACAAGCACGGGGCCTTAACTGCTGATTTTCTCCTAGCCTGGTCCTTACGCCAGAACTGATGAGCAGTGTTGGCAGCAGTGTTTCACAGCTCCCCTGCAGACAGAAGCCGTGCTTGGGTGCCTCTGCAGGTCACCCAGCGGTGCCTGGCACCACCTAGTGCTGAGCTGCCACCCCCGGGATGGTCACACCAGATGGAGTCACAAAACCCTCCAACTGGACGGGATGTCTCAGTCTGCAGCAGGCAGCAGCCCCCCTGCACCCACAGGGCTTGGCAGTGCTCCTCACGGGGCTGCTTCCAGAGACAACTCAGTGAGGGTTCATGTCAACCTGTACATACTATGGCAAAACTGGTGGTAGTTTTGTTGCACAGACCAGGAGATTCCCTGGTGCAGCTGGGGAATTAAAATCCTGACCTCAAGCTATTGTTAAAATTAGTAGAGGCAACAACAAAGATAAAGCTGCCATCACCCCAGCCACTCCATCAATCGTTTCAGCAGCACTCACATTACCAAACTCATCTTTATACAGGGATGTTTCATGGCAGCCTGTCTGAAACCAACACCCATTTATCAGACTGTCTCAGTGCAAGACCATGTACCAGACAGAAGGGTTGTAGTAAGACATGCTGATGTAATGGGGAGTTCTTTACCACCTTGTTGAACCTCACAGGAGAGCGAGTTAAACGAAGCCTCCTGTAATTAGCCTCATCTTGCAGATGGAGTCTTTAGTAGGAGGCAGCTCCAGCAACCCCAGCTGAGCAAGGGCTTCACTGTCCTGCAGAGTGCCCTTGGAACAGGCAGATGCAAACACTGCCACTACAGCATCATCCTGGGCTCTCCAATTCCCACAATAGATCCAGTATCAGCCCATAGCACACAGATATACTTGTGTGTGACTTCCAGAACAATCACATACCCTCCTGGAGGCAACGACTGCATTTGCATTGCCCAAAAGTTGTTTTATAAAAATGCTTGCAATATTTTTTAAGGTGCTCCAAGAATTTTATTGGCTGTAGCAGGGCCTCTGAAATCTGGCACAGCAATACCCCCTCAAGCTAGAGAAGTCTTTGTCCTGTGAAATCTCATTTATATTTAGTAGAGTTAAATTTAAATTATTGTTTTCCTTCTCTGCTTGCGTTCCCCAGCAACAAAACAAAGTAGTAATTGAATATGAATGTTTTGTGAAACCACAACCACCCTGTAAGACAAAAGAACCACACCACTAAAATTCTTGTCTCCACTCTTGCTGAGCCACAGCTCCTTCTTCAGTGTCTGTAACCTTCTCCCTCCAGGGGCAGGGAACCCACAGGAGCTTTCTGCACCCCAGTGAGGCCACAGCTGCACCCAGTTTTTCCCCTCTGCAGGATTTAAAACCAGTCCTCCTCCTCCTCCTCCCACACTGGGCACCCAGTGGCATTCTGTTCCCCTGGGAGGAGCAGAGCAACCACCCAGTCCCTGACCCCCCTCAGCTCTGTCCCCACAAAGCCCCTTCCAGTGCACCCCACTCATGTCCCACACAGACAGCTCTTGGGTCTGCAACAGCAAACAGGGAGTCTGACTCAAGGCTTTGAATTCTTCAAATTCTCTAATTTTTCAGTGGTTACTCACTCCTATAGGGGTTCCTGCCAACTTTAGTAGTTTTTATCCTTGCTGCAAATGTCATTTCTTATGAAAGGGGCTCCACAGGCCCCCCCCAGAGCTGCACACGTGGCTGTGACTGCTTCCATGGAACAAGGAAACAAACTGCATCTGGAAACTCTACTTGGAGAAAACACCTTTCTTCAAAATGTCAAACTCTGCACTGAAACTCCCCAGCTCCTCCTCAGGAACAGATGTGCTTCCTGCTCCCTACCTGGAGAGGGGCTCCCAGCCAAACACTGTTCCCTGGACACAGGTGTGCTCTCCAGACTACCTTTCCTTCAGAAATTGCTGCCAGTTCAGGAGTCCATCCCAGGCATTCATCCCAGGCATTCATGGCTTGTTTTCATAATGCAACATGTTAAAAAAGAGTGACTCTGATACTGCACTCCAAATCACTTATCCTCAGAAAAATTCCCAAATCTCAGGTGTCCATAAATAAACTCAATAGCTGTAAAATAATTCAGCTTTAGAAAAAAAAGATTCTATTGCACCTTCTTCTCAAGTTGTTCCAAGTGTCATCTTTACCCTGAAGAGGTAAAAGCAAACATTTTCCTGAGGAGTCAACATGTAATCATCTTCTGCAGACAAAGTTAGATTTTACTGCAGAGATGGGAAAGATGGAGCTGAGATGCTTATGAATCAAAATTAGAACCAAATCTCTTCTGGTTCCCCTCTGCCACTATTCCTTACCCTGACCCAGGTATCATGATCCAATTATTCTTTCTTACCCAGCCTTCTGTTTTCTTTCCAGCTTTCTCCTCCCATTTCCTCCCCTCCCCAGAAGTATTTGGTTGGCTTTGCATAGCTTTAGTTCCTGCTGCACATTGCCCTCCAGCCCTAGAAAATGACACGTGCTGAGTAAACCAACCCAAGGATGTGCTAAAAAGAGAAGCCTGAACTAATGGGCTGCCTGCCTGACCTCACACTGGGTAGTTCTCCTTCTTTTTCTTACTCCAAGGATAAAAGATGCTTTTGATGCACCACAGGAGTGTCTACAAAACTGTCCAAATGCAGCAGATAATTAAACATGAGGCAGAAGCAGCAGCAGCACAGAATGTGCCTAGCTAATGAGCATTGTGCTCTCACAGCCTGCACTTGTGAGGTGCAGATACGTGTGCAGGTACACACACTCATGTCTGCAGAGATCTGAGCTGCAGCCTTCTCCTCCTTGAATGCCCTCTGCACCAGCAGCACCTGCTGCTCCATGCTTCCTCTGGAACAAGACAAGGGAAGGAGCACCCCAGCTCTCCAGAAGTGCTGGAAGAACAGGAGCCATTTGGGATTCTGACAAGATGGATCATTTTCCCTGTAACAAACATGAGGCCTCTTCCGAGACAGATGCCATCAATAAACCTCAAAGCATTGTTTGATCTGTCTTCTTCTTGTAACAACTTCTGATAACATCTCAAATGAGGGAAGAGTTGTCAGGGAAGCACACAGTGACTCTGACACAGCACCAGATGGGAAGGCACAGGAGCAAACTGATGTAAAGAGCAGTGTGCCCATGATACATCATTGTGTGTCACTGCTTCATCACCCCATGCTTTGGTGCTTTGCTTTCAGAGGAGATGTCTGCCCTTCCTGCTCTGTAGATACATTCATCTGAATACATATTTACAGCTTTGATTTTGAGACAAACTGAGCTTAAATAAATTAGGTGGCTTACCTTTTCTTTCGCAAGGTTTTACGTAAGAAAAGCATGAAAGTTTTTGCTTTCAAACATGAAGAGGAACCAACCAAACAATGGTATTAATTAAACAGTATCCTATTGGGAAAAAAACCCCAAAACTAACAAACCACACCATTTCCCTGCTCGAGTGTTATTTTGGTATTAATAGTTTGCTACTTCAGTTGTGGTCTTCCAAATCTGCATGGAAATGCTGGGAGGCTCTGCTGCTCATTTGGACAGTTGCTCAGTTTACCAACAGATGGAGTATGTTAATCAGTTTTTAAAGTATATGCAAAAAGTCTGGGCTAATTTAAGTTCTACATTCAGAATGTTTGCAAGAAATGCAAATTTGTAATACATGCAAAAAACCCCAAACAACCCAAGCTTCATTCTGCCACCACTGGAAGAATCACATTTTATGGAATGCCTTTTCTCTTAGCTTTGAGTTAAATTATGCACACAAAAAATAATAAACAAATACATCAAAGTTTATTTTTCATGTATAACTTGCTCCAGATTCTGAAGGGATCAAAATACTTGACTAGTACAACAGCTCAGACTTCTTTGCTGGTTTGACTGACAGAAGTGTCACAATAACCACACAGAACACTAGTGCTAAAACCACACGAGGCTCTTAAAATTTCCAGCTTCACAGCAAAAATTAAAAAAGGGGGGGAAATAAATAATCCACAATCCCTTTTCAAAGTAAAATGTCTGAAGGGAAAAAGAAAATCAAACGTGTATGATGCATTTCACCAGCCACACCATCCTAGTCAGTGCACAGACACCGAGAATGCCTGTGACTTGCCTGTGAATGCTGGGGGAGGACGTGGTGCCCCAGCAGCTCTGGGAGAGCTCTTTGCATGCCATGCAGGAGCCACTGCCTGGGGACTCTCAGGTGCTTGTCACTCAGCCTCAGCTTCTTGCAAGTCAGTAAGCCTTCAGGAACTTCACTGCAGCTCTGTTCATCACTCTCTGTGCCCTAAATCCAGACAAGGAAGGGATGAAACGTGCTTTCCCCCTCGACCTGTCTCACCCTGGAGCATCCAGAAGCATTTGATTTCTCCAACAGGCATTTTCCCAGTGTGCTCATTCCCCAGCACAGCACACCCTCAGCTGAATACACTTTCTATGTCTAAAAGACTTTAAAATGTTTTCTTCTCACCACGGAACTGATGATAGAGCTGGGGAGGGGAGGCATCTTCAGGTGATTAGCACTCAGGCCTTGATTATGAAATGCAAGAAGAAACTGTTCCAGTTTTGTGCTGCTACCTTCTTTCTGCTTGACCACTTCTTCTCCCCCCGTTGCAGAAGCTGTTGGGATGGCAGGGGATCAGATGGTAATGTTAATGCATCTCAACACTTGTGTATGCCTTCAGCAAGTTTCTCTTTGAGATGGTTCTGGCTGCCACACCACAGCTCTACATGTAACTTGACAGATTGCCTCCTCTGTTTTCTTTGTTGGGACACAACTTCTGTGATGCAGGAAGACAGATTTTAACCTTAAACAGCCTCTCCAGCTCTGCTGAAGTACACTGCTGTTCCTGAGAGCTTCTGGAGTGCTTTTGATGTGACCTACCCCTAGGTCTCTGTCTTGAAACAATCTTCACACTACATAGGAGCATTCAACAATTTTCTTTTGATAAACCTCCTGGTTTTGCATAGCTCCTCTTTCCAGAGCTAAACATATTGCATATTTTGATCTTTACTTCTGTAGGTGAGATACTTTATAACACCATAGGGCTACTCTTACAGATCTGCACTTCAGTAAAAAGATCTGGATTTTACACAATCCTGAATTTTGCATCTTTCAGTTTCTCCCAGACAAGTACAGTATTTAAAACTTGGTTCTTGTGCTTGCATTGTGTTTCATGATGACCACACAGTGTGCAGCAGACATTGGCTCAGTCTGCAAGCCAAGACCAAAGATCCTGGTCAGAAGTTGAGCTGAAGATGCCAAGAGGAATTTCAAGGTGTGATGTAAGACCACAGTCAGCAGCTCAGGAAGGGGAAGCAGGAGTACAGCCCTTCCGACCAGGGAAAAAATAGTCTGGGACTGGACCACAGGTCCTTTAACATGGCTGAAATTAAATGGCAAATTAGTCAGAAAAAGCAAACTGCCTGGTATTGCCTCACCTCCCAGATAGGCAAAGAACATGTGCAGGAGCCAATTCTCACCCAGGCTGACACTCCCTGCTGTGAGGAGGCTTTTGCAGCTCTGGAGCTGGGAGATCACACAAAGTCCAACAGAAATGAGTTAGACAGGAAAGGGGGAAATACCACGGATCATCACATCAGGAGATTTCTGAGCAGACTTTGAGGCTGGTAAGAAATCAACACGTGTGAAACCGGTTCTGAACTCCAACGTGTTCACTTTCATACTGTGTTTACATTATTTAGACAAGTATTTACTTTCTCACAGTGCTCAGGTTTGCACAGAGTAAGTGAATGCAGAAAGAACAAGCTTAACAGGGTAGGTTCAAACCCCAGAATCTCTCTAGCTCCACAACTGAGTAAGGTTTGCAGCACCAGATTTAGAACGTGAACCCACACCGCCATCTGCAGAAAGCAGATTGGCAAATTAATTGGCTACCAGTATAGCAGGGATTAAAAGTGCCAAAATGCAAATACTGGTATGTAAGTATATCATGAAACCAGGTTAGAGGGGTATGTGTGCCATGACACCATTATCACAGCTGACAGATCCTGCACAACGTACGCTGCCTCTCAGGGGAGGATCTGTTTTATACTTTATTCCTTAAATGTTGTCCTTTTTTCCTCCATCTCAGAGGCAAACTGATCCCTTTGTTTCCCCCACATCATCCCCAGCCTCAGGCAGTGTCTGTACCGTGCCTGTGCCTGTGCTGT
Source organism: Florisuga fusca (assembly GCA_038090715.1). Lineage (NCBI taxonomy): Eukaryota > Metazoa > Chordata > Aves > Apodiformes > Trochilidae > Florisuga > Florisuga fusca. Next base: position 584,911 of record JAAWXA010000037.1, read on the forward strand.
GCCACAGGACCTCACCCCAAGCCTGCTCCCAGGCGCTTGCCCGCGGGCTATTACTGACCACAGAAAAGCCTCCGAGGCACTAAAAACTCGGGACTATCGCGATCCGCCAGCCCTCCCCCGGGAGGGAAAGGCTGCGGCCTCCTGCTGTGGGACCCCGCTCCGCGTTTCAGACCCTTCCCCTGCCCGACCCGCAGCGACACGAGGGACGGACGGCTCGGGTGGCACCTGGGGAAGAATAAACGCTTTACCTGGGCGTTCCCTGTAAAACAAGCAAACAATTTCCTCACATAAGCCCACAGTCGCGCTGTGTTTCCTCAGGAAACACTTTCCAAGAGGAGCACTGTGCGTCCTGCTCCCGGACCCACCCTCACCGCCCCTTATTTCGGTGCAGCGGCCCAGGCCCTCGGGGGTCCCGGTGGCAGCCGGAGGGGTGAGAGGTGTCTGTCTGTGTGTGTATGTGTGCATGCGTGTCCATGTGTCCGTGTGCCAGTGCCACTGCCGCTCTCCCCCACTCTCCCCCCGCAGAAGATGGCGGCTGCGCTCTGGGGATGGCGGGCGGGCGGCTCTCGCGATGGCGGGCGGCGGAAGGGCCGGGGCGGTGCGGGATCGGGGGGAGGGAGCAGGGGAGGAG
>JAAWXA010000037.1:585561-617482 GCA_038090715.1 Florisuga fusca
GGACCGGCCACGGCAGCGCCCGCACAGCCGTGCCCCCGGAGCGGCCTCCCCTCGCCCCGCTCCCCTTCGGCTGCCCCCGGTAGCCCGCTCGCCTTCGCGCATCCTCCCCTCCCTCCGGGCTCTCCGCCGCCGGGGATGCTCTCGGCCCCCACGGGCAGCGTCTCCGCTCGCCCGCCGGCCCTCTGAGCGCCCTTCCCGCCCCTGGTTCTCCCCTCTCAGGTGCGGGCGGAGGCGGTGAGCGGGTGAAGCCCCCCCCGCCCGGCGGCTTCCCCCATGGTGGGCTTCGGGACCAACCGGAGGGGCGGCCGTCTGCCTTCCCTGCTCTTCGTGGCGCTGCTGGTGGTGATCGCCATCCTCGCCTTCAACTGCTGGAACGCTTCGTCCCGCCAGGCCCTGCTGCGGGAGGAGCTGGCGGAGCTGCAGAGCCAGGCCAAGCGCACGGAGGTGGCCCGGGGGCGGCTGGAGAAGAGGAACTCGGACCTGATGGGCAAGGTGGATTCCCACAAGAAGCAGCTGGAGCAGAAGGAGGCTGATTACAGCCAGCTGAGCAGCCAGCTGCAGGCCCGGGACGGACAGGTGAAGAAGTGCGAGGACAGCAAGGTAAAAGCCTTGGGACTGGACCGGACCGGACCGGATCGGGGGGGGTGAGGGGGTCCCCGGCTCCCTGCGGGGTGGCTCTGCCCGGGGGCACCCTCCGTGCTCCATGGGGATGGCGGAGGCGCTCAGCCTCGGAGCGGGTCCCTGGTTCCTTGAGTTCCTGCCTCGGCTTTGGGTGCCTTCGGGACGTCTGCAGTACGGTCAGGTTTCTGGATGCATCCCAGAAAAAAAGAAAAAAGAAAAAAAAAAAAAAAAAAGAGATCTGGAAATGCCCGGCGAAAGGGTGCGAGTGCCGGCAGCTCCCTGCTTTCCAGACCGCGGCTTAGTTGTCCCTAAGAGCTTTCTTTTCCTCCTCCACTGAGATTATTTGATCTTTTGTGATGGGTCAGAAAAAGCTGTACACTGCCCTAAAATTAGCTGGTTTGGCTTCAAGGGAAATAAACCAAGGATAACGTCCTGGTGGAGCTCCCCTGGGGTGCTGCACACCGGGCAGGTCTGTGAGCAGCCAGCGTGCACTTGGGGAAAAAAAAAAAATCCCTCTTGCTGGTGCCACGACGTGTCCCTGTCATTAGCTGCCGGGAGACGCGCTCATGCAAAATGCAGCTTGGCCTTTTCTGCGGGGGTGGCCTGGGGTTTGCCTTTGTTGTGGAGGGGAAATGAGTGGATGGAGGCATCAGCTTTCACTGCTCCATAACCCTCCCCGGCAGCTCTGCAGGCAGGAGTTAGCAGAGAAGTTCTGGGCACTCAGGGGTGAACCGGTGGCTCTCTCTTTGCAGGCAGTCCATAATTCTGCTAACTGAACACTTTGTCACAGCAGGATTTATGGAAATGTCACACACTCAGGATTGCTTACTGGCTGGGTCTGTGTTTCTGGCCCTTTCGTAGCACACCTTTGGTGAGCAGTGGAAGAAAATGCATTTAATTGTCACAGGAAAGCTGAATTATGTCTCATTATAGGATTACAGACACCTTCAAATTGATTTACTTTGTGTTAAAGTTTTATTTCCTACTGAACCATTAAAATTGAGCCGTTTCTGTGTTCAACAAACACATAGGGGGTTTTTTGAACCCTACGTTTTTTTTTGAAAAAAATAATGTTTTTTTAAATTTATGAGATTGGCATGAGGAGCCTGATCAGATGTGTAACAGTGGATACCAGTGCTCCCCTTTGGGAATAAATACAGCTTACAGCACTGTGATTAAAAATATTGTGATAGTATAAAAACTAATTCAGTTTGTGAGTAAGTATGCTGTACAGATATCAAAAGAGTTAAATCTGATGAGTAAAAACCCCCTGAAATTAAAGCAGGTAGGTTTTAAAAAATATGCATTCCCTTGTAAAAGCCAGAGAACAGTTTTCTATCCTGCTGAGGTTTTTTGGTTGGTTGGTTGGCTTTGGTTTTGTTTTGTTTTTTAACTGAACTTTTTCATACAAATAGGTTTAGTTGTTCTTGGCCCTCCAAGCAAGAGCTCAAAGGTGTGGTGGTGGCCTGAAAAGACAGGAGGTGGTTTGTAGTATGGCTGTTCCTTCTGTAGGTGAAGCTGATTTTTTGTTCCCATGTTCACAGGGCAGTGAAATCATTTCATGCATGATTGTACTGAGAGGTGTGAGGTTCCACTGGTGGTGCTGGAGTAAGCTGTGTAGCAAGGTTTGCTTTTAACAGGGGAGATTTGTAACTTTCTTTGTTAAATCTGTACGTTTTGCTGTAGGACAGCAGGAGTTAAAACCCAAGTGCCAAGTCAGGGTGCCTAGCAGGGGTTCCTGGCACAGGACACAAACTGAACACTTTGTTCTCCATAAATCTGCTGGCCTTGGAGTGCTCTGGTGTCTGGCAGGGCAGGGCAGGAGGGCAGCAAGAGAGCTGAGGCTGCTACACCTCAGGGATGAATTCTGGTGCTGATGGTGGGCACACTGCAGCATGGGCCCTGTGTCCGTGTTCCAGAAGCTGCCATTAAGGTCAGAGGAGCTGGTGGCTTTTGAATATGCTCTCTTCTTCTGCTGGAACTGTAAAATGTGTCCTGATAGGCACAAATAGCAGTAACCAGTCCCTGTCCCTTTCTCATTTCCTCCCGTGTGAGCTACTGTCACGTTCTCAGTGGCAACAATCCTAATTTTTTCTAAAAAATGCCTTTACATGACTGTGCTTTAGAGAATAAAGCTCTGGTTTAGAGAGCAAAGATCTGGTTTAAAAAAAAAAAAGTGTTAGGCATGAAGTGTCTGACCTAAACCAGCTTGACTGGTGATTTTTTCAGTAATTTGGCAAGGATCTTCTTTAAGCAAACTGTTTTCTACCAATGATCTTAGTTCATTTGTGAAAGGCAGGAGCTATAGTAGAACACCAACCCTGATAATTCCCTGGGGTATCAAGGGATCAAAACAAATCCAGGCTCATCTCATAGAAAACTCTTTTGAAAGATGCTGCTCTGGTGGTCGTGGTGGTGTCAGTTCTGCTTTGTGCCCCTCTGTCTTCATCAGAGATTTGTTGCCTTGTGGTCATGTAAATTAAGGGTGCATTTCCCAGTGCTGAGGCAACTTGAATTTCTGTGGGCAGCTTCCTCCTAGCTCAGTGATATCTGCAGTAAAGCCCCAAAACCCCTCTCCCTCTGCTCCCTCCCCTTGCACATGTAACAGCCCAGTGACACTGCACCCCACTAGTGTCTGCTCTTACAAACAAATGTAGTAGCATGACCTGGTGTCTTGTGCTAAAATAAGAGAGATTTAAAAAAAAAAAAGAAGTTTGAGGTCTTGGGAATTCCTTCTTATCACCCCATGCTCATCTTGGTGAGCTGATGGTCTGCTGGGAACTTTTTGGCAGAAAATGGGTGGTGGTTGCATGCAGAGCTGGCATGAGCTTCCAGGCTGTTTTGTGCTTTTTTTGTAGCATACCATGAGGATACTTCTTCATTCCCACAGCTTCACACATCCCTTTGCAGTAAGCTCACTAAAAAGATTGAATGGCAGGAATTTGTGGTGGAGAGGTTCCAAATGGCAGCTGCCCAGCATGTGGGGACTGGTAGCTCTGCATCTGCTGGTGCAGCCCTGGGGAGCATGCCTTGCTCATTCCAGAGGTGTTTCTGGCACCTCCAGGTGTGTAACAGAGCCTTGCCCCTTACCTGCTGTCTAGAGATGGTGCTTCACAGGATGAAACAGGTCAGTGAGATCCTGGGGAGCAGCTGGTGCCAAAGCTCCTTGGTGGCTGCTCAGCTTGCAGAGCTGCAGCTCTCCAGCCACGATGCTGACTGCATCTTCCCACCTTCCACCTTCCCGGGGGTGACACTCTCACCTCGGGCTCTGACTGAGTGCTCCTTGGTAGCACAGCTCTCAAACAGGCAGCTGACAACAGCAGAAAGGCCACGGAATTGTGCATGTAAACCCTTGTGCAGACAGACTCCTGACCAGCCCTGGGGGGCTGCACGGGGCAGCATCACCTGCTGCAGGCTGTTCCTGCCAGGGAGAGAAATCACTCACGGGGAAATGGGGCTCCAGTGACTCCAGTGGGGAGTGATCCCACCACCACCTTTGTTCCCTCCTGCCACGCACAGAGCTGAGCTCCAGCCCGATGAGAACTTTGCTCCTTACGGCACTTTTCATGGTCTGCCCATCCCCTTCGCACTGCAGCCTTGTCCTGCATGTACAGGACTTCTTTTTCCCTGTCCAGAGCTTACTGGGCTAGAGAGAATTTCTCTTACCATCCCAGGTGCTTTGGAAAGGATGTGAGATGCCACTGAGAGACACGAGCAGTACCAGCAGGCTGAGACTCATGGAGGATGCAGCTCAGAGGGAGCTGGACTTGAGCCATGGTTCATGGAGTGTGGTTTTTTTATATGTGTAGGTGGAACAGATCCCATGAATCATAAAAAAAGCTTCTTCCCTTTCTATCCTTCAGATGAGGGACGTTTGCTGACAGCTGAGCTGTTTGGGATATAAATTCTGTCACTTTTCTCTGAAACCCAACATCGGCAGAATGCAAGGTGGTGTGATAAAACTGGTGCTATCATCAAATCCAGCTCTTGGGAACAGCCAGGCAGCCCTCCCCTGGCCCACTGCAAGTCAAACCTTTCCTAGGATGAGCAGAAGCAAGCCAGGAGGGAGGCATGCTGGAGCAGGAATCCTGTTAGATGAAGGTTTGGAAACAGAACCTGCCACTTCCCAGGATCTCCTTTGTTTGTTGATGTATCAGGTTCTGGGAAAAGGACTCCTTAGAGTGAAGGCAGGGGAAATGTGGTTGTTATTGCTGGTGGATTTGTAAAAGAGAGGGAGTTACTGTTCCATCAGTGCTCAGGCAGGTCCCCTGTGCCAGGGTCTGTGGGATGGGGAGGGGGATGGGAGGGCCTGGGGGTTACCTTCCCCTCTGCTTCTCTGGGGAGCCCAAGCCCTGCTCAGGGTTACTTGTGCCTTGGAAATAAAGCACAGGAAGCCCAGCACAGGCTTTCACTTAACTAAATGTTGTTCTTTGTGCCTTAAACGTCTTGGTGGGCAGAGCCATGTGGTTCTCAGTGTGTGCCTCTGACAGCCTGAGGAAGGTCCCTGTGTGTCCCTGTGGGGTGGCTGGATGGTGGCTCCTGTTTCAGAGCAGCATGGGCAGGGCTCTCGGGTTACCAGAAGACTGCATCATCTCCCATCCTTTCTTTTTTGGGGGAAAATTCTTGTGGAGGGACTGGCCATAACCCATCTGGGTGTTGGCAGGGGTGGTGGGGCAGGGTTTGCTGCCAGGTCTGCAAACACAAACCCTCTCTGGAGCACCCTGCTTGGGAAGGAGCACCCCCCATGTTCTCAGTGGGGCTGTTGGATGCCCTCCCTTTTCCCTCTTTTCTGCAAAAACTCAGGATTCCAGCAGCTCCTGCTGCAGCCCACGAGGGACAGACCAGCTAGGAAACAAAACTCCTCACCTGGAACGTTTCTGCAGAAATTAATGATGTGATAAAAGGGAAGGCAGCATGGGTGGGGGAAGTCTGAAAGTCAGGGCAGGTGTCTGGTTTGTTTGTTTGGACAGGAAATGTGGAGGTGACACAGCCCAGGTGTCCCTGTCCCGGGGTGGGTCTGCCAGAGTGTCCCAAGGGGAAACTGAGTCCCTGCCCCCCAGGGGGGACAGCCCTCTGCCAGCACCCCTCTGAGTGACCCTTTGTACCCGGGGGGACACTGCAGGGACCCGTCAGTGGTGGTGGTGCTTGATTTTTTTCACCCTTTCTCAGTGTGTTCTACATCTGCATCTCTTTGTTTCTGCTATTTTTTGTCTTTACATATGTCCTGTGAGATGTCCTCCCTACGTATGTGAGATTTACCTAATGACTTTGTGTACATGCATTTCTTCTTTACTGTAACTGCTGGTTTATTCCTTACTAGAAACAGCAAATTGAAAGCTGTTGTGGAAGACTATTGGTGTCAGATTGTATCTTAAAAATAAAAAGTGTTATGGATATTAGGTAGGATCACACACAAAAATAATTACTTTAAATCCACATTAGGTAAAAGTTGTTTTTACTCAGGATGCTGTGAGTTTATTTTTATACACTTACACTTTGACACTGGAAATTCCCCATCTCCTCCTGCAGTATCAGAATGCAGTGTGTTTATTTCAGTCCTGGCAGGATTTGCTTTTGATGGAAATACATTCTGAAAATAGAATTGAGTCCTCATTAGTGAATCCTAACTACAGTATTCAGGTTGATGATATCAGTGGTAGATAACTAAATGTGCTTTACTTAGGTTCAGCAGAACTCTGTGTATGTCATTCTGATAACCCTTTGCACTCACTGTCTTCCCAGTGCAAACAAATGCACCTGAATCTTTGCAGTCTGAGCCCTCTCTAACCTGCTAATTGTTTATATTGATATAATTTCTTCCTTACAGATTAAGCTGCAGAACAACATTTCCTATCAAATGGCAGACATAAATCGTTTGAAGGGTAAGGAATCTGTGGCCAAACTGTGCCTTGGCAGGCTGAAGTTGGGTGTTTTTTAACTGCCTGTAGTTTTTCACTGCAGAATGCATTTTAAATGAAAGCTGAAGTGGTGCTGGAGTGCCTCAGAATGTGAAATTCCATTATATTTGTTCATTGCAGTGTCTGGACTAGGTGTAGGGTTGGTTCTCGTGGGCTGCTTTGCTGTCTGCAGATAGAACTCATGTTCTGGCACTGCTTGCTTCCAAGATATTGGAATGATTTTCAAGACCAAAACCACAGATTAGTATAGTTTGGATCAGCAGCATGGTGATCCTGATGCTGGGTTAGAAATGGTCCAGAGAACATCCTTTTAAGCTGTTAGAACCAGACATGATTTCAATGTCTGTGCTCTTACTGTGAGTTTGTAGTGTGACCTGGAAGAGACAATGCCAGAATTTCCAGAAGAGAACATGCTTGGCTTTTCTGCCTGGATCTAAGCAGCTGCAACATAAACCAGTAGAAAGCTTAACAGCTCTCTGTAGCCTGAGGAGCAGGGAGAAGAACTGCTGCAACAGTTACTTGGGAGGACAGGAAAGTTGTGTTGGTCTCCTGGGTAGTGGGAAGGTGCCTTCTGTTGTACATTTACTGCAGAAAATGAATATTTGACCAGTGTGCCTACATTAACCTACTAGTACCTTTGTGTTACTCAAAATAACAGAACCTGTCAGGAAATTAAGGAATTTTCCAACAGATAGGTAAAATAGTGTTGTGTAAACCTTGTAAATGAAAAGGTAAAGAAAAATGTTGGGGTTTTGGTGTAGTATCAGAAGAATTTTTATAGTGACATCTAGCAAACATGAGTGAGCTGGCATCTTGCTCAAGTAAGCTTAACAGTCTTTAAATCTAAAAGAAATAAGAATTTGCTCAAATTTTATGTTATGTTAAATAGCAATAATGAAAGCTTTATCTGCAATGAGGCATTTTCTCTTACATTTCTGCATTCATGTTGATTTTTACTCTTTGGTCTAGAACAACTGGCGGAATTACGTCAAGAATTCATTCGCCAGGAAGATCAACTGCATGAGTACAAGAAGAACAACACTTACCTGGCAAGGAGATTGGAGTATGACAGGTATGTCTTCAGCAACACCAGTGGCAGTTTGAGTCTGTGTAATGGAAGTCTGTATTTATCAAAAAGTGCAAATTAATCCTACTTCTAATCCTCAAACTTGAGTAAACGCCCTTGGTGATGCAGCTTTGACTTAGTTAGTTGTTTGCTTTTAAAGTTCTGTTTTTGTGTTCTTCTCTTCCCCTCCCAAGGTGAGGTAGTATCTGAGAAAAATCTGACTTACTGGAATTGTTCAGCACTGGGCAATTTTAGGTCAATGCATTTTTTATAACAGGGAGATGTTAGTTAACAAATACATGGAAGAACTTAATCCATACAGTCTGTAGCTGCCAGGGTTATTAATTGCTGTCTTTCTAAAAGTGTAATTTTTTTTTTCAGCTGAAGTTCAGAGCATTGTGTGTATTGAAATTTGAAGTTGAGCTCTGCCTTTTAGGTTTATGATGGAAAAGTGGGGAGAACAACAACTTCTGAAGCTTTGAGGAATGGGGGAGATTCAGACCTTTTCTCAAGGGTTAAACTTTAACACGCACAAAAGTTTTCTTCACTGTATGTGCTGTGTTGAGTACCTGCAGGTTTGTGGGAGACAGGAATTGTGTGGAATTGGGTTAGCCACTGTCTGGCTTGTTAGGGAGGTTGGGACACTTTGTTGTGTCACTGGGATGTTGTTGTGGGAGTTGGCAGCAGTCAGGGGGGCAGTAGTTGTGTGTCTGATGTTGACAGCCAGGGGGGATCCATGGCTTTCTGAGGGAAATTAATATGTGCTGATGACAGATTAATGAGAGGCTGGAGTTTCCAGTGGCTTTCCAGGTTTTGGAGGAAATGAATATATGCAGGGCCAGTCTGGTTTTTTTGGTGTTTCTCAGTTTGATCTCTGTTTCTTCCAGTTCTGCTTTCTTCCTGTACTCACTTCCTTTCCACTCCATGCACTTCCCAGGGCAAAGCTTTTTGTACAGACTGCTCTAGTTATAGCTCAGGTTTGGCTTTTTATGCCACTTCGTATTTTTCCCCCTATTTTATTTATAGGAGAGCAGATAGAACAAATAATGTGTTTGTGTTTCTAACCAAGTCTGCAGTGTGGGCAGCAGATCAAGGAAATGAGACTGCAGCATGAAGAAAACATAAAGAAATTAATGGACCAAGTTGTGCGGGAACAAAAGGTAATGTTTGCTGAGTTAGGAGGGCCTGAAGTCTGCTGGTTGTTTGACTCAGCATTTCAGACATTTCTGGACATAAAGACTGTCCTGAGCAGCCCACAGTGGGTGTCACTGGCTTGCTCAGGCAGTGAACTGAGCCTTGAAGATCAGGGTTCATGCTCTGCTGCAGCCTTCCTGCATGACAACATTGCTGAGGATTTCAGCTTCTCCTCTGTAAAATGGGTATTACTCTACAGCTCTCCAGAGTGGGATCTGTTCTTACAACCTTATGTAGGTTATTGCAAAGGGGAACCTGATCTCTGCTGAGGCCTCGAGGTGCTAATGTGATGCAAATAACAGTGGTGTTTGAGTGGTGTCAGGGGTGTAATTGTATGGTGCAAGCTGCCAGGAGAATATGGGCCTGTTTCCTGCAAACAGATAAAATAACCTGCTCTTCTTAAAATTATTTCCCTACTTTGTCTCTGTTTACAAACATTACAGAGAATAAGGCAGACTTGACATAGGTTTCAATCAGATCTCTTAAAATCTAGAATTACTCTGAAGCCTCTGACCTGAGGCTTAAGGCCAATGATGTCTTAACCTGTTTGCATTACACTTCAGATACACAGGCCACAAGAAATGTCACACAGCCATGCTGTATTTTACATTTTCTCTTCAATTACATGTCCATGCTGTTACTTCCTGCCCTCAGGATTCAGGTTCATCTGTAGAGGAATTCTGCTGTTGTTTGCTTTTGTGATCATCTCATTTATAAATGTGATTTTGCTTGCCCAGAGTGACCTTGAATTGGAGCAATTGGAGCAATTTTGTTTCAGTGATGTGCTTAATACTGGTTCTCTGTGAATTTGTTCTAACAGGCCACACAAAAAATTCAGTCCAGTAAAGACACTGAAGTAAATCCCAGTAATGATGACCAGGCAATATCTAAGGCTGTTCCAGAGGCAGAAGATAAAAACACTGTAAACAGTGAGCAGCCCTCAGATCATGCTTTAAATGGCAAAGGTATTGCTTTTTTTTTTTTTATTTCTGATAGCTGATGGGGCAGTTATGTTCCTTCACTATCACAGAGCTGTGCATTTCCCTGAAGTAGAACAATGAGTTATTTGGCTCAGGTAACTTGATGAGCTGCACATGGCTGTGCCAAGCTGGAGGTTCTGGGTATCCAGAGACAGGCACATCCCTTCTCTGGGTCCTTTTATGAAGACAGCTTCTTGCACAGTTTTGTCTCCATCTGGTTGGTTCCTGTGGCTTCTCCTTCCTCGTGTGTCCAGCTGGGAGCTGGGATTGCCTCTCTGCTCCCTGTGAGGTGTGTCTGGGCTGAGGAAGGGAAGGGGCACTCTGTTGGAGAGCTGGACTCTGCACAGAGGAGGTGGCTGGAGGCTTTTCTGCTACCAGGAGCAGGGTGTCAGTTTCCCTCCCTTTTCTGGAGGTGGCACTGACTTTGGGACTCTGCTCCAGAGCAGTCCTTGGTGACTTCAGAGCACTGTGCTGATGGGGCATTACCACCATGGGACTTGTGTAGATAAAGGACTTTTCTTCTAGTCTTAAAACCTTCCACAATAAGGAGAGTCACTGCTCAAACGTAAAGGTTAATGAGGCAGAAAATCCTGTTCTTGTCTTCCAGAGAAAATCAAACCAGGAGGAGATGCAGGCATGCCTGAAATAGAAGATAATGACCCTGGTAAAGCTGAAGATACTCCCACTGGTTAGCAGAAATTTTCTAATGCTTTCACATTTGGGTTCTTGGTGGCCTCTCTATTCTGTTTCAGTACCATTCATAGTGAATGCAAAGTTTTAAAATCAGTCTGTGGTAATACAGTTCAAGTGGGGTGTAAAATCTGGTAACTTGCTGTGCTTTAGAGGTTTGAGTTCTCAAAGCTGAACACTTCTGATAACATTGTTTTTTTCCTCCAGAAATCTTGTATTTCATGTTGTCATCTATGGTTTAAAAACAAGAAAATGACAACAAAAAAGTTTAGAGTCTTATTAGAGGAAGAGCTCATATACAGTGTCTGCTCCATGTTAATTATTTCATCCATGTATTTTATTTTAGCTTTGAAGAAGCCACTCATTTCAGCTTCTAAAAATGAAGGTCTTCAACCTGCTGCAAACCTTCCAACCGAACAGCCCCATGCTCCAAACCTGGCACCAGGTAAAATTCTTATCAGCAGGTGATAAATAGACATTTTGTAGGAAAATTACCCATTGTCTGCTACCATAAAATGAGTGGAGTGGGTTCTGCCTCTTTTTTGTGTTTGATGTGGTTGCAAAGAGAAAACCAAGGATCAGTTTTGCAAGATGCAGGAGCAGTGTGTGTGTGTAGCATGGAGCCTGTGCAGTCTGTTTTTTGTGACACCCACTGATTTCTGAGCCTGCTGCCCAATTCTGCCAAATTCGAGAGAAGTTTCCAATAAAGTGCTTCAAGATTTCCTCAGTGGACAGAGGAGAGTAATTGAGATTAATACTCCTCCTTAGAGATACCAATGAGACAGGGCTGCAGCATGCCATCAGGAGCTGGCTGTTGTTTCTTGGCAGCAGCTGGTGAAGGAGCAGCGATGCTCTGTGTCCTCTGTTCTGTCAACAGCTCACTTGAGGGTGATGTGGAGGAGGTTTAGGTCATGAGAGAACAAAGAGTACTGCAGTGAAAGGTTTAGGGGAGTTGCAGTTAGAAAGGACACAAATCCACAGAACAGTTTACTTGTGGATCAAGTCACTTTTATGTCAAAGAGAAAGTTGGGCTGTGCCGGCACTGTGAGTGGCTCCTTCAAATGCTGGAAAACATTGCATAGAACAACCTCACTGTGTCTTTGTGGCATCACCAAACAGCTCGAAGTGTTGCTCTGGTTCTTTTTTAAAAAGGCAGCAGAAGTATTTCTTAATTCCTTGGCAGTGGATGTGCATGCAGACAGAATGGCAGAACTGGTGAGGCTGAAGTCCGTGTGCACGTACCAGTTCAGGGATTTTCCCAAATGTTTGATATTGTAAACAGGTCAATTTTTGTCTTGTTCTGAGGTAGTCCTTTATTTTGACTTTTCTTAATGAGCAAACATAAAAGATTGCAAGTGAAAAGCTTGTTTCATTGAATTTAGAGTTTATCTGTAGAAGGATTGGTATGAATGTCAAGGGACCAGGGCTGTCTGTAGTCCTTGGTTGTGCAGTCCTGTGATTATGTTTGTTATTTTCAGCATGATTTCTGTGACCTACTGCAGCCTCCTCCATAGATCATAGCTCTTGAAACAATAAATGATGCTTAATAGATTTGAAAAGCAGAATCAGCAGGAGGATATAAAAAAAATACATAAATGCTTTATTGGTCTGGGCTTTATCAGGCACTCGAGTACATACAGAAATTCATCTGGGAAGGTAATGACCTAGGATTGATTATGTATCAAAATATGATGAATGATCTGTTGTGGTAACATTGGAGCCTTCTTTTGGAACCATGTGAAAACCAAACACTCCTCATTCTGTAGGTTTGCACAGTGACAATGATGGAAATGCTGATAATGTGAAGCAGATACCTCCTAATTCACTCCAGCACTTAAATTTTGAAGAAAATGTGGAAAATCAGAAAGGACACAAAATTGAGACAGACAATAAAAATATTCCAAGGAGCAGACTTAGTGACTTGCAGAAGATGAAGCAAAGTAAGTTGACCAATATCATGTACTATAATTTATTAATAAAATAACTTAATTTTCTATCAGGTATTGGTACCTGTCTGGAAAATAGGAACCAGTACAGTGGGTGGCCTGGAGAGTAAGCCTGCTAAGCAATGCAGTACAGTGCTGTGGAAGAGATATGCCTCAGTGTGTCATCTTTTAGATATTCAGTCATTAAAAAAAAATTATTTGCTTCTAGGAATATAAAATGCATTTGGAAGTTACACATTTAAATAGATTAAGTCAAGACTTTTGATAGATGCATGATACTGATTTCCTTGTGTCCACACTGCACTACTTGACTTAAATATGATTTTTGGGCAGTATGTTAAGAGTTCAGCCCTTGAGTGGGGCCCTTTGTGGTGCTGTATGTGTATAGGCCAGAAGCTTGTTCTTCTATGAGAGGAAGCATCTCATCTAGGTTTTTAACCAAATAAGATTTTTCTTTATTATATAGCTATTATAAATACAGCTTTAATTTTCTTTCTACTCACAGCTAAGTAGCTTTCACTTAGACTTTGGTTTCTATGAGTAAAATTGGTCTGTACTCCAAGAGGACAAGTGACTGCATCAGGACAGAAACCTTCAGCCATGAAACCTGGGGGGGAACTATAGCCTCCTGCTGAGTTAATTCTGTGGATTGGGTACAGGAAGAGCAGTTTTGTTGAAGCAGCATAATGAACTGGTGTGAGTGGTCAGTGGGAAGAATACTCAAAGCTCAGGTCAGTCTCAGGAATGTGAAACTATGGATTCATTTCTGCCATGAAAGGTTTAGTTTGGGAAGTCTGCTTCATTAGAGTGACTGTTGCAGTTTCTCTTCATGGTCTAGAACCATGAAGAATCTTGGAGAAACTGCAGGAAAAAAATTGTTAATCAGCTTGAATACCATATGACAAGTGGTTAATGTGGATGCAGCTTCATTGTAGGCAAATTGAGAGAGACCTGGTCAGGAATGAATTGTATTTGGTGGGTGCACAACAGTAAGAAAAGGATATTTCCAGCTCAGGTATTGCTGTCAGTTGTATCTGAATGCTCCTGGGGGGTTTGCAAAGGTGCATCCTTTGCTTGGCAGAGTGCTGGGTGATCAGCAGTGAATGAGATGTGGTTTCAGCAAGGTGAACATTCATAAACATCTCAGTGGTTTGCCATTAAGAAGGGAGATTGACAGCACAAAGTGCCAAGGAGCAGCTGAGCAGTTCAGTCATGATGTGGTCAGCACAGGGGACTGGTCACACCTTGGGAGTGAGGTGGTTCTGGGGTGTGTTAACAGGAGTGTCAGGTAGGAAGCTGGAGTCATTAGTGTTTTACCTACAGCTTGTGGGGCCATCCTCAGGCTGTAAGTATCAGAGAAAGGTGATGGGATGCCAGAAGGAATTCTGCAGAGTTGAAAAAAAAAGTTTAAATATTAGGATTTAGTATGGGGAGGAAAAAACTCTAGAAAGACCAGGGTTGAAGAGGTAAGGAATGAACATGAATGTGCTCTTTTGGTTTGGGTTTATTTTACAAACAGATCTTTATGGAAGGCTGCAGCTGCTTTAACAGTGCTCGTGGATGAAGAGGGGGTAGGTGGATTCCAGCTGACATGCAGCCTGTGCAGGCTGTGTCCTGAGGTGTGAGGGACTCCTTGGTTTATCAGAGGAGCTTCCTGAGGATCCTGCACTTGTCACTGACCTGGCAGAGCTGCAGGGCTCAGTGGTGGGGTCTGGCAGGGCCTGGCTGCCTGCCCAGCAGTGGGGGCAGTGATGTGGGGGGAACATCTCCACCACAGCTGTGAGGGGGCACCTCACCCTCAGGCATCCTCACGGGCTTGACTTTGCCTTTTCTCTTGGCTTCTTTGTATTTGGAATAACTTGGATTGCATGTTGCAGTGATGCAGTGAGGGAGAGCCTTCAGCACCTGGGGGAGTGGCTAATCAGGTTTGTAGAAGGTTTGCTTCCCAGTTCTGCTCTGTGAGGTCCCTTGGTGCTGGGTCCATCCCCAGCTGTCACTGCAGCCCCCTGCCTGGCCTTTGGGTTCCTCAGCACTTCAGAACTTGCTGTGCATCAGCCCCTGGGGTGAGACAGGTCACCAGCACTGCTCAGGGACCCAGCTCTGAGTAGTGCCCCAGGGGTCTCTTCAGAAATCATCTCAGCAGATGTTACCTGCAGGTTTTGGCATGGGTGACATCCTCCTGGGGCATCCTGTGCTGTCACTGCTGTGCTTGAGGGGAGCACGGAGCCTCAGGTATGGACATGGGCTCCTGCTGGGGTCACCTGAGAGATCCCACATCTTGTCTGCTTCAGAATGCAGCTGGTGGGTTGCTGGCAGCTCCTGTGGTGTTGGTCTGAGGGCTGGGTGTCCCCAGACCAGGATGTGCCTCCTGTTGGTGTTCTGGTGTCCTCCCAGTGAGGAGTCAGCCTGCTGTCAGAACCACTGCTGGGAAGTGTCTGTGTGCTCAGTCTCAGCCTTTCTCCCCCTGACTGAGCTGAACCCCAAGTGCTCAAAGCAGAAGGAACCCCTGTAGAGACAGAGCAGCTGCCCCTGTGCTGGGCTGCTCACCTGAACTGCAGGTCCCTGGGGGCTTGCTGTGCTCCCCCCTTTGTAATATTTTAACCTTCTCTCAGCTTAAATGTCCTCTGTGCAGTTTGTCACAGTATTTCCAGCATACCTGCAGGCTTGGTTTTGCCCCATGTGAAGTGCATTCAGTTGTTTTTCCATGGCTTGTTTTATGTTTAACATGTGCCAGTTGTACAGCTCTGTATCATGAGGTGTCCAGAAATGCAAATAACAGCAAGGATTACTCAGACATGAATAGAGAATGAATAACATATTAAACGTCCAATTTCCAAACAGATCACGGTTTCCTTTTGCTTATTTTATGAGAATAACTGGAACTTGTGTTTCTGTACATTGGAGCTGCACTGGATGTGATTCTGCTGCTTTTCTTCCCCACCCACACTGCTCTTCTGTCCTGATTTTTATATATTGCCACATATGATTGGTTTTGTTGTTTTAAGAAATAATTTCATTTTTACATCTGGCCTTTTTAACCCCAACCTCCTTTGTAATCCTGACACTGAAATCATGTTCTCCAGTTTTTCTTGTTTAATTGCTTCCACTGCAAGTCCCTTCCCAGCTGCCTTGGCAGACTCTTTCCTCAGTCTGTTTCCAGCCTGCAGAGATTCTATTGCACTTTAATCCTGGGTTTTTTTCATGTGTACATAGTCCCTCCAGACTCGGATCCCCTGCAGCCTCACTGTTGCATTTTTTAAGCAGTGGGCAAGCAGACAGAACTGTGTTGGGCTTGAAGAGGTCTCCCTGTGTCCCATTAACCACCAGCCCTGAGCTGGACACCCCACCATCCATCCTGCACTCTGTGCTTGGCTGACTGCTGAGTCACTTCAGATTAATCTCAGGTTTCTTCAGCATTGTTTCAGGATCTGTACCTATTCTTAATTCTTCATAGGGAGACAAAAATACTGAATTTGGAACATTTTGAAAACCGTTGAAGCTTGACAGGGAACCAGAGTGAAAAGGCAAAGGAATTAGTTGAAACAATCAGGTCAGAGATGGAAGGAAGCCCCGTGCTTGGTTTCCCCCTGGCAGAGTGGAGCACACTCAGCAGACAGTGCTGGATGTCAGGTCAGCAATAGGTTGCTCCATTGTGTGTAGGAAAAGGGACTCTTTGGGAAGGAGTCTGTGCAAAATAACTTCTACTGTGTGCTCATCAGCACTTCAAACTTTTCTCAGTGTTTGTAAGTAGTGAGAGGCAGAGCTCTGTCTGGATGCTCACTCTTGCTCTCTTCTCCAACAAGTGATGTTTCCAGCTCAGGTGCTGGGTCACCAAGCACGTCCTGTGTGCACATAAACCTTGTTCTCCCCCTGCCCCCTCCCTGCTCCCCCTTTCTCCTCCAGATGGAACTCCTGCCAAACCCCAGCTGCCTTCCCCTGCCCTCTGCTTTCCTTGAGAATCTTCCTGTTCCTCTCCTCTCTGCTTCTGACTTAATCCTTTGCCTATTCGCAGGCCGGTTCTTTGATGAGAATGAATCCCCTGTTGATCCGCAGCAGGGCTCTAAGCTGGCAGATTATAATGGGGATGATGGGAACGTGGGTGAGTATGAGGCAGACAAACAGGCTGAGCTGGCTTACAATGAGGAAGAGGATGGTGATGGTGGAGAAGAAGACGTCCAAGGTGAGCTTGGGCCTTATCTCCATCCCATTGTAATCAAATCCATGCCGAGTTCACTTGTTGAATTTGTGTAGAGCTTCCCTGGTTTCAGCCAACCACAAAGTTCTGATACAGAACCCAGGAGCTTCAGGCAGTCTGTGAAATTTGGTCTTGCTCTCTGTTTTTGCAGCTGTGTTCAGGGAGAGGATTTGGTTCCTTATTTCAGTCCTGTATACAGTTTCTGCTAGGGGAATCAAGACACTTACATGTCGGAAATGGTTTTGTCTAAAAATCCCCAGTCTGGTACCTGGCTGCCTGGGGGGTGATCTTTGCTGCTCCTGAACCAGTTTCCAAATACAGAAGCATAGTTGGTATTTTTTTTGACTGCTGCTTTTGTCACACCTGCCTGGCAGAGGCAGACAGTGAGGTCTCAGTGAGCAGTTCTAAGTGTGGTTTTCATGCATCATACACAGATTCAACAGGCTCCTGGTTTTCCTTGCTAACCAAACTCCAAACTCAGACTCATTGACCTGGTGCTCAGCTAATCCCTGCTCCTGCATGTCCCCACCTGGTGCTCTGCATGCAGCTCAGTCCATCACCTCTCCACTGCTTGCCTGCCATGGATCTGCCACTCCCCACCTGGATGCTTGGGGATGTTTTGTCAAAGGGCTGCATGGCTCCAGGGTGAAAATGTTTACGTGAACATGTGGAGTGTTTCCAGTTAAGGAAAGTGGAAAATAAAGGTGGGGTGGGAGCCCAGCTCTGATGGGAGTTCTGCAGGCACCTTGGGTTTAATCCTCACAATGCAAGTTCTTTAGCTGATAGCTTTTCAGACCTGTATTTAATGGGTATGCCAGTGTAATTAATGGGAAAAGCTGATCAAAAGCAGCTGATTTCTGTGGGCATGCATCTGGCTACATGGTGTGAGCAGTTTTTGGGCAGGCTGATAGTTTGAAACTCATGAACAAGCAAAAGAAAAAGTGCAGTTCTGAACCCTGAGCACTTAGTTAATGTACTGATAAAACTGAGAGCTCTGCTGCTGCTCCAGAGGACGTGGCCTGTTTTGTCACACTTTTCAGCTGAAAACTGCAGCAGTGGGTTGCAGTCACTCCAGATTTCTAGGGACTGTTGCTCTGGATGGGGGTCACTGGGCTGCAGTTTGCTTGCACAAGCTGGCTGCCAAGGGAAGGTACAAAGCATGTTCAGCTGCTGCTGTGGCTGCAGATTTGCTTCTCATGGTTATGAGCTTGTAATGCAAAGGGGAGTGTGGTGTGTGCTGCATGTCTGTGTCTGTGGTCTGCAGCCCTGGCAGTCCTGTGGGTTGGGCTTCCCATGGTTTGACTCCAGTTCCCCTCAGTAAGCACTGGGCTGGTGCTGGGCTCCTCTCTAGACAGTTCCTGAGCTGGGTGCCAGAATGCAGTTCCCCAGGTTTTAACCAAGGCCAGGAAGCTGCTCCTGCATCCCTGCTCCCTCCTGCCCTTTCCCTTAGGGTTTGGGCTCCTCTTTCCCCAGAGCCAGGAGGGTGGCAGGAGCTGGGCTGCCCGTGCTGGGTGGGACACAGGACTGGGTTCCTGCTGGGTGCAGCTCTTGCTGTGCCTCAGCTCCTGGTGCTTTGGTGGATCCAGTGCTCTGGTGGCTTCTGCAGGGGAAGCTCCTGGCTCTCAGCAGCAAGGGTTGGCACGGGCTGTGCTGTAACTGGTACCCATGGTGTGAGCAGCATCCCTGTGTGCCACTGACAGGAAGGTGGGTGTGATGGGGTGGCAAGTGGTGGAGAATTGTTTAAAACCATAGAGATTGTGCTTATGTAGCTTGCAGTGCAAGGGGTATTTGAAAAAAGCAAGGGCTGGAACTGCAAGTGGCTGTTTGCCTTTTAGATGTGGTGCCTCTCAGTTCGTGGCTCTGGTGGCTTTAAATCTGGGCTTGTCAAAAATCTTTCTTCCATCAGCTCCCCTGTGTGTGTGTACAGACATCATGGATTTAGTATCTGGTAGCAAAGATTACAGAGGGACTTTTGGGTGCCTTTCCATGAGGAATAGCCTGAGCAGTGTATGTTACTACCTCAGACTTCATTTCCCAAGCCCTTTGTTGTGCTGTTTCCTCATTTGATTTGATCCAAGCCAAACGGCACAGCAAGTGGTACTGCCAGAGGCAGCAGTGGGGGAAAGCTTTAGTCCTTAGACTCATCTGTCTGCAGGGCAGGAGAGGGTGGAATTGTGGGGGTTGGTGCTAGCCTGGTCGTAATTGTGTAGGGTGGGGACAAAACCCTGAAATTCTGTCTAAAAACTATTAGAAAAACATCACGTGGTTTTGTGTTAGGTTAGAACAAAGCATGTGGCATCTGCAGACAAAGCCATTGCACTGAGCAGGGCTTGCTGGTGCCACTAGAAATGTGTGGGCTGGAGACTGAAATTACCAGAGGAAAATACCCAAGTCTGGGAGGTGTGCTCATGTGCATCTCAGCATCCAGTCTGGCATTCCTTCATCCCTCCACCTGCTGGAATGCAGGGTGATATTTAACAAGCTGTTGGCTTCTCCTAATATGTTTTTTGTGGTGGCTGGATGGTGGAGGATTATATATATATAAACCAAGTGCTGCCCACATGCTGCATTGGTAGTTTCTTAGCCAGGCAAAGGATGGGGACATAAAGCCCAGCCTGGTGCTGCTGGGAGGAGGTCGTGTTGGGCACCCACCTGGCATGCAGGCTGAGGAATGGCTGGTGCAGAAATGGGTGCTGGAGTGTTCAGAGCTCAGTAACTGACACAAATAGGAGTTTCAGGGCTTTCTCACTCCTTGATGGAAGAAGGATGAGGAGAAAGCTGAATTATGGCAGGCAGAATGTAGACTGTTATAAAGATGACTTGGGAAAAAAAAGTGTATTTTTGTGATGGATTTATTTTCTTTTTATAGTTGATGATTACACTGAGGATGCACAAGGGGATTTTTAATGTTATGATTCTTTGTGAGGCTCAAAAACCAAAACCTGAGGAGTGAAGTCAACAAGTAGGACAGAGTGGAGAGGTGGAGAGAGACAGGAATTGTCCTGAAAGAGGAGAGGAAACTTCTTTTTTCTCCAGCCAAGGACAAGGCTGTAAATCCATTGTCAGACTGAACCCCAGGCAGCTGGGACAGATGAGGGGCAGGGGTGAACTTGTTGCTGATACTGCAGCAGTTCTGAGAGAGAGAACGTGGATTTCCATTGGGAAGAGGGTGGAAAAGGCTGAGAGCCACTTTTTAGGTTTTTAAGTGTCTCTTCAGATGTTACCCTGAAGTGTCAGCCACAGACAGTGTGTCAGGTATGGAAAAACAGCCAAGTCAGCTCCAGCAGGAGGAAAATCTCATTCCTGAGAAAGGTGCTGGTGTGGAAAGGAGCATCTTCCAAACCTGAGGCAGGTGGAAGAATTTTTACCTTAGCTGTGAGGTACCAACCTTTGTAAATCTTGGGAGTGTATTAGCTCTACACTGGGCTAAAAACCAGCAGTGTGACTTTCTGAAGGGCTGACTTCGTGGCTGGGTTTTAGTGGAGGAGTTGGAAACCTTTAAAGGAAAAATTCTTAAAAAATTTGAGCAGTGAGTTAACCAGTTCTGCAATCTCTTAACTCAGTAGATCTCTGAAATACAGTTACAACAAAGCCAGATATTAAATGCTGGGGGGTCCCAGACCTTCCAGGGACAACTCCCCAGGTGCTGGCAGCTGGACCTGTGTGTTCTGTGTTTCCCCTGGTGCTTTGATCCCCAGGAGCAGAGGAGGCGGATGCGGAGTGGATGGTGCTGGGGAGGGGGGGTGGGTGCTGTGTTTGTCNCAGACATCATGGATTTAGTATCTGGTAGCAAAGATTACAGAGGGACTTTTGGGTGCCTTTCCATGAGGAATAGCCTGAGCAGTGTATGTTACTACCTCAGACTTCATTTCCCAAGCCCTTTGTTGTGCTGTTTCCTCATTTGATTTGATCCAAGCCAAACGGCACAGCAAGTGGTACTGCCAGAGGCAGCAGTGGGGGAAAGCTTTAGTCCTTAGACTCATCTGTCTGCAGGGTAGGAGAGGGTGGAATTGTGGGGGTTGGTGCTAGCCTGGTCGTAATTGTGTAGGGTGGGGACAAAACCCTGAAATTCTGTCTAAAAACTATTAGAAAAACATCACGTGGTTTTGTGTTAGGTTAGAACAAAGCATGTGGCATCTGCAGACAAAGCCATTGCACTGAGCAGGGCTTGCTGGTGCCACTAGAAATGTGTGGGCTGGAGACTGAAATTACCAGAGGAAAATACCCAAGTCTGGGAGGTGTGCTCATGTGCATCTCAGCATCCAGTCTGGCATTCCTTCATCCCTCCACCTGCTGGAATGCAGGGTGATATTTAACAAGCTGTTGGCTTCTCCTAATATGTTTTTTGTGGTGGCTGGATGGTGGAGGATTATATATATATAAACCAAGTGCTGCCCACATGCTGCATTGGTAGTTTCTTAGCCAGGCAAAGGATGGGGACATAAAGCCCAGCCTGGTGCTGCTGGGAGGAGGTCGTGTTGGGCACCCACCTGGCATGCAGGCTGAGGAATGGCTGGTGCAGAAATGGGTGCTGGAGTGTTCAGAGCTCAGTAACTGACACAAATAGGAGTTTCAGGGCTTTCTCACTCCTTGATGGAAGAAAGATTTTTGACAAGTCCAGATTTAAAGCCACCAGAGCCACGAACTGAGAGGCACCACATCTAAAAGGCAAACAGCCACTTGCAGTTCCAGCCCTTGCTTTTTTCAAATACCCCTTGCACTGCAAGCTACATAAGCACAATCTCTATGGTTTTAAACAATTCTCCACCACTTGCCACCCCATCACACCCACCTTCCTGTCAGTGGCACACAGGGATGCTGCTCACACCATGGGTACCAGTTACAGCACAGCCCGTGCCCTCCCTTGCTGCTGAGAGCCAGGAGCTTCCCCTGCAGAGGCCACCAGAGCACNGGGGGGGTGGGTGCTGTGTTTGTCACACACCAGGTTTGATCCCTGTGTTTTAATTTGCAGATGATGACGAGAGAGATCTGCAAAATGACCTTGCTGACTATGGGAAGCCACACGTCAGTGAGGGTGTTCTGTAAGGCTGGAATGGAGCAGGAAGAGGGGTGAGGAGAGAGCTGAGGAACTTGAAGTGCTGCAAAACTGAACCATTTTTACTTCAGTCTTTCTGGCTTTAAAGGAAGCTGATAATTACAAGTCATGAGTCGACTCCAAGTCAGCAAAGGAACAGAAGGCAACAGTTCTGTACATATGTACATAGTTGTACTATTGCAAACTGTATTAAAACGACATTTTTGTTGTTACATTGAGCCAATTGCTTAGACTGTACCTGATCTGTAACAATCTTTACATTTAAAACCAGTGTTATAAATACAGGCTGAATTGTTTCTGCAATTAGCAAACTTTGTAAACGGGAGAACTTGTACAGTTTGTATCTGATGCAACAAACACACTGTGGAAACAATGTACAGCCAAAGGACTCCTTTTCTACAGCACTGCCCATTCCTGCTCCCCTCCTGCCCCGGCTGCCTCGGTTCCAGGTGAGCTGTCAGTCAGAGATGAAAACTGGATGTCTGAAAATCTGCTCCTTCCCTGATGGCACTGAGGAAAGGCTGTGACAGTCTGGGGAAGCAACCAGCACCTTCATTCTCCCAGCCAGGGACCAAACCCTGGAGCTGGAAGTCGGTGGCAGTTGGAGTGAATAACCCAGTCCCTCCTGAAAAATTGGGTAACTAACAGCTTGTTTTAAAAGGGAATAGAAATAATTCAGCCCAGCTTGTAGGAAATCTGTGTGTGTGTGTGTAAAAGAGAAGCAAGTGTGCCAGGGGGGAGCAGCCAAGTCAACATGAGGGCCCTGACCCAGGGCTCTGAGCATCACACCTCCCACACGTGGGTTTTCTGGACTGGGAGCTTTGTAAGTTAAAATCCTCCTTCTGTTCTGTGTTGAAGCACTTTCTGGATTTTACAGGAATGATTCTGTTGATCTGCAGCAGTGGAAATGAAAGTGATTAACCCAGCCTGCATCTCCAAAGGGCTACTGTGAGGAGCAATTGCAGGGCCCATGACAGGGGTGATTGTACTTTCTCTCTGTACTCAGGTTCCAATTTGCAGTAACAGTCAAGGTTTGCTCAGTGCTACTTCTGTGAGCCTTCTACAGAAACTTCAGTGCTTATACAGTTTTATTATTTTTGCTACAGGGTTCTTCTACGAATCAGTCTTAAAAATACAAGAAATAAAGATTTCAGATTCTGACAGTGCAGCTGAGTGTACAATGGTGCAATGTACTTCCAGGTGAAAGGAAAATGCTGAACCTGCTCAGAATTAGATACTAATACCACACGAGGAGTATAAACTTGTACCAGGATTCTAAGAATAGCAGTCTTCAGTAAATACTGTATTTAAGCAATTTTTTTGTTTGTCTTAAAATGTAATTTCACCCTGAATTAGGTGTTAGCTTGATTCTTCTAATGAAAGCAACCGTTATGGGTTCTAATAAATTAAGTTGTTTAAAGTAAGTAGGTTTCTGGCTTTTTTTTTTTCTTTAGACGTAAAAATCAGGTGAATGTAGGTGAGGTATTTGGGCACAGCAGCTTGCCAAGTTGTCACACCAGGCAGGGGTGAGCAGTTCCCATCCAGAGTCTGAGGAGCCCGGGGCCTCGGGCAGCAAACTCTGTGTCTGAGCTGGAGGCTTTGCCTCTTCTTCTGCCCCTGTGTTTTGGGAAGGTCTCAGTTTGATCTTAGTGGGTATCCTTTTAAGGAATCCAATTTAGGTCACTGAGCACTTTACCCTCATTATTTAGTGATCCAATGTTTAAAGAATTTTATTTCTAAGGGGAATTGTTCTGTCAAACGAATTCCACTGCAGGAAAAAAAAAAAAATTAAAAAAAAAAAATCTGTGTTCTTTTGGGAAAGTGCCAGTGTTTTCAGAGCAATGGTCCTTGCCTTTTTGTTTGTGTTTGTAGGTGGCTTCACCACAGCCCTTTCCCCTCTCACAGACACCTGGCTCCTGCTGCTTCCTCCCCTGCCCCTTCTGGGTCCCCCTGCTCAGTGCCCTCCTCCTCTTCCTCCTCAGTGCCCTCCTCCTCTTCCTCCTCTTCCTCCCACTCCAGCAGTCCTTGGGCTGCCCTCACCCAGGTGCTGGAGATGACAAACTCTCAAGCTGCCAGTTTATTGTTTCATGAGCCACTTTATATTTTTTAAGGAGTGCAGTTTGTCAGCTGGCTGAAATCTGCAGCTCCCACCCAACAGGGATTTCACCTCTGCCGAGGAAGGTGGAGGAAAGAAGTGATAAAGCTGGGACTGCCTGAACAAACTGAAATCCATGCATGTTTTTCTAATAAAGTTCCATCAAACGAGCTCACTCCTGAAAGCCATGAATTTAAAATCCTAATCACTAGCCTGCTGGCTGGCATGACTCTCTCCAGCAGACTCAAAGAAGGGTTCTGTTCAGCAGCACTCTTGGTGTTTATGAGTACAAATGACTAACCTATCTTGATTTTGTTTTTTAAAATGTAATTCTAAAATCCCTCTGCCAGCTCTGCTGAGCCAATGCCTGTTTCCATGGCAATAGCAGCACACAAAACGTTGACATATTTCAGAGCCAGCGAGCTACTTAAACATCTGCTTCCCTGAAACCACCAGCTAGACTTTAAAATAAAAACTGGCTGGCACGTTTGGTGGAACTGCTTTACAAGAAAAATCAAACAAAGCCCCTGTAGCTGACAGCCCAGCCCAGGCCTTTCTAAACAATCCATCCAGGCAGCTCAGGCAGCACACAGCTCACTCTGTTCTTATTTTAAGGCTCATGTTATAAATAATTTTCATGGCAACACGTTTATGGAGTTGTCTCTTGAAGGAGAAGCTGCTCAGAGGACCAACAAACCCTCTCTCATCTTTTCATCCAGGTTTCATGCACCCTTTTGGTCAGAGCTTCCCCGCAGTGCTGAGTGCTCAGTGCTGGTGAGGAATCAGTGGGGTCAAGAGGAGCACCTGCTGCTCACCCCAGCCTGGAAATGCCACTATTGAGACCAAAACTCAGACCAGAGCTGCTTGCCAGGGATGGCTTTAGCCAGCCAGGGACATCAACCTCCCAGAAGCCATGTGAGCTGAGTTTTGATACCGTTCTTCAAACTGAAGAAAAACATGAAAAAACCCAAAGGGATGGAGCCTGCTTCATTTTGACTGTACCAGAAAACTAGAATTATTTCAGTTATTCCATTTTCTTCTAGAATTTTCTGATAGTTCTTTTCCCTGCATCTACTTTTTAAGGAGTAACAGGCCCACCCTCACACAACTCTGCAAACACCAAAATGGGGTTAAATATGTTTCTTGAAAAAAGAGTTTCCCACTGACTTGAGATCAAAAGGAAAAAGCACTTCTTCCTCAGAGACCACTGAGTCTGAAAAGTGAAAAACATTTAAATTTTACAGTGTTAAAAAAACACAAAACAGTACACTTGGAGCTAAAAGAACACTGGCTGATAATCCTTGATTTCTTCTTCTGCCCCCAAATCTTTATCACCCCCACGCCCCCAGATGAGCTTTTCCCTTGCTGGAGGGCAGTGTGGCTGAGGACACCAGAGCTGTCCCTCAGCCAGAACTCCCAGCACCAGGACTCACTGCTCCCTCTTTGTTGTGTCTTCAGCTTTGCTGGAAACCTTGGGGACGAAAATTAAAATAGCTTAAAAAAAAAAAGTAAAGCTTGGAAATCTTATCTAGCAAGAGGTACAGAAATTGGTGTTTTATGAAAACATTAAACAGCAAAAGACAAAACATTTTGGGCCAAATTTCAGAACAATTAGTGATTGGAACAGAGAGGTCAGAGGCATCTGGCTTTGCAAGCTGTGCACCTTTCCTGGTGCCTCATTTGGGTACCCAGCTCTGCATGCAAGGGTGAGAGAGCCTCTTCCTGAGCATGCAGGATCTCATCTGTTAATAATCTTACAGAAAACTTAGGAAATTGGCCACGAGAACACATTATCTTGGGCTGGGTCCTAACTCATTTTTTTTGAACGCTTAGAGCTGTGATTGAGTACACAGGAAGGACACGCTTGATACTCACTGAGTACCTTAAAAAAAATGCTTTTGAAGCATAAGGAACATCCTAAAATGGTGAATTTTCCTTTTGCATTCATTTTAGGTAATTGCAACAACATCTGAATCCCTGTCAGGGCTAGCAGTGGCTCCAGCACAGCTCCAACTACCCAGCCCAATTTGCAACACGTGGAAACATTGCACAAGTTACACTAAGGGCTAACCCAAAGACTTGATTAATACACTTAATTTTTCAATCTGCTAATCAAAATCCTGTTGAAAGTTGTAATCAAATGGACACCTGGTTGCCTGGAGAGGAGGAGACACCCCCCAGCAGTGAGTTGCACAACTCTGGGGCTGGCAGCACTCAGGCACTCAGCCAGGGGACTGAGGTCTCTGCTCTGGGATCCTTATCCCCACCCCTCATGGGGAGGAAGAGGCTCCTCCAAAGGGGGATTCTACTCCCCCTGTTCTCCACGGAGTACGTGAGGGGCTCCTGCTTCAGGGCTCAGAGGAGGGGGGGAGGGATGGACGTGCCCCCCCTGGATCCTGCTTTATTCAGGTGAGTTTGTTGGTCCCAGTTCGTGTTCCCCTCCCGGGGGTGTGCAGCAGGGAACTGGTACCAGAGGCCCAGACCCCAACACACGCAGCTGCTGGGGAGGGCTCCGGGTCACCCAACCCCCCAGCTCCACCTCTTCCCAGTTCAAAAGCCAAGGACAGCACCTCCAGCCAGCACCAGGGCCCAGCAAGCAGGGTCAGCACCTCCTGCTCCTCCAGCCTGACCACCAAGCTTTAGGGGGGTGACACTGGAGCTCAGAAACACTGCAGGTAATCAATCCCCAAACTGACTGAAAGCTGCGGGGTTAAACAGGCAACAGGTACCCCTGGTACCAGGGAGGAGCAAGGTTTGGTGCCAGCTGGACACGGGGCAACTGGACCGGGACCTGCTCCTCCCTGAGGGACACGATGCAAAGCCCAGATCCTGGTGTGCAGCAGAATAATGGGTAATTAAACATAAACTGCAGGCTGTGACAGCAAGGTTACTGGAAGAATCCCTTTGAGTGTGTTGAATTGTCTGCACCCATTTGAACACAGTCATCTCTACCCATTTTTTAATTGAAGTCACAACTTTAGAGCTTCAAAGCAGGATACAGATACAAACTAATTACCATGTAACAACCTGTGTGAGGACAGTGAGGAAAATACTGAATTCCTCAAAGACCAAGAGCTGATACCATATCAAAGACCAAGAAAATTCCTACAGTTGTCCAATTTCCTAAAGATTTCAAATGCAAAATTAAAAGAGAACAAAACACCTGTACACTCTGCAGGACTGACCAAACTTTAAAAAAAACCAAAACTAATTATAAAGGCTGTACCTTAAAAGCACTCACAAGTCCTTGTAAATGAATGCTGTGATGCCAAAAATATTCTGCCCAAGGTTAAACTGGGAAAATGCATATTCCTGAGTAATTTCTGATCAGCAAGTGATTGCAGTACTTTGTTTTTATGCCCGGCCCTGAAGAGAAATGACTTGAAGAAACATTAGCATACAAATGGGATATGAACTTTCAAAGCTTATGCAACTGTTACTCCATTACAGACAGCTCAAATCAATTATGCTGTTAAAAAATCAGAGAATAAATGTTTGTTTCAGTTTAAAAGATGAGTACTCCCTTAGACATACATGAAATGTGAAGCTGGGAAAAATTCAGCTTGCTGAAGAGCAGGAAAAATAAAAACAAACCAAACCAGAATTCAGTTAATGCTCTCCCTGCCACTTTTATTTTCCTCCCTCCCCTCATGCATGCTTCAATGTTCCTTTCCCTTCCTTCCTCCCAAGAAAGGGAAGAAGAGGAAACCAATTTCCTGCTAGGATGATTTGATTCAATCTTCAAACCCAGTCAGTGTGAAACCAGAGGTGTGTTTATCCTCCTTGCTGGGCAAAACCTCAGCATAGCCTGATGACAGAAATTCCAAGTACCTCTGTAACAAATGGAAGGAAAACAATTAACAATAAGCTGAAGACTTTGCTGCCAAGGCTGAAGGATGATTTCAACAAGTGTGAGAAAGGTGAGCCCCTCCAATGAACAGCCATAGAAATAACTCCATTTATCCCAGTTAGTCCCCACTGCCCAGTGGTGCAGGTTCTCAGCCTAACCCTAACCCTTTGCCAAAGCTTCCTCAAAGTTACACACATCCCACAGAAGCTAAAACCCAACTGATGAACCCATGGTCGTTTGAACACCAGGAAAACCAAACTAACCTAGGGGGAGTGTCTCACCAAAGGTGAAAAACTGCTCTATATGAAACTAAAAGTTACCACATTTTTCAGAACCCTAAAGCCACAAAAAGCATTCTGAGTAAAATACTTCATGGACTGAAGTGACAAACTGGAAACAGATACTGAACAACTCATGGTGCATGTGTTTTATTAAATGTTATCATTTTACATTTTCGTAGAGATAAAATCATGAACAGTGAAGAACCCAAAGCCTGCAGAACAACAGCTCTCTTGTAAAGCAAGGGTTTTGCAATAGAACATGACATGTTTCTGGTGAATCACAGCATGACTTGCCTGGGAAACATACAGAATTTACAGACCTTGCCATGCACTTCAGCTCCAGCTCCATACGTGCAGCAGACCCTCTGCACAAACACTTTTTGAAAACTCAGTTATAAAATGCTGAATTAAATCTCCTTCCCCCCCAGTTCAATTGATGATCTGCCAGAGGACAAGCCAACACTGAATGGGGAGGGGGAGCCAGGCCTTGGTCACTTTATGGAGCATCCAGGAGCAGGTGCTCCTCTGCACACACCATTTCCTGCTCACTTCAGACTCAGGGATCTGCCTGAGCACACTCGTGGTGTGTGGAGAACAGGTTCCCTCCATCCCAAGTACCCTACAGCCACTGAAGAACTGCATGTACCCCAGGAGACTGCTTCAGCTTCCATATGCCCCAAGAAAAGCCCAAATTTTGTTTGAGCTCCTGACATTTTATTGCCCTAAAACTCTGTTTCTCAGGTAGCAGCAATGAAATCCTTAGCATGCTTGCTCACATCCCAGTGTGCATCACCAGCACTGGCTGCATGTCCTCTGAGCAGTCAATCAAACCTCATCTGCAGCTGTCAAAACGTTCTTACCAGTTCCCAAGGTGCAGAAATGTGTAATGGGCTCTGTAGAAGGTTTTTCCCTATCAATATATTTAATACCACTATTTTGATTGCATACTGGAGAAAAGCTGGAGTGAGAAATGCTGGTTTACTTGAAGCAAGGTTTTTCAGGTGGAATTCATTCCAATGTTCTCCACCAGCCTCTGAAGAACTTCTGTATTTGGTAACTTTCTGCTTTACCTGCACCATGAGGAACTTCAGCAGGTTGTAAATCTAGCTGTCAGCTCCAACCTTTATTCCAGGAAACACACTGAACTTAAAAGTTCACACACTTGGCTCTGTTAACTGCCTGCTTTGAGGGGACAGACCAGAGTATTTCATGGGAGCACAAATCTTGCTGCAATAAACTAGAAAATGTGAGGTTGGGTGTCCTGTATGACTGTGGAGAAACAGCACAGTGCTCTGCAGGAGCCAGAGCTTTCCAGATGACTCCAGGACCAAGGAGACTGCATTTCCCTAGTAAAGCACTGGTTTAAATAAAATAGAAAAAGCCCAAAAACAAACAACTGGGGGCGTATGTACCTGTTACTAGAATGCAGCAGAATTTTCAAGGCAGCCAGAAGGAGGGGTGTGGCATTTGCAGAACAACTTTCTGCCAACACAGAAGCCATAATACTCTCTAATTCCTCAGTCTACATCAAACTCATCTGTGGAGCCACAATGGGATGGATAATGTGGATACTCCACAGTTTAACTTCCCAAACCTGGAGGTGAAAATATAACCCCCAACAGTAGTGATTCTGTTTATACAACTCCCAGTCTGGTCAGAGCTGTATCCATTCTGGCAAAATACAGTAAATGGAACTGCTGTCCCCAGAGTGCCAAGGGGTACCTGCAAGAAGGATGCTGGAAGGCTGGCAAGAACTCCCAGGAATTCTCCCCAAATTATCCAGGGAATCAAACCCTCTCCCCAAGCAAAGCCTGCAAGGTAAGGGTTAGGAGATTATCTTAGTAAACAGAATTCTGAGGGATTACCTGATCCCTACACATGGGTCCTGACACATGAAAGAGGAACTCCAGCAGTGCCTGACTCTGAGTCATGCTGAGAAGTGATGGATGCAATAGCTGGAAGTTAAACCTGAAACAAAATGCAGCCCCTGACTGCAGGTACTTCAAACAGCTTCCCCCAGGAGCTGGGGGACTCCCCAGTACTTCATCTCTACAACAAACAGGGAAGTCCCTCTAAAGCACACAAACACAGAGCTGATGGGTCAGCAAGACTGAAAAAAAAAAAGAAAAAAAGAAAAGAAGACTTGGCCAGATACCACAAGTTATGAGGAATGGCCTTTCAAAATAACATTCAGGGTATAACATGCAAAGACACTGCAACATTCTGCCAACTATACAGGGTTTCCTTCAGCTGCTCTGTAAAGTAAATGAAACACACAGCTAGAATGCCTCAGTCTGACAGAGTGCCCAAAATCCACTGTCAGGGAAAAAAACCCTACCACTGCCAGCAGAGGAGCCTCTTCTTTGACCCCAACAGACACAGGTTCTCAGGCTCCCTGTCTGTGCAGGCAGACACTGCATTCTGCAGCATTTTTACACCTTACACCCAGGCACAGCTCCTGATGGCATCCACCCTGCTCTGGGGAACAGCCCACAGCAGGTGGACCCTTCAGCTTTTGCCTTCAATCAGCAGTGTGATCTTACACATTCCCACCCCACCTGGGGCAGAACTCATGACCCAGCTGGTCCAGAACCCTCTCCCTGGCACAGGTCAGACCCAGGCACTTTGAGGAGAGCACCCCACCACTGTGGAATACACTTTGTAATATTCTGTAACACAGAAAAGTGCAGTTCTCATCCCCATTAAGATCAGTTTAAACCCTGAGTCATGTGCTTTAATCTCTCCTCAATGTTTTTTTGGCTTTCATTACAAAGGCACAGGACTGTTTTGGTATTCACACAAATATCTGCTTGCTTTGAATCCTGCTGAATGATTTCCTCTGGCAGCCACTTCCATTCTAATTACATGGTTTGGAGAAGTATTTCCACCTACCATTTTTCAAAACTCCCACTTTCCAAGTATCAGTGAATGCCCTTTTGGGCTTGTACTATGAGACACCACAAAGTTATCTTGCCACACTAGTTCCTCTTAATGGACTGACAAACAATCTTAATTAAGTTTTAACATGTCCAAGCTAACCTTTTTCACAGCTGATCATACAAAAAATATTCAAGTACTATGGTTAATGAGTGTGCTCAGAAATACTTTAATGCTCTGAAGCAAAAAAGCTACTTGTTCTGAATGACTACAGTTTCCACTGCCTTTTTATTGCCTCTTTTCTTGAGAAGCTATAGTAAAATTAGCTTTATAATGCCTTCTGCTAAAGATTAATAGAGTCCTGTGACAGAATCCTAAACCAAATCTCAGCTTCACAGCAGCAGATGTGGTTCTATTTAACAAGCTAATAAATATTTTAAGTGAGTAGAGCTGGGACTTTTTTTAATATAATCCAGGTTTAAAAGCTAAGAGGGCAGTCAATAGGTACTGGAAAAATAAACACACAATACCTGTGTGGGTCTCTGCTTGCTGCTGTATCAAAGGACTACTTTTGCAAAAATATTTAATTTCCAGCAATAACTTGAGAAGTTATCCTAGGATGCTAACGTGTTAGCCTGAGACTGAGGAGTTCTGTCTGAAAAGCTTGGTGCACACAAGCGATCACCAACGGAAAGAAGAATTAGAAACAGAAGTTCAGTCGGATGCAAATGACAAACCTAACCTCACTGTGTCCTTTAGCCTTTAGTGTGTGAGACGAACAAGCTGCTTCATCATTCAAACACTAAGGCATGCAGCATCCTCGACATTTCACACCCAGTCTGCCTAAAAACAAAACAAACAAACAACAAAAAAAGAGAAAGTGGAAATACATCCTGACACTAGACTACACGGGCGTCTTGAAACAGCAACTCAAACCACAGACCCAGCGCTGCCCTGTGCTTTGGAACAGCTGCCTAAACCCAAACCCCGGCCGGTCGGGCAGAACCAGGAGCTCTCTCCCTCCTTCCCGCCGGGAGCCAGCAGCCGCCTGGGCCCCGGGGACCGGGACGGGACGGGAGCGAAGCCACTCAGGCAGGGGCAGCCTCCCCCCCTCCGGCCCGGGAGCACCCCCGGGGCCCCGAGCCCCCTCCC
>JAAWXA010000037.1:617493-653675 GCA_038090715.1 Florisuga fusca
GGGAATAACACCAACTTGGTCTGCTGTCACTTGTGGCGGCAGGAGGGGGGACGGCGGCGGGGATGGAGCGGCCGGTAAGGGCAGGACCACCGCCACCTCAGCCCGGTACCGGCGGTCCCTGTCCGTACGGGGAAGGCGGCGTGAGCTGTTAGCGTGTTCCGTGCCACACTGATGGTCTGCTGGCTGCCGGCTTGCTGAGCAGTACCGGGCGAGCCTGTCGCTCGGTTCGGTGGCACTGAGGAGCACAGCAGGGCACAGACAGCTCTGACTGTTTCCTTGGGACTGCTCGGGGGGCTCCAGCCTGGAGCTGCCCTGGGGGATTCTTTCTCTGCGGTGATTGTGGCACTTGTCCTGATCCCAAGCCTGTTGGGTTTGGAAGGGGTTTTTCGTGGTCTTCCAGCTGCTTGTTGTGCACTCTTAAAAGTAATTTTGATCTTGTAATTATTGACTTTGCCTGTCTTGATAAGTTTCCTCTGTTACAATACAGTAGTCCATGAAGAGGATCTCTAAGTGTAACTATGATTCTGTTGCCTTGGGCAAGTCACAACCTCTTTTGCCATTTCTCCATAAGTAAAATGGGGATAATAATACCTCAGAGAGTTGTTACAAGAAGTAGTTAATGTTTGTAGAGGGCTTAAAAGACCTAAGTGTTATTAATTAAGCCCCATGACACATTAAGGTAAGAGTTAGCGAACCAGGTTTACACATGGATGAACTGAGGCAGGAAGAGATCATGATTTAGCTGCAGTAATGTATTGGATCTGTGACAATAGCAGAAAACAAGTTGTAACTACTTCATGCTGTAGGCACAAGCAAACAGTTCTGTATAACAGATATACTTCCAAGATTATTTGCCCCTCCCTCACCCCCCTTCCAACTTCAAGCTTTTCTGCTTCAGGAGGTTTTGCCTGTGTGACTTCCAGTTGACTGGATAGCTCCAAGGACACTTGTGGCTTGCCCACTTGAAAGTGCTTCAGCAGTTTTCATAACAAGATATATGATCTAGGATGCAAGCCAAATCCCAACTTAAATTCCATAAAACATTCTCCACTTTTCCCCGGAAAACATTGTGTGGAGCTGAGTTTAGACTTGATCCCTCTCCAGTCAGTGGAGTGTGCACTAAAGCTGACATTCCTGTTTCATTTAAGAAAGTTCTTTCATGAAAGAACAAATACTCTTGTCAGTCTGTCCCAGGGATTTAAGGGGACAGCTAGGTAGTTTTTCTAAAGATGTAAACATTCCTCCTGTGCTGCAGCTGCACGTGCATTTTCAGAAGTTAGAGATAATTTTCCATCTTGAAACTTCCACTGCAAGTGATGGTAACTTCCTGCCACTGTGTTGATTCCTCACCAAGCTGACTTGACACTGTTGCAGGCTGAACAGCATTAAGCACTTAAAAAAAAAAAAAAAGTCTGCTGCATTCAAAATGAAACTTAATCTTCCTCTTACAAAGTTTTTCCATACTATATTTGTTTTTATTTTCTTTGATCACATGTAATGCTGCTGAAGTTGACACCAACATAAACAGTGTTTGGAGAAAACTTTAAGAATCACTGTCTGTCTCCTGACAGTTTTCTACGCAAGTATTTCGTCCCCATGGAAGAAACTTTTTCTTAGGTGTAAGCAGAGTAATAACTTGGAGTACTCTCACATTTTTTTGTAAAAACCGTTACTGAAAGTCAAACAGAACTATTTTGGCAAGAGCTTCCAAGAAAAGCTTGAGCAGGGGAGTTGGACACGATGACCTCCAGAGTTCCCTTCCAACCTCAGCCATTCTGTGAGTCTGTACAAGTGGGATGCATCAAGTTGAACTGGAATTTGGCAGAAATTTGAAATGAATGTGCATTTCTAGAGACATGTGCACTCTGGACTGGAGCTTGAGACTTCTTACCCTTTTGAAGGAGTAACTGGAAGTTCCAGAACATCATCATGATAATTTCAAGATCACAGCTGAAGCCACTGTAATTGTATAATTCTGAAATTGACTTTTACAGCAGCTTTTCCCTGTTCAAGCCCTGCCCAAGTTCTTCCCCCTTCACATGTTGTCACCTGGTGTCCCAGGGGGGGCCAGTTCCTCTGTGTTTAGGGTTTGGACTTTGATAATGTCAGCATGGGACTGTGGGGATTGTCTCAGGTTTAAAGGCTGCTGTTACCCCCTGTTGTCCACCTGTGGCTGCATCCTTATTCCATAGATTCTCAGGAGCATGCTTCTCCAGGAAGTGCCTTTCTGAGTCATTCCTGTGAATGGATCAGAGATGATGGTTCTTATTCTTACTGGCCCTGGAAGTACAGGACTCAGTCTGAATGACATTCTTTCATAGGCTGGCAGCTTACATTGCCACTGAAGTGTTGGCACCCATCTCCTGTAAATTTTAAATGGAAGATTGTTTTTCATCTATTGTGTGTGAAGAGTTCATTTGATGTTTGTGCATCCCAGTTAAGTCTTCAGGAAATGCAAATACACACCATGAATGCATGGTTGATGAATCAAATTCGTAATGGATTACGATTTTTAGGGGGCAGGCTGTTTAAATTGAGTCATTCTGCTCTGATCTTGCAAGGGAGCAGTAAGCTCTTCACCAGCTTGTTTCAAAAGAGGAGCTGCCTGGTGGGGATGTGAGCAGTGTTGGGCCCTATAGAGTACTTTAAACACAGGTTAATTTGCTCAAGTGCAGTGCTGGTTGCAGTGCAGTGTCTCTCTTCTGATTGCTTGGAGGAGAAACTCATACAGTGAGATACTTGAAAAGCAATCTACCATGTTGTGTGCAGGTTGAGTTGCCTAGATGGCCATCATTTAGTATTTTAGAAAAATAAATATTTTACATTCACAGGTGAAGACATTTTCAATAGCTCTTGAAAAAATAAAGTGTGAAATCATCCACCTCTAAAGCAACCAGTTGGAGGTTGGATAGCAGCTTCCCAGCTGGCAGTCTTCACTTTGTCTAAATAGATTACTTCTCAATCAGATCAGTCTCAGTAATTAAAGATCCTCCTAGCTATGGGAAGTAAGTTCTGTCCTTGTGTCTCATGATCTGAGGGAAACACTTGTCAGGACAGTCTGCTGTAAGAACAAGAGTTGAGCACCAGCCTGAAGTGTGTTTCCAGCTTTGCCAGCACTGCCTGATGTGTGATCTGCCCCAGCTGCTGGGGTGGTACCTGTGGGGATGCCAGGATCTGGGGCCAGAGGAAGGAGACGTGCAGGACAGGATTAACTCAGCAGCCACATTGATCTCTGCTGCATGGTGACATCAAAAATACAGCTCCCTGTGGGGAAAGTTTTATGAGGTCCAGCCCCATCAATCAGATTTCTATGCATCCAGCTAAAAATAGCCCAGAACCAACACTTGGGCAGCACCTCCCTGTTGCATTAGGTCTGATGAGGAGTCTCTGTCCACGGAGTGATGTGGGTGCCAGGGCTGCGTGTAAGAGAGATGATGGAAATGGAAGTTACCCCCAACAGTCCTAACTCCTGTCTGAATTCAGGATTTCTTCTTGTTGGGTGAGGAATCCAGTTAGAAGGCATAAAACACTTCAAGTTTGGAATTTGTAATATTTATTGTAGCAGTGAAACTTTTAAGTGTAACATTATGATGAAAATAGGTTTGACTAAAAGGAGCTGTTAACTCCACAGCATCTGGAAAATAAGCTATGAGTACTTAAAGCAGAGCTATGCTAAAAAATACATCCTGCTATTCACTGCCAATATACCAAGTGTTAGCAGGAGAAAAAAAGATACGAGGCTGTAAACATTTGGATTAGAATTTACCTGTAAATAAATAACTTTATTTTATGTATATAAACACATGCAGTGGCAACACAGCAGGAGTGCCATTATCAGCAGAGTAAGGCTAGGCAGGTGATGCTGGGGGGTGTATTAGCATACTTGAAACCTCCTGTGAAGGGAAAGGAACCTGTCCTTATTTAGGCTGTGTTTAGGAATAGCTAATTCCAGTTAATAAATTAACAGCAACTCAGATCAAATCAGAGCAGTTGTTCTAAGCAGCTCGGCTTTAGTGACACTGGTTCAGTCTAAATCATACCACGGTTTACTTCAGGCCACTCTAAAACTTGATTGCTTTGGTTCACCCTATATTTTAGGAGGTGCTAATTAGAGGAAGGTGGGTAATTCAATCCCAGGATTAGCCTGTACCACAAGGACTTCACTGGCACAGCAGTACCAGCCTGGTTAGTGCTCAAACCCCTGCACAAAGGGGTCCCTTTTGCCAGCACCAGCTGCACGTGCACTCACCAGAAGGCTCATGACTCCAGTTGTCTTTGACACGGGAAAAGGAGCATTTCCCCCTTCCCTTCACATTTTCTACCAGGTAGTATTGTACTGGTAAAGCTTCTGGTGTAGACACAGCCTACTACAGATTTCTCTGGTCTAGAGAGAGCTTCAAGGGGACTCAGGATCTGCTTCATATCCAGGGCTGGAGCCAAGGCTCTCAGGTAGAGGTGTACCCCATGTCTGGGATGCTGCTTCATCCAGCATAGTTTTCTCTGGGCTTGCTCATCTGCAGTTTACATCTCACAGGTGGTGGGTTTGAAGCATTCACTGTTCAGGCAGGAGTGGGCTGCAAGGTAACAGCCAGGTTCTGTAGTTTCCTTTGTCCCCACCTCATTTCCAATCCCCTTTTCACAGGAGATAACCCTCCCTGAGTCGCTTCTCTTTTCCCCCTTTCTCAGGAACTTCTCTCATTTTACTATCCTAGGGGAGCTCATTTAGGTGCAGCAGGCTTCCTTTTATATGAAGCAATGCCTTTGGGCTGTGGTGTGGTGCCTCATCACCTGCCTGCAATCCATCACCTGGGAGGGAGACAAATCCTGTCCCTGGCTTCCTGCTCCTTTGAAAACCTGGCTGAGGGTGACCCAGGGCTGTCTGAGCTGTGTCTGTGCTCAGGCCTCAGAAAGGATGCAGAAGCTCTGCCACCAGTTAAATAAATAGTGAGGGTAAGAGGAAGCCAGGGAGCAGTAGTTGAGTGGGCAGCAGTTAGGTTGTTTCTGGGTTTGCTGAAGGACCCGCGTGTGAATTGAAGTTCTGAGGTTTGTTTTCAGAGGAGGAAAAAAGTATACAAGAAATAAAGGAGGTAATTTATTATTAGTAGAAATACCCCCAAGAACATTAAAGGTACTTAAGGGCTTTGTGTATACTAGATTTAAATATACCATATTTGATTGAATTACCTAGCTCAGTTTATTTGACACCTTAAACTCCTGTGAAGACCAAGCTGTAATTAAATCAATTCAAATTTAGTTGGGAAAGCATGTTTCCTTATCAGGACAGAACTGGGGAATATTAAAGAGGAAAAGAAAGTTAGTGTAATCTTGATACTTTTGTTTATGTTCATGAAAATGCAGATTTGAAAGAAACTTCTGAAGACTTGAATATGTCTAAGGTGACATTCTGAACTGGGATTTCTGGATTTAGAGTTTGTTAGTTTTGTGTTGCTTTAGGAGTAGAAAGCTTACCAGCACCAGACACCAGGGAAAGTCTTTGTTGGAAAAATGGGCTGTATGGACAGTTGGCAGTGAAGAGGTGTCACACTTAATTGTTATGCTTAATTACCCTGCTGGACTTACTTGAAGATAATTCTGATAGTAGATCGATTTTTTTTTTTTATACACTTGGAAAATGTCTGATAATGTTCAGTCTCAAAGATTAATAGATAATATAGAAATGTCCTGAGTTAATTAACATAGTGGGCTTCCAAACCATAGATGAGTTTAAGATTAGAAAATAAACATTTGTCATCAGTGGTCCATGCTTACAAAAATAAAAAAGTTCTTTCAATAGGGTTGGTCTTTGTTCTTTCTCCTCTTTCTTTATTTTCTGTTCCCTTTAGTCGAGGAGCTGCAAGGTTGGAGAGCTTGGTGGAGCTGTTCATGAGCCATTTGTCTGTTGCTGGGAGGGGGAAAGGCTCTGTGTGAAGGGCTTTTGTTTGATAGTTTTATTTTGAAACCAACTGTGCTGATAAACCCAGTGCTGTCACACCAGGTGTGGCAGAGCTGTCAGTCTTCATCCCTGGAGTTGCACAGTGTGGTGCAAGAGGAGCAGAATGAGCCCCCTGGTGCTGGGGCCTCGGTGCCCAGGTTGGTGTTTCTGGAGGTTTCAGCCTGGTCTGCTCCTGTCTCCTCCAGTGCATCTCCAGTGTGGTGCCAGTCCCAGGCTCTGGTTGGTGTGCTGTCAGGTGGGGTGAGGAGACTTGTTCCAAGCTGGAGGAGAAGCTGGTGCAGCTTTCTGAGAAACAGCATCGTGCCTTGAGGGGAGGCAGAAGGTGCCCTGACACTTTGTGTTGAGCTCCTCTTGACAGGAGTGACATGGCAATTGATAGAAAAAGGGACAAATCTGCAGTGAAAAGGCTGTAAAAGAGAGGGGAGAGCCTTCAGCCGACCACCAGAGGATAGAAGGAGATGCCTAAAACTGTGTGGAGTTTTCTGTGTGTCTGAGCAGATGCTTTTTCACCTGTTACTCGGGTTCCATAGCTGAGCTCTGCTCTTTTCCCTGTGGCTATGAGGATGCTTCTCGTCTGCTCCTGCACAGTCTGCCAAATGAACTCGGGTAGCAAGAGGTGGTTGTTTAGACTGCTCTGGCTGGGCTTTGTTTATTCTCTGTGTTCAAGGAGCAGTTAAAGCCTAAGTTCTGTTTCATCACATAGGTGATGCTGAGCGGATGAGGAGAGTGTGATTATGTTTTCCCCCACACCTCAATGTACAGGTTTTTAAATCTTACTCTGCTGGGGTTTTGATCCACTGCAGGGCTCAGGAGCAGGGAGGTGCTGACTACACACATGAATGAAGCACTCAGCGTGTTTACAAACTCTATTTCTGAGTTATTTTATTGTCTTAGTGTGTCATAAACGAGCTTTCTTCTTAGCCAGATAGTCACGAGCACCAAGTGAACTACTGCAGTGAGGGGTAGATGTTGTTTCTCACACAGCAGAACTGATAAGGACTGTTTTTCCAGACTGGGATTCTTTAGTGCCTTCCAGCCCTCCCGTCTCCTCCAGCCTCTCTTTCCACAGTATTTCAAGTATCCCCACCTCCTCTTTGCTCTCCCTCCCTGCTCCTGCAGTGCCTCTGTGGGCTCCTTGCTGCTGAGCTGCTGGGACTGGCCCTGCTCCAGAGGTGAGCTGGGAAAGGAGCTGGGAAAGGAGCTGGGATGAAGCGTGTCTGGGCTGGGGTTGGCCTTTCCTTACTGGGGATGCTGCAAGGGTCTGTCCTGCCTGCCTGGCTTTCAGTTTTCAGAAAACTTGTGGGAACTTGGTAGGCTTGAAATTTCTCTGTGAAATGGTTGTGAATCTCTTGTGAAGTTGGGCTGGTATTGCTCAGTGGGTTCTGCATTTTCTGGGAAGGACTGAGAGACACACAGTTATGGACAATGCAGTTGCATAAGCCTTATTTACTCTAGAAAGCAGTCTGTAAAAAAAAAAATGAACTATAATAGAAAAAGTTTATCAAAGTTTATGCTTAAATAATAGAGTCCTACAAGAGTACAATGAGCAAATGAATCCCATGACATAAAGTGCTGTTACTTTAAAAATCTGTGACCGGATGGTCTTTGTTAAAATGACAAAGGAAAATTTTAAACCCAAATAGTTTTAGTGATCACATCAAGAAAAAAACAACAAAACCAGCCTCACAATTGATACTGGAGCAGCTGAGGCTCTGGTTCCACAGCAGCTTAGAAGAGTCTCTGGGTTGCTGCAGCCCCACGGAGCAGTCCAGGAGATGGGCTCCTGGAGAGCAAGCCCGGGGACCCAGGCTGCATCCTCCCAGGGAAGCTCTGCTCCCCCAGAAGTGACCTCCTCTGCCCTGCCCCTAGGGAAGAGCCCTCTCCTCATTGCTTTGAGCTGTGCCACTGGTAGCATCCCTGGCTGTGCTGCAGAGCTGGCTGTGGCTGTGTTATGGGGTCAGCTGTGGGTGATGGGGGTGAAGTGCTCCAGCCCCGTGTCCTGGGATGGTTGGTTCACTGCTGTAGCTTCCTTTCCTCTGCCAGGACTTGGATGTTTTTATTCCACCCCTTGTTCCTGCGATTCCCATGGTGAAACATTTCAGTTTACTAAACTGGCCTGGGAGTCTGGCTGAGCAGAGGGTGAGCTGAGTGCCAGGGCTGCCTCGGGGAGGGTGCAGAGTGTCAGCTCTGGGCTGGCCTGGGCTGTCACCCAACAACACTCTTATCAGGGGGATGAGA
This sequence comes from Florisuga fusca, assembly GCA_038090715.1. Taxonomy (NCBI): domain Eukaryota; kingdom Metazoa; phylum Chordata; class Aves; order Apodiformes; family Trochilidae; genus Florisuga; species Florisuga fusca. The sequence goes on from JAAWXA010000037.1 coordinate 625,685, forward strand.
CTGAGCTGTGCTGGAGAAGGGCAGGGTGGAACTCCTGTGCCAGCTGCTCGGCAAAAACTGATGTCTTGCAGCTACAAACTGAGGCAGCAAGTGGCAGAGCTGGGGGGAGGATGAAGAGATCCTTACATTGACTTCAGTGTCAGAGAAAATGTCACTGAACTGCTGCCTGCCTTTTCCTTCCCTCTCTTACACTCTCCCCTTGGTCATAATGCACAATGAAAAAGAAGTACCTACTGAGCTGGAAGGGATGTAGAGGAAGGAAGTATGGAAATCAGAAAGCATTCACTCTGTTTTCATTAAAACATTTGTAAGTATCAAGAATACTCTTCCATGGTTTTGCTAAGTTGTTTCTTTAGCACTTCCAGTGAAAAGTATTGTGTGCTCTGGTGTATGTATGGGAGGCACGAAGGTGACAGTAAAATTTCTGTCAAGTATTTGGTATTTACGTTACCTTGCACTATGTCTGGTATTTAAATTAAATTAGGTCTCCTCAGCACCTGGAAGATTCTCCCAAATGATAATCTCACTGCTCTGAAGTTTAATAACCAGACCAGTGTCCAGAAGAGTTGCAGTGCTTTGGGATGTGCCTGGGGAAGGCACCAACAACCATGTGGGCTCCTGGGTGATACCAGCACTGCTGCTGCAGATTTCTCTGGTTTATGGTGTGTAGCTACAGGGAGATGGGTGGGTGTGGAGGTGACAGTGGACACGAGCTGCCCCTGTTCTGGAGGGTGTGAATCCGTGCCCCCTGGTACAGGAACACAACCTCCCTGTTCTCTGGCTCGGGCTGCCAGGCATATTGAAATGTTAGCTGGTTTTGCATGCTTTTTTTCTAAAGAACATCCACCTGTACCACATGGCATCAGTGATGGTAGCACTGATGGTTCCTCTGGCTCCTCTTTCCCTCACACCAGGTTTCCAGCATGAGGCACAGGACAAGCACTATCTTCTCACTCAACAGAGCAGTTCCCTGCTTGTTGACAGAGCCATATCTGCTCCTGAACAGCCATAAAGTCATCATTTCATTACATCTCACACATTTTAAAGTGGCAGAGATATGATAGGCTGAACTTAGAGGCATTAGCTTATGAAATAAATAAGTGAAATTCAGGGTAGAATCAGAGAAAAGTGGAAGCATTAAAGCATCATGCATGCAGATCAGTTGTGGGTCACAAATCTTCTGCTGCTGTTACTAACCTGTGCTTAATATATTTTATATTATTAGAACATTGACCAGACACTCCCCGTAGCTTTCCACTCAGTGGCTGATGAGGTTTGTTTTTTCTTGAGGATTTTTCACTCGAATAGGAAGAAAAAAAATGCTGAACAAAAATAAAATGTAAAATGTGTAAAACAGCCTTGTGATGGGGTCCCACAGGTGGTCACAGCTCATCTCAGTGGAGGTTTTGAAACTGAATGGAACTGAAGTTCATAATGTCTCAGTGTTATGTGTTTCAGGTTTTACATGAAAACATGGTATCACTCACAAATCTCAAAGCTGTTAAAATTTCAGCATTTGTCTTCATGTCAGTTTTAACTTAAGGTAGCTTAAGTTAGCAAATTAATTTCAGAGAATGAAATTTGTGAGAATGAAGTTTCCCATGCTTGAAAAAGGCTGGAATGGGCTAAGAAAAAGTCAGGTTTAAACCAGCATGTGTATGTAATAGGAAATGTTTAATCTGAACTGTCTATGGGCAGGGACTGATAAAAACATTGACTCTCGTGGCATTTTCCCCATTTTTAACAGTAGAGTTGATTGATCTTTTTATTTTTAAATCAGGAAAGCCATGTGTGAGCATAATAGCAACCCCTAGCAAGGCAGAGAGCAGAGTTTAAACTGTTTGTAAAGGTTTTGAAGCTATTTAGTGCACCAAGCAAAAACCTTTTCCAGGGCAATAAGAATCATATTATCATATAAAGAGTTTTTGTCATACAGTAAAAATAGTCTGCTATTTTTAAGGCCCAAGGAGCAGCCAAAAACCTTATCTAGCCTTTTAAAAGATAGCAACCTGACAAAGTCCTGTGGAATACATGATTGTGGTTCTGATCCCACAGGAAGATGAAGGTGAAGCAGAGCAAAAGGCAGCACTCTGGTCTGTGGAGACCCTGCAGGAATTGTTGGCTTTTCCTCCATGGCTTCCCTCATCCAACAGTCTTACTTGGGTTTATTAATATTCTTGAATTTTGGTGGTGCTTTTATTTGGTTATTTTTTCAAATTTGCATGTGTTTTGTTTGTTTTGCTGAAAAAGATAACTCATATGGATGAGATGAGCAATTAAAAAAAGTAACTCATTAAGATTTCTCTGTGGTCAGGCAACATCCTGGAAGGTCTGTTCAGGAAGTGTTTAGCAACCTGTCTATACCACGGGTTGTAACAAGAGGGAGATGAGTTCCAAAAATAGGCTCCTGAGTGCCCAGCAGCATGGATTGAATGTCCAGAGAACCAAATATGTCTGCAGACAGCTGCTGTGTTCCAGAACCTCCACACAACACTGCTGGGTCTGCTGGAATTTGTTATCCACTCCTCCAAAACTTGTACACTGCAATCTGCTGTTCCAAAACATCTCAGCTATGGGCAGCTCTGCAGTGGCTGAAGATGACTGATACAGAATTCTTGTCTTTAAGAAAAAAAAAAATATCTTGGCCAGGAGGGACTAAACTTTCAGTTCCAAATGCCTGTCATATAACCAAAACAGAGCAAAGCAAGGGCAGAGCAGTGGTGCCTAGAAATATGATTGCTAGAGCAGGAAAAGAAAGTAACAGAAAATCTATTTTCTGTTAAGGACAATTATGAAAAGCTGCCTTCATTCCCTGGAAAAATATTTTTAAGAAAATGTTTCTTCTAGGGGAGATGCTCAAGCTTTGGGAATGCAGAACTGTCCGTGAGCCCAGGGCAGAGAGACTGAGGAATGATGGTTAAAACGTGGGGACTGAAGCCCAGAGTGGTCAAGTGTGATTTTATTTCAGATTGAGATAACTTAATTAACTGAAAGACAGGGAGAAGAAAAGGTGCTTTCAATGAAGCAAGGAAAATAGAGAGGTGCCATTTGCACTGTCTTTATAGTCATAATTGCTGTTGTTTTGGTGGAGCTTGGGCTTCCTTCATACATTCATCCACATCTCATCACCAAGCACCAACAGGTGAATTGCACATATTGTGTGTTTTGTTGGGTTTATAAATTATTGTCTTTTGGGTTTGCTTTTGCCTATGCCAGACCAGCAGTACTTCCAGTCTTACTGGGATCATGGTTCCTTAGTAAAAAGTTTTCTCTGTAAGAGGCAGTTGCAGAAAAACACACTTGAAGGTTTGAGAAGAGCAACAACCCAGTGCCTTGCCTGAATGCAAGCTGCTGAAATGCATCATCTGGACTGATGGGAAGTTGCAGTGATTTTCCTGGGAGGGAGAATAAGTTGGTTCAAGACAGGCCAACAATCTTTGGGAGGGGAAAGTCTCAACATCTTTGAACTAAGGAAAAGCATTTCCTTGAAGTTTGGAAAGTGCTCTGGGGCCTGTCTGGAGCAAAGACTTTATCTATAAGTAACTTTCTTTGACTTTGCTGTGAGTCCAGAGAGGTTTGTCATTGCACTGGAGCTATCATTTGTCCCATGTTGCTCTCTCCCCCCTGGGCATTGCCTTGTCACCTTTTTGTCCATCTCCCATGGAGGCTCAGGCTTTGTGCACCAGCACAGGGCCTTCAGTTTCATGAAAACATCACTAGTACCATGTGAGTGGACTCCAGCCAGCTCAGTGAACGTGTCTTCTCATTGGGATGTTTCTTCATACTTGAAATCTGGGTCACATCACAGTAGTGAAATATGATATTTCTGACGAAATGTGACTGGTATTATTTGTTTAAAAGAAACTGAAGAAAACATTTGTTCTTGTTTCCTCTTTCAGTGGATCTGCTCCCTGTGATCCAGCTTGTGTGGATAGAAATATTTGAACCAAATGAGCACATTTTCTCAGCAGTGAGGTCTGCATTATCTGGGCTGGTTGACAGAGGGATCCTGAACCTGCCTCTGGTAGCTCACACCTTCAGACCCAGGCATCAGTTGTCACAGCTGTTAAATTTGGTGGCACTTCCCAGCTTTGTGCAAGTTGGCCATGTGTCTGTCTATCTACAGCACAAACTGCATGCACTGACACACTTGATCAGAATCTGCAGTAATGTAAAAAATGTACTGCCTTTGTGTGAAAAATGTTTCAAGACATGCTGTGGAGTAATGCAGGAAGAACACTGGGGCTGTTAAAATCAGATAGATCCCACTAAACTTTTCAGTATGCTTTGTTTTGCAGCTTGAATGTTTCAGACTCATTTTTTGGCTGCCTTCTGTCATTTGGAAGGGAGCTCTACTGTGGCAGCAGAAAAAAAAAACCCACTCTTTCCACATAGGCTGTGTGCACAGGGGAGGTGAATGTAATCTGTAGCAGCAGAAGATCTATTGTGTGAAAAGTGTTGAGGCTCCCAACAGAGGCAACAGCAGCTTCATCCTTCCCTCTCCCCTCCCAGGGAAGCTCCTGCTCTCCTCCCAGCATCTGGGGGTGTCCAGGGGGGCTCACAGACCCCTCTGCACCTCTGCACTTCCCTGCTGTGCTGTTGGGGAGGGCACCACATCCTCTGAGAGCCTCTGAGGGTCTGTAGCACCTGTCTGACCTGCAGGGGCATTACCTTGGAGTACAAGAGAAGTGGATGAGGTGGGAAAAAAGGGCACAAATAAATTATAAAAAAATAATCCATTCAGGTAATGAGTTCCTGTGCCTCACCAGGGCACACACCTGAGGGGTGTGTAGTTGTCTCAGTTCTCCAGAGCTCTCCTGGGGCTCAGGCTTGGAATGTATCACCAGGGGTGGCAGTTCAGTGTTATTACTGAGTGTCAAATGAAATGTAGAAATTGTTCAACACTGTAATTTTAAATTTTCTTGTCAGTTATCTCTTCCTATTGTTCATCACTATTGTTCTTTTACCACCTTAAGCCTTTTCCTGAGTCAAGAAGCCTTAAACCCAGTAATTACATGTGCCTCACCTAATTTTTCATTTAATGGTTTTGGGAAAAATAGATAAAATGGTAGTACCAGATGTGGCAGGAAAGTAAATCCTCCCTAACTGAGAACTCCATGGAGGTATGTGTGCTCTTGTTTAGAAATCTGAGTCATGCAGAGGAATTTCTGTCCTGTAGGTATGCTGTACCTGTGCCATGGGCTAACAGCAGTGTTTCCAGGGCAGTGAGCCTGGCAGCTTTGTGTGGGGGACTGGGAACACTGGGAATTTACTGCAGCTGGAGCTCCTTCAGCTCCTGCTTTTTAATAGCTCCTTTCTTGCCTTCCTGTCTCACAGACTGTTTAATGAGAGTTCCACGTAGTCCCTCTTTGCCATGTATTTCTCTTTTGAAGAATGAGGGTTTTGTTTTACTTTTTTCCTTGTTTTATTTCCCTCCCCCCCCACTTTCTGGCTTCACTGTAGACGTAGAAGGCGTTCAGGAGAGGAGGGATCTTTTGAGAGTTCAGAATTCAACACTTACACAGGGCAGGAACATGTCTGAGTCTTTAGGTACTCAGAGTATTTGCTGTTCTGTGTCTGGCTGACTTTGGGCTGGTGATGGTGCAGTAGTGCTCCAGCACCAGCTTTTCCTGATGGGAGGGAATCTCCTGCTGCACAAAAGAGAATCTGCTGAGAAGAAAATTAACGTAGAAAAAATTGCTTGGGATTGTTGTTGTGGAGTGCCAGATGTCAGTCAGGGCTGAGGGCTGAGCACACCTCCCTGGCACAGCACAGGTCTGGCCTGGATGTGGCCAAGGGAGATCCTGGGTCTGCAGTCCTGGGCTGAGATCCCAATGAGGAAGGAAGTACATCTGCATGTTTAGGCTTGGGTATTTTGACTGCAGAGCCTGGTAAGTATTGTACTCTGGTTTCTGCTTGTTTCAGAAAAGAAACACAAATATAATTCAAGGAAAAAGTGGCCACTGCCAAATGTGTCATGCATTAGGAAACCAAACTCCTGTCACTGAGAGGATTGTAGGTAACTGTTGCTAAGTCCATTAGGGATATTTATAACCTCAGGCTTGATACCCAGGATGTGAAATGAGCCAGAGAGCAACCTGGCAATGGTGTACAGATGAGTTGAATGGTTCCTTGCTGGATAAATACACACTTACCACTTGCAAACATTGCATTGCTTATTTTTTTGCCTGCCTAATATTTATTTCAGCTGTAGAAAAATCAGGCAACTTGTAGTACAGCAAATTTTAAGGATTCTTTTCTTTCTCAAGCTGGAATTTCACTGGTGTCCAGATTTAGGGCTTTCAGAGGTGGTGTTGAGGGACGTGGTTTAGTGGTGGACTCAGAAGTGTTAGGTTAATGGTTGTACCCAATGATTTTAAGAGTGTTTCCCAGCTAGAGGATTTTGTGATGATGTGGGCAGGTGTCACAGAGCTCGGGGAGTTCTTGGAATGCAGCTGGTGGGACTGACCCCATCCTGCACTCCATCACAGGTCAGACTCTGGGCATGGAGCCTCTGGTGGCTCCTGGCTCCTCTCCATCTGCCCTGGGCAGCTCTCCAAGGTGTGCTGGGGGTGCCTGCTCTGGTGCATCACTGGGGTGCCCAGTGATTTCCTTTATAAACTGAAGTTATACACTTGAATTAATTCCTCTCCAGTTAGCTCAGTGCACTGGCCTGGGCTGGGAGGAGGAAGAGGCAAATGCTGAAATAAATGGGTCTGGGAAGAAAGGAGGAGGGAGCAGGAGCAAGCCACTGGGTTCCCTGATGTCATCCTCCCATATCTTAAGTCACAGAATCATGGAATCATGGAATGTCAGGTTGGGAGGGACCTGGAGGATCACCTGCTCCAAGCTCTCTGCTGTTACTGTTTGTCTGAGACGTCTCAGCACCCCCTCCAGCAAAGACTGGAAACACTTCCAGAGTGGGGTAATCCACCTCTTCCCCTGGGAGACGTTTTGAGAAGTTTGCTCTCCTGCTTACATGTTCTTGTACCTTTCTCCCTGTGTCTTTCTGATTTGATTCCCCTCTTACCACTTCTCAGCACACAGGTTTCCTCTACCCAGGGGACCACCATGGGTACTGGCTGCCTCCTTCCTCTGTTCCTGTGCTTCCTGGCAGGAAGGATTCAAACAAAAAGCATTCAACCTGTGGGACACACAGAAGGAATGGTCACTCCTCCTGGATGGCACAGGCCTGGGTGGTGGTGGAGCAGCCCAGCACACTGGGGTCGTGGGTACCCACCTGGAACCTGGAGCTGGGGAAGTGTTTCTGGCTCTGCTCTCCTCCCCTGCTCTGCCCCAGAGCCTGCTCTCTGAAATCAAGTCTGTCTCCTTGCAGTTCATTCCTGAACAGGTTGAGAGTGCTGCTCATAAAATTCCCTTCTCAAAGTGGGGAAGAACTGCAGCTCCTTGGAGAGTTTTAAGAAAATTTTAAACGTGGCAAACCAGTGCTGGTTTTCTCTGACCTCATTCCAACCAATTGGGAGCTATTTAACTTGAAACATTGATCTAGTTAAACTGTTTGGTTTAAAAGTTTAATGGACATTTTCTGTCTCAGGCTGTATTTCCTGCTAGGGCTGTGAATTAGTTCTTCTCCCAGGTATGGGAATACCAGGAAACTTTCTCTGTAGTTGTTCATTTTTCAGCCACCTAGGGTAATATGATTTTTGGTAAGTCATACTGAATTAAAGTGCATTATTTAGTCCACACAATGTTGATAAAAAATTTCTTCAATAATATTTTTGATGTAAAAATTCATTATATGTTTTAAGGTATCTTTGGGCCATCCTGTCCATTGATATTTCATAATTTCCTCAATTCTGTAATTACTTTCCGTAGATTTGCACAGAAGTACAAAAGGAGCCTATGTCTATTGTAGATCCTTTCCACCATAAATCATATACCCAAAAAATGAATCTGGCAACAGTTGGTAAGAAAGAAAAGTCAAGATGCAGGTTCTGATAACAGGCAGAGTCATTTTACATCTTTGTATTTAAATGGTATTTTTGTCTTTTTGTTTTTCTAGTGGCAAGGAGTAGGAACAGAAAATTGGGCTGAAATCTGTGGGGATTTAAAAAATTATTTCTCTGCATTATTGTTTCCACATACAGTGGATTTTTTTCACTTAAATGCAAATTTTGTTGCAAAAATTCTCCCTCCAAGGAGAGGATATGCTCATGGACTGGGAGCTGTGATGCTTCTGTTCCTGGAGGGCACAGGATTCTGAGGAACCAGTTTGTATAAATTCTGTGGTGTCTGCTGGCTTCCCTTGAACCTCACCCATGGATCCACTTCTGCTGTAGCTGCTTCAGTCACTGAGGGATCCTGACTTGTCCTTTTCTTGTCTGCAAATGGTTGTTGTATTAACTATTGATGGAAAATGCTGGACATGTTTATGAAAAAGGAAACCCAATGTTTGCTGGCAGATAAGGCAGATACTATCTGCAGCTGAAGTATTTCACTCCTGACTCTAAATCTTCTGAAAATAGTGTCAGGAGTTCTGTTATTCTGCATTAGCTGGGGCACCCTGAGTTTGACACTGGACTAACTGAACAAATGCAGCTGTGCAGAGTTTTCAGACTGCTTTTAGGAAGTATTCTCACAGTGTTTCTGCATCTCTGGCTCATACCAGTGCCACCACACAAGATAGCTGTGTGAGGTTACTTATGTTTTAGATGTTATAGGTGGTGTGTTCTGTCTGCTCAGCAGTAAGATGCATGCTTAATGAACTTCAGGAAAGCTGCTACTGATTCCTGTCCTGAGGAGTAGATGCTTTTCTTTTTTTAAAAAATATGCTCTTTGCAATTACTTCAGCTAAGAAATGCATATTACTTTCTTACCAGTATTTCTGTGCATTACAACTGAGATGAATTTGTTGCCATCGTTTTTTCCTGCTCCTGACCCAGTGTATGCATAATTTTAAGCACCTGAGTAGTTTCATTCAGATCAACCCAAGTATGAGCTTTAGTCAGCTGCTTTCCTGGACTGAGGGGTATACCTTCTTCATCTGTACTTGTGCTCAGGTTGGACTGTGCCAGCAGTCCAGTTGAAGGTTGGAGGGAAATGGGACACGTTGCCTGGAATGGCCTTTTAGTCAGCTTGAATAAATATTGCCCTTGCCTGGGTCTCTCTGTGGCCTGATGTCTCCCCCATTCAGTAGGACTGAAGATCAGTCTGAGGTTCCTCTCTTGAGCTGCTCTGTCCTCACCCACACTGACTGCACACTTTCATTTATGATTTCTTCCTCTGTGAGCACTTGACACGAATTCAGATTTATGCCTCATCTCAAATTTTATGTAGAGACTTAAAATGAAGTATTGTGAGGAGCCCAGAGCTGGAAGGGACTGCCTAGGTGTTGAGTCCATGGTCATTTGCTGCTGAGGACACCAGGCACCACACCAGCCTTTTTGTCTCAAAAGCTGGAAGTTTTTTTGTTCCTCGTGCTGGAATTGGAGGGTTGTGCAAAAAACTCGTGGGTCTAATGGTGAGGCATGTCCATGGCCAGATTATATTCCTTGGCTCTTCTGCCAGTGTTGGGCTTTAACTTAAATAGCTCTTCTCTGTGATTTAAATGAAGCCATAGATAGGGATGTAAAAGCTCAGTGCATCAGAACACTGTCAGCATTATATAACTTTCTGAATTCATGATCTGAAGCTTAATACATTTCTTCAGTGACTAAGTATTCTTGTTTTTTCCTTTTATAGCTTTACATGTGGTACACATGAAGATGAGGCTGAGAACGCGGAAAGCTTCTCAGCAATCCACTCAGATCCACACACAACGTGCTCTGAGGGCCAAGAGGAAACATTCAGAGGTGGAAGAAACCTTACCTGGTGGTGGGGGAAAACCCCAGAAAAATGAGAGTGGCTTGTTGTCTTCAATCAAAAAATTCATTAAAGGGAGCACACCCAAGGTATGGCATCAGGGGCTGCTGCTCTGGTTTGTTGCTGGAGTCACATTCAGGTCAATTTGATTTGAAACCCTTTCTGTTAGCACTAAATAAGCATGTGCAGTGTGGTAGAAACAAAATGTTCTTGTGAAGAATTGGAAGGCAAGAATCACATGTGGTGGCTGTGTCAGGTACAAGTTACCCTGAAAAGCAGGGTTTCAGATCCTAGGGGATTCCTATTTCAGACAATCCAATAAATCACAGGATTTATTGCCTCAGTATTTCTTTCTAAAAGTGTTGAGTAATACATTTGGTAGATTTTAATTTCTGATTTAAAGTTCTGGCTTCTTGAATCTGGGAATTACCAGTGGTGGCAACCAAGAGAAGCAAGTCTGTAAGCAAAACTTGCTGAATATTTTTAGCATTTTTATCCAGAATTGCTTAGGAGTCTACACTGGAGGTCAAACCTCACAGGTTCAACTATGATGAAACTGCTGTGACTGCCCAGTGTATTCCTGCAGTGAACACTGCCCCCCTTAGTGGATCAAACCCAGACATTGTCAGGGCTAAACCACTACATCTCACCTGTCTTGATGCAGACAGAAACCTGAACTCATCTTCACATGTTAAAACCTGTTGCATGTACCTTTTGAGGGTGAATTATAGATATAGGTTGCTTTGCTCTCTGAATTTCAATTGCTTCAAAAGCCTGTGGGTTTTTTCCTGTAAAGGTAAGGGAGTTAAAAAAAAACCCAACAACTTCATTCAGTCCCAGCAGTCCAGATGCTGATATTATGTAGCTGTAAATTAAAAAAAATAGCCAAGAAGTAATAACAAGAAAGTAGCCTAGAAGACACAACTTTGTTAAAGTGTATCCCAGGATAGCTGTATGATAAATAACAATTATATCACTTCTTTGGGTTTTAAACTGGGCGTTGAAAGGACAATTCAGTAACAAGCTGAAGCTGAAATAATTGTAATAATTAAAGGTGTATTCTCAAATTGCCAAAAAGATTGTGCCCATTTGTTTCATGGCAAGTGTTAATTATCCATCATACCTCGAGGTACCACCAAAGAAATAGTTTAGTAAAAATAAAAGGTTAAATCTGCTCACATTTTGTTTTTTCATTAAACCTGGACAAGGAATGCATTTTATATTCAGCATCTGTACTGTAGCTCAGTAGTGCAACATTTTGGCTGCACAACCACTGCAACAAAGCACTGCATTCTGACCAAAACATTTTATGTTGGATTTTGAAGATAAGGGAAATATGTCTGGTTGTCCTTTTCTTTGAGGTTTTGTTAACTTTCTCTTTTCCCCTCATCCTCTCCCAGATCTTTGGATTACAGTTCAGTATTTTTTTTTCTTGACAGGTTTTTAATATAAAACGTCCACATTTTTTTCCTGTTTCCTTTCCTGTCCTCTCCTGTGCCTGTAGCAGGACTTGGAGTGGTTCCAGTGGCATTAGCATGGCATGATATTGATACTGCTGGGCTATCTTCCAGAGTGCTAATGACTTAACCAAGTAGTCTTGTGGCTGCCATGGAAACGTTAGAACTCTCTGAGTGTGTTCAACTTGCCCAGAAGTTTGCTGATGGGTCTGCTGAAATCTAAATCACCACTGGGGCTGTATGGATTTACAGCAATAAGTGTCTTTGTAGCCAATGTATATTGACACTTCCAGTCACAGCCATAGGTCCTTTGTGTGCTGTTTTGAAGATGTCTTATTAGAAATACTCTTTAAACAAAACCTGGAGAAAACTTGCAGGTATTTTATTTAGAAAAGCCAGAGACTAAAATGTGGTTTTCAAATGTGGATCTTGAGGTGCTTTGCTGCCTCCCTGCTCCTGTGGAGGTCAGCAGTGGTATGGAGTGTGCAGTACAAACTTCTGTACAAACTCATGAGCACACAAACCATTTTTTCTTTTTAAAGGTGTGAAACTGCTGCTCCAGCAAGGTGATACTCTAATTTTAAAATTTGAATTTTAATTAACTTTTATGTGGTCTGTGGCCTTGTTATTTATTTTTATATTTGTTTTGGTTTATTTTGAATTGTCCCAGACCTCACATTTCAAGGTGTTCTGTATGGCCACCCCTTAGATTTTAGATTGCTGGTTTGTGAAGTTGCAGTAAGTGCTTTGGGGGAAAAAGGGGAAGCAACCTGTCTTAAACACCTGTGCCTACGTGTATACTCATCTGCAGAAAATGGGCAGAAATGCTTGGGTTTCTGTCCTTTTTGTCAGTGCCACAGGGGACAGCAGTCACCTCAAGGTAAGAGTCAATGGTCCTGACCTTTGCTTACACCACTTGTAACCACTGAGACCTGGGCTGACACAGCCTGAGCAGCAGCACATTCTGCACTTACACACAACTTAGGAAGCTGCTGTATGTGTGGAGCATGGTGGAGAATTCAGTACTGGATTCTGTCGTGCAGCTTCCTTCTTGTGTCCTTAACAGGAAGAGAAATCAAGTCTGAGATGATTTTTGTTGCCTTGTCTCTACATTCCCCAAACTGCAAAGCACTTAAATATTCATGAAGTGACTGTCCAGTGAAATAGTAATGAAAGACACTTCTTCTGCAGAAACTCCAAGCACCGTTTTCTTTCCTGATACTTTCTACTTACCTTGGGCTGTGTCAGTTTAAATGAGTTGAAGATTCCAGCTGGGCAGATCCATGGGGCACAGTTTGCATCTGGAGGCAGAACAACACACCAATCCTCAGTGGAACTTCCTCTGGCAGCTCATGTGTTCCAGTAGCATTCAGTGGAGAAAAGAGGCAATTCAGTAATGTTTCTTTTTCCCCCTTTTCTGTTTTAAGGAAGAAAGAGAAAATCCTGCAAAAAGAAGTAGAATTGAACGGGATATAGATAACAACTTGATCACATCCACCCCTCAGACAGGAGAGAAGCCCAACAAACAGATCTCCCGAGTGCGGCGGAAAAGTCAGATGAATGGAGGTTGGTGACTTCCACTCCTCTTCCTGCCCTGAGTGGTGACCCCACAGCCTCCCAGCTGCTCACTGGTGTCACACATTTCTGCAGGGGTGGAGGCTCCTAGGGGTTTTGTGGCTGACCTGACTGAGAGCAAGGCTGGGCTGGTGGTAGCAAAATGAGAGTGTAAGCAGCAGTTAGAGCATCACTGCTCAGACTCTTCCTTGTATCTTCATAAGAACAATTTGGAGATGTGATCATCACCAGCTATTTTGGTACTATTTTAATTTTTACAATTATTATTCTAAAATGCCAGTGATAATTGAATTAGATCTTTTCCCATTTTCTCATTAAAAAAAATTAAATATGGCTTCTCAGCTCTCAGCTGACAAAGGTTCTCAGCTCATGTGCACAAAACACATTTGCTTCCTTCCATGTAGACAGATATCTCAAAGACTTGTTCCTGTGAACTAAGTAACTTCTCTTTCACTTTGGTCCCAGACCAAAGACCTTTATAGAAAAATTGTTAGGCATTAGGTTTTGTAACAGGAAGATTTATTTAATTGTGTCCTTTGTCACGTGTGATACCAGCTAAAACTCATTTTACTTTCTAATTGTATTAATGCATATATCTGTGTGTGTATATATGTGGAGAATAATTAGCTGTGGACTTGCTCTTGTGAAGGCTGGAGGTTCAGCTGCTGGAGTTCTGCTGCCACTTGCTCTTCTTTCCATCTCATGGATTCCCACTGACAGCTGGCATTTCATTTTCATATTGATACTAAACTGATAGCTTTTTTAAAAATTATTGACTACTTAAGCTCATTTTCTTGCCAACTAAGGGGAACCACGAGCAAGAGGGATCTTTTCTGTAGTGAAAATAATGGCAATAAAAGTGAGGGTGCAGCTGTGGGAACAGAAGCATGGTACTGCACTTCTTACCTTTCCTTTTACAGAAGCTGGAAGTTACGAAATGACAAACCAACACGTAAAGCAAAATGGAAAATTAGAAGATAATCCTTCCACTGGCAGCCCCCCACGAACTACATTACTGGGAACTATATTTTCTCCTGTTTTCAATTTTTTTTCACCAGCAAATAAAAATGGTGAGTATTATTTTAAAAGCCAATAGTGTTAAAGCCAAGAATGATAGATTTATTTGTTCTTAGAAGAAGCTGGTTTTAGCAGCAGCCCACTTTTCATTCTGATTTACAGTCTGAGTGCTACAATGACCAAATGAAGGTCTCCTTAATTCTTAGAAAGGTTGGTCATTAATCAAAAAGCAAAAAGTTTATATGCATTGTAACATTTTTTATAGCTGTAAGTAGCTAGTGGTGTGTCTCATATCTTACACTTAATAAATAAGATTACTGTGAAGTTCTTTGTCCCAGACATAAAGGTGTTTGTCATTGCCTTAATTTTGGTTCTTACTTTTGTAAAGTGAAACAAATGCAGTAATCTTAAATTATTCTGGAACTTTATTGTGTGGTTAATAATGACAGTGTTGTGATAGGTAATTCAGCCTAGAGATAATGACTGTGAGTGTACTGGAATCTTAATTCAGGAACATCAGGATCAGATTCCCCAGGACAAGCTGTTGAAGCTGAAGAAATAGTCAAACAGCTTGATATGGAACAGGTAGATGAGATTACTACCAGTACTGCAACATCAACCAACGGAGCAGCTTACAGCAGCCAGGCAGTGCAGGTCAGGTCTGCTGTCAACAATGGCTTGGAGGAGGTGGAGGAAACAACTGACCGGGACCTGCCACCCCTCACAGGTAAGGACACATGCTGGCCTGGGGCTCAGCAGGGCAGGTGGGATGTGATTTGGACTCTCAGGGAAATCCTAGCACCTGCATTTTCTGTAATTTAGTGTTTCACATTTGCCTGGGGCACACAAACAGTATTAATATTGATTTTTATGTTCAGTGGGCAAACCTGTTTGATGCACCACAGACACAGTTTTGGCAAGGCTCATTTGTTGCTGCTGTAACTCAGTTGGCCTCATAACCCTTCTTCAAATGAAAACAAAGATTCCAGAGGAAAGACTTCTTTATTAATATTGAACCCTCCCACCTTCATACTAAGGTTGCACTCCCTAGACTTGCTGATCATGAAAGAGAAATTTGCAGCAGTTTGATACCTGACAGCATGGTGAGGTGAATGAGGGACATCTAGATCCTACATGAATTTTCCATGTTTTCTTCTCAAGATTCATCATGCATCTTTTTTGACAAAAGTTGTATCCACACAATTCAGCTTCTCCTCCTGGTGTATGGCCAGCATCAGCTTCTTAACAGTTATCTAAGTCCTCCTCAAAATGTTGATACTGAAGTAGTGCTGAGGT
Source organism: Florisuga fusca (assembly GCA_038090715.1). Taxonomy (NCBI): domain Eukaryota; kingdom Metazoa; phylum Chordata; class Aves; order Apodiformes; family Trochilidae; genus Florisuga; species Florisuga fusca. The sequence goes on from JAAWXA010000037.1 coordinate 640,852, forward strand.
TTTTGAGGACTCCTTCCAAGGAAACAAGTTTAACCTGAGTAGAGGGGCTGCAGTGGCATCCAGACCTTCTGCTCTGCTCTGTTGCATTGTTCCAGAAGGGCCCCTCACCCAGGAGGTGGGAGGGAGCTTCCTAGAACAGAAGATGCATCCAGGTGGCTCCCATCCTCAGGCATGGTCTGGATGCCTTGCTGTGGCACACAGGCACTGCCAGCTTGGCCAGGTCATGACTTGTGGCATCAGGCTCTGGGAGGTGCCTTTCCCAGGAGCTTCCAAAGGAAACACCAGAGGGTGAGGCTGAATTGAGGTTTTTTTCACTCGTTTGCAGCATTCATGTATCAAGTGCAAATTGTCACTTTTAAAAACTGCACTAATAAGACTAGTTCTTTTGGTTTTTTGTTTTATTTTTTTGGGGTCATTTTCGTTGAATTTTAGCACCAGTATCTCCAGACAGTGGCTACTCATCAGCTCATGCAGAAGCCACCTATGAGGAAGACTGGGAAGTCTTTGACCCGTAAGTGCCAATGTTTGTAGTGAAAATATTAAATGGATCAGTTTGGGGGTGAAATAAGACATTTTTGTTTAAGTGGGAACAGTTTTATATTATGGTAATGATTCCAAAAGCTCTTAACTTAAAAAAAAAAGTATATTGATATGGGTTTTTTTAAAAATTTTAAAATACTTGTGCAGCCTTAAATATTTAAGTAGGGCTACAGCATCACCAGTTAAATAATGTATGTACATTTCTACAGCAAAGTCTGTGTTCTTTTCAGATATTATTTCATCAAACATGTTCCACCACTAACAGAAGAACAACTAAACAGGAAGCCAGCTCTTCCACTGAAAACAAGAAGCACACCAGAATTCTCATTAGTTTTAGATTTGGTAAATATCTTTATAAACACACAATAAAAGCAGGGGTTATATAGCTTTTTATTTATTTTGTTTGTTGCTGAAATCAGTAATGTTTGTAAAGTAAAGGACTTGTTGAATATTGTGTAATTTTCACAGTACTTTTAGTTAAAGATAATCCACATTTTAAAAAAAGATACAGTGGCAAGAATAGAATGCTGGCTGTATTTGTTGAATACTTAACAAGAAAAAAACAAAGGGCATTACAGTTTTTATTGTTTCAAAGAGCTATCTGTCCTCATAAAGTTTCCCTAAATCAGAAGTAGAACAAAATTATATGTAATAAATAGGAAAATTCTGGTTTGTAGGTCTTGTGTCAAGATCAGTCAAGAATGTATCTTTTAATTCTTAGAATGTTTTTAGTGAGCACAAAACCACTTAAAAATATTAATAGAAAATATATTTGTCTTCATAATAATTTCTTTCAGTCTCTCTGTTTTGAAAGGTGTTTCAGACCCAGTTCATGGTGGCAGGAGCATTATTTTGTCATGCACAGTATCAGCTGGCATGTCCTCTGGTGGTCATATGAACAGGTGGATTATTCACACTGACAGATGCAGATTTGAACTGAATGACAGGATAGCCTGCAAAATTAAAATACCTTCCTATAATTATTCCCCCAGCTCACAGATCTTAGTGATTTTTTTTGAACTGCAAGAATAATGAAATGCATAATTCATTCTAAGAAATCCTCTTCAATCATGACAGCAGTTGCAGAAAAATAAATTTTCCAGACTAAATAGACCTGCCTTAAAATGAGCAGAAAAATCCAGAATATGACTTCTGTATTCAGCATTCTCTTCAGAGTCTTTTCTGTCTTTTATACCATCTTTTCTGTTTGTTTTTACCAGGATGAAACGTTAGTGCACTGTAGTCTAAATGAATTAGAAGATGCTGCACTCACTTTTCCAGTTCTTTTTCAAGATGTCATTTACCAGGTAATCAGTGCACACAGCAAAAGATGCACCTTTTCCCTTTCCTTTTCCTTTTCCTTTTCCTTTTCCTTTTCCTTTTCCTTTTCCTTTTCCTTTTCCTTTTCCTTTTCCTTTTCCTTTTCCTTTTCCTTCTCCTTCTCCTTCTCCTTCTCCTTCTCCTTCTCCTTCTCCTTCTCCTTCTCCTTCTCCTTCTCCTTCTCTCTTCTTTTCTTTTCTTTAAGGTACAGATCCTTACTGTGTCTGTGTGTTACCCTCTTGTTTGAAGAGCAGCTGTAAGTGTCTGGGATGCAAACTGCAGCTGTCAGAGTTTTTCAGGGTGGTCAATCCTTATTAGAAATATTGTGGAGCAGGTTATTGCCTCCACAGAGCGGTGATGTTGGTCCCTGATCCCTGCTGTAGCCCTTCCTTGCCAGGAGGGTGTGAGTGCTCTTAGCAGAGCAGCAGCAGCATCCTTTCTCCTTGCCAGCAGGTGGAGGCAGGGACACTGAAAGCTTCATTTCCAGTGGCACTTCCCAGATGCAGCTTCTCACACACTCATCTTGCAGCCAAGGAGGAGCCAATCCACATCACTCGATTGTTTCTTTTTGTACAGAAGACAAAAGGCAGATGTTTTCACTCCATTCTCCAGTTGAAATGCATCTTCACAAATCTTATCACATAATAATTCCCTTTGATCTTGGTGGTCCTTGGAAGATGCTCTGGAAATCCATGGGTCAGCTGCAGGGTACTGGGTGAAGTGTTACATGTGTTCACCTTACTGTGGTCAACAGGGACTTGGATGCTTCACTTTGCTGCTGCAGTGGAATGAGACAAACAGTGCTTGTGAATTCACAACACTCCCTTCTCTTCCTGGCTATTTTAGTGACTCTTTGCTCAAATCTGGACATTGTGCCACAGGACTGGAGTAGTGCTTGGTACATGTCCTCACCCTGCCCTGCTGCTGGGCTCTTGTCCTCAAGCTGCCTCTGTGTGAGCCCAGGGCTTGTGTTGGGAGGTGAATCCCAGAGAGGCAGAAGTCTCCTGACTTGGTATCTCTTCTCGTGACTCTGCAGACTTTTGCAGGGAATAATTTCTGCATGTTTGCAGTTCTGTGCCAGTGGAATTTGAATTTATGGAAATTTGGAAACAGATAAAGCTGCTTTTTTTTTTTTTTTTTTTTTTTTTAAGGAGATTATTTAGTTTAAGTGCTGGCACACATTATCTAGTAATTGAGATGGTGCTGCCCAGCTGGTGAAAGCTGATTCCAAATGTTTAGTCAAAGCAACCTGTTTCATTTTTCCTATAGAGATTGTTCAACTGTTTATATTTTAATTTAAATTATTTCTAATTCCATCAGATTTCCCAGTAAAATTTTAAAGCCTAATTTTATCATCTTACACTGTCACCTGCAGCTGCTTTGGCTGCAAGCTGATTTAATAATTTTTAACTGAGTTATTATTTCCTAGGGAGTTAATATTTGCTGCTTATTTATAATGTTCATTTTGACCTAATCTTTACAAAGTGATCCTTAGTAGTGCAGGTGGCAGCTGCAGAATTTTGGGTCTTTAACACAGTCCCTCTCTGCCTCAGGTCTATGTCCGGTTAAGGCCGTTCTTCCGAGAATTCCTGGAACGTATGTCTCAGATTTATGAGGTAAAAACCATTAGATACTACCTTTGAATTTATTTTTTAAATGATGCTTCTATGCTTGTATCTAAAATACTTACTTTTTCCCCTTTAATCCATAGATCATTCTTTTTACTGCTTCTAAGAAGGTGTATGCAGACAAGTTATTGAACATACTAGACCCCAAAAAGCAACTGGTCAGGTAAAACCAGACAATTGTGAACATACCTGTTGTAAGCAAACTAACCACTGTTTCCTATCAAGTGTGGCTGTTGTGGACTGTTGCATGCAAATGTTGAAACCAGAGAGGGTTTCCTCAGGGATTCACCTGATGTGGGCTGTCCTGAGTGGGGAGCTGCCTGCTGAGAGTCAGAGCTGTGTAAAACCTGTGCCTGGGGCATCACTGGCAAAGCACTTCTCTGCACCGATTTATTGTAATACTCCTCAGTGAAAACTTAGTTCTCTTTACACATACAATAATGTCACCATTTGGGCTGAGGCAGGGGTTGGATCCCTTGTTTTCACGTGGCAGTTCAGGCACGTTGTAACTCATTTTACTCAAGACTGTAAGGATACACACTGTTCACCACTTTTCATCCAGAACAGTTTATCTTATTGCTTGTTTTGTGTGGCATGCATCCTCATTCACTTTTGGTAGACTTGCCTTGTTTTGAACAGGCAAACAAAACTTGATTTTCAAAGACTTTCAGTCACTGGAATATCTGAGCCCAGAGGAATCAGGCAGAAAATGGGACACACAAGCAAGGGTACAATATACAATATTTGCACTAAGAGAAAATTACTCTTAAGTGTGCACCCATAGGGTTAAAAAGGTTTCTCCAAGAACCTGATACATATGATTCAGGACTGCAGTTAGAACTGTTAGGAACAGGAAAAAGACAATAAAATGTACAGCCAAACAGTATTCTAAGAATTTGCAGAAGGATTCATGTGATGCATGAATTTAGTTGTGATTCATGTGCCACTGAAAAGCTGACATCAAGGCATGATCAGTTTTGACATTAGCCTGAAGGTAACTTGTCAGGCCCTCCACACATGTGACTCACAGTCTATATATAAATTCATTTGCTGCCGAGGCATCAGCTTATTTTCCTCCATAGCAACACCAGGAGCTCAACCCCTTTATAAAATCAAGCACACTGTGCACAGCTTCCACAAACTTCATTTAAAAATATAAGCAGCCTCAAAGAAACAGCACCATAAAACACCTGTGTAAAACTCAGAGTCTGTCTGCTTGGCAGTGTGTTTTTAAATCCTAATTATGTTGATATTCCATGAAATTTCAGTTTCACTCCTGGTATTTTTTTAATCTGAGTAATTTCCAGTTCACCCATCCATTTGCTCTTTCTCCTGTAATAAATTAAAAGGCAGTAGACTAATTGGAAAGGAAGAACTTGATGGAATGTTTTGGCCTCGAGGCTTTTTTGAGCTCTAATAGCAGAAATAGGTTAATTGCAAACAGAGGTAACATGAAAAAGAAAATATTTCCTCTGATGCATTGTGTTCTGGCATGCAGTGGCAGGGGGAGGCTGAGTGCTGTAATGGTTGGAACAAAACAAAGGAAGAGCAAAACCCAGTAAATTGGCTCCTGTGCAAAACTCATCTGTGATCCTGGGGCCTTGCAAACACGTTTGATTATTTTGGGTTCCTGTGTCAATCCATCTGCAGAAATGGTTAGAAAGCAAGATGTAACAAGTAGTCCTTACATCTGAATTGAGCTTTTCTGTTTAAATACAGACAGAACTGAGTTTATATAAAATCACCCTGACTGGTAACTCTACCAGTAAAAAGCTTAAGAGCAAATGGGAAAAAAAGGAAGCAGCTGTTTAAATGGAGCTTTAATAGATCAGAAGAATTAAAGACTGGGCAGCATTTGGCAAAGTTCACCCTTCTTTTCCCCTGTGCAGTGTAGATGGAGCCATTTGTCTCATTAATCAGGATCTCACTTCGTTCACAGGCATCGACTTTTCCGTGAGCATTGTGTTTGTGTACAAGGAAATTACATCAAGGATTTAAACATTCTTGGTAGAGACCTTTCAAAAACCATCATAATCGACAACTCACCACAAGCCTTTGCTTACCAGGTAAGGATGTGGCTGGCAGCAGCCTGCAGGTCTGGCAACAACCCTGCTCAGGGAGCACCTTGAAACAAGTCCCTGGTTCAGTGTACAAACCAAACTGCAACGGGTCACTGGGGCTTCTTGCTTTTACTGCCATGAAGAGCTGATCAGCTGCAAACTGAGTGGCTTTGCACAGGAAGTATGGAAACTTCTGTTGTGAGGTGTGCAATGGAGGGAGGTATTTTGGGTGTGAATTTAAAACAATCTATAGAGGAAAAATGCATGTTAATAAACTCTAACTTGGAAACATGTTCCCCAAAAGTGCTGTTTCACAAGTCATGTTTCTAGATAAGTATAAATCACGAGTTGAGGGTTTATTTTTGTTTGCTTTAGCTTTCAAATGGAATTCCTATAGAGAGCTGGTTCATGGATAAAAATGACAATGAACTCCTAAAACTGATTCCATTTCTGGAGAAACTTGTAGAACTGGTAAGTGTTGTTTTTATTTGGCTCCCCTGTTCTGTAACCCCCCCAGTAAGTTAGTTAGCTCCTTTAAGTACTTTCATGTATTTTAAGGTTTATTTTTTTGAGTCAGTGATATTTAGACTCCAAAAATCATGTATGTCTCTCTGGAAAGGATACTCTGGGCAGGAATTCAAGTATGCATAAGGGCTTATTTACATAGTAAAAGACAGAATGTCATTATTTCTAGCTGTGCTTTTGATCAAAAAATGGAGAACTGTAACATCAGTTATAATGAAATGGAGAATCTGCAGGCATCTAGATGAAATAATGCCTACTGCTGGCTGTGAGGGGTGTCTTTATTCTTCAAGTGCAAATAAATTACTCCCAAACTGTGAATGTTAGGCAGTTATTTCTAAGTCTCTTGTAATTACAGATAGTCATGGCTTACATTTTGTCATAAGAAAATAGTGGTGTTGGAAAAGAGAGCCTGGAGTCTGCTGAAGTCTGATTTACAGATGTGGTGGTTCTCCTAAAATCAGCACCTTTTTGCTGTTTTTTTTCCTTGCAGAACGAAGATGTCCGACCTCACATCAGAGACAGATTTCGCTTGCATGACTTGCTACCCCCTGACTAAAGCCTTTGGTCTCATTGCTGAAGGGGGAGAAAATGCAGGACCCTTTTGGACTAAAACAAAACATTGCCATTACTGTTGAAATTTTGCATTTTTGTACCCCGTCTTGCTTTTCTTATCTTTGGTGCCCAACAATAATCAAGGGTTACAGGAAGAGACTTTCTCTATCTGAGGTGGAATACATTCAGTACAACGCAGTGGGTAGGCTAGAACAGAAGAGTCTTTAGAACTAGTGCAACTCCAACCAAGTTTTTTTATGTACAGGACATCTGCAGTTTATAAAGAATTCTGTTTCTGCCACCAGCAGTTTGACCTGTAGAAACACAGGATTTTATGATATAACAGAGATTGAAAATGGACTCTGATTTTCTCTCTGTTCGGTGCTCTAAGTGGGTTTGTAGCCACTTTTCTGTTACTTTTAAGATTCTCATTTCAACAGGAATGGCCAGTAAAAGTTGTTTTATTTTTCCTGTTAAGGTTTATAACCTTTTTACATCTTTGACCTGTATTAGATTAGAATTTCATTATGCATTCCTTTTAGTTGAGGCGCTTCATAGTTTTTCTGGAAATAGCCAAATTTTCTTAGTTTTTTATTAAACAGTTGGATGGCCGTTTTCCTGCTTCGTCTGCCTGCATACTGTATATTTGTTTAAAAATATTCTCTAGTTTTAGTCCATGTAAGTTTCATTTAGAAAGAAAAAAAACCCCTGCATTTATATTTTCTTTCTGTAATATTCTACTGTAGTTGAAATCTTTTCAAAAAAAAAATCAAGAGACTGGCTAGATAAGAAGAATATAAGAATTACTAATATTCAGAATATTTCAAACCATTGTGATGGCACGTGCTCGGGACAGTGGCACAAACAACTGATGGACAAGGAATACCTCAGACTGTGCTGTGCATGCAGATCTTGGAAGGAGAGAGAAGTAGTTTGCTCACCTCCTAGGTTCCAGGCAATTCAGTTACTGCTGCCTTCTGTGTCCTCCAAGACTGAAGTATTCCGCAGAGAGGTGGCTCAGTGTTTGCAGGGGGCTGGCAGGGGCTGGGGGGCACCCCTGGTTACAGCCAGCCCCAGAGAGGGGGTGGCAGTGAGGGGCAGGGGGGGTGCACAGTGCTGGGGGGCAGCACACTCCAGGCCAGGGTGCAGTCTGTGCTATCACAGTGGTTTCCATGCCACGTGGAAATAGTCTCTCAGCCTTGAGTCTCTAATGCAGCTAGGACAAGAGGTGGATATTTTTATAATGGTGTGTAATCTCCTTTTCCTGGAGGCTTTTTATGGAAGGTATAATTTGTAAAAGTTTGGATGCTTTGCCTCTCGACTGCATTACCACGCCATGGGCTCAGACTGTTTGTGTGTAAAAGATGTCACAGAACGGCACTTTTTCTAAAGAGAAGTTTGCTATTTTGTATGCTTGTTAAGAAAGTACAGTATTGGAAATTAAAGGTGGACAACTGATAATTGAGAAGTATGTCAATTAATTTTTTATGTATATTACCTGTTTACTTGTACAATTTTATTGTACAAATTACATGCAGCTTCATTTTCAAATGAGTCCTTAAAATAAGGAAAATCTTTTTAGGAAAACATTTAATTTTTGTATTTTTGATTTTAAAAGGCATGAGTTATGTCAACTTTTTCCAGTGTATTAATGAAGATTTTAACTTTTCATCAGGTTGAGTGTTTTCTTACTATATTATCTGTTGTGTATGTAGCTAGCACATTGTGTCACTGAACTGTTTAGAAAATTAGCATGTAGAGCAAGCCTGTTTTGTGGAAAATCCTTATTCATTAAAAAAAGAAAAAAAAAATCATCATGGCAGATTTTCTGCAAAAAGTGAAAACATTTGCAATTCAGAATACTGATTTTTTTTGTATTTAAAGAAAGGTATTTTGCTTGCAGGAAAGAAATACTACAGATTCATTTTAATGAGAATCTTTTAAATGTATTTATCTTTAGGGCATCTGGGCATCTTTACGCTGTTTGTCTTATGTCTTTATTGAAATAAAATGTACATAACATTACCTTTACACATGCTTCTGCAGACGTGTGACCCCTGTAACCACCCCTTCCTTCCTCTTCTTATGTCCATGAGGTGGTTCTGGAAATATTGATAGATTTGGAAAATGGGCAGCTTGTACTTGAATTGCCACATGGTTTGCCAACTATTTTTTTTTTTTCAGTTGTTCGTTAAAATGTAAATCCAGGTCTGGGATTTTTAATTAGTTGAACAGTGGATCCTTGTTTAATGGGGAATCCTTCCAAATTTCTCCAAGGTATCAACACGACAGAACTGCTTTCCAATTCACTTCAGTCTACCAGCAGGAGATGATTTCTGTTCAGTAGTTCCTGGCTTTTCTCTGAGTGTAGAAGAGATGATCACCTGCTTAAAGAATGTCCTGAGACACGGGGGGCCCTGCCTTTGGCTCAGACCATTTGCAAAGTGCTTTCTTTAGTTAAGGAAACCAAAGCATACACTGCACTTTACAGCTGTATCTGTGTTGTGATGATCAGATCAGTGAGGGGAATCAAAATGTAAATGGAGGGACTGAGTTCTGCAGAGGTGCACAACAAAAATAAGAGACTGCTCAGTAAACATTAAATATTCATATTTTAATGTGCTGCAAGTCTGGTATTTATCATTCTGAACTTTCTTTGCAGAATGACTCTACCTTCTTCAACATGTAAGTCACTTAAAATGTCAAACACTTCTGGCATAAAAGGTCTTTGCGCGAAGCAAAGTTATAATCCATCAGGTTTTATTTCTGTGTTACTTGTCTCAAGGGTGAGACTTGACTGTCTGAGATGAGTCTGGAGGGAACTGAGCACAGCAGAAGGGCACTGGCAGCCAGGGGTGTCTCAGCTTTCTGCATTGCTCCAGGCTTGAATGTAGAACTCTGCAACTTCAGCAACAAGCTTGTAGCTGTGTCGTTTGTTCCAATTTTATGTACTTGTAGAAAAAGCACAACATCCTGTTTCCAAAGTTCTTCATTATTTCACTTGTGGTCTTTTGCTTGATTGTGGTAATAATGTGTGGATTTGACATGTCCATACCTTCTGTTCTAGGTTTAAACATTCTTGACAGCAAAATAATGTCTTCCATGCTTATTTTGACAACACATTTAATTTTATTTTTTCTTTAAGTTGCTGTGTAGCTAAAGTAGTGTTCACCTTGGTGCTTTTGGCTTCCTTTCCACCCTCAATTCCTTTTGCCTTCCATCTGTGCAGGAAGACATTTTTTCATTTCTTTTTGAGATCTTTCAGATAGCCTGAATGTTGTGAGACCTGGTTAAAAGCTCCCAGCCCAGGAGAGGTGTGAGTGGCAGACATGCTCAGGAGACAGAGCACTCCAGTCCTGGATCAGAGGCTCTGGCACGTGAGTGCTGTGGTGGGCAGGGGCTGGATGGGGGCTGCTGCTGGCAGAGCTGCTGGGCAGTTTGCTCCTGCTCACGGGGAGGAGTGAGTGTCCCCTCAGTCATCTCTCCTCCTCCCTCCCCAATTCAGGCTGTTCCCACACCTGAGTGATGAAAAAGCCCCGTGGGGCAGAGGGACCAGGAAACTCCCGTGGGTGGAAACCTCAGCAGCCCGACAGCCCAGGGCCAGTCTGAAAACTCCTGTGGGAGCAGGGCTTGCTGGTGTGGTGAGGAAACTCTCTGGGGACAGAAATCTGGTGACTCCTCTCAGTAACTCCCCATAGGCCTTGATTTTTTCTCCTGGTTCTGGCATCCTCACAGCATTGCATTGCAAACCATACCCCTCCTTCTTTGTCTGAACCAGGTGGAATCAGCCACGTCCTCTTGGTATGTTGAGGTAGATGATGAGGTTGGTAACTTCACAGTTTGAACAGTAAGGTGAGCCCCTGCCCTGTACCCCAGGGAACTGGGGCTGCTGGGCTGTCCTCCCAGCCCCAAACTGTGCTGTGTTCCACCTGGACAGGGGGAGCAAAGCCAAAATGTGACTGTCAGGGGAACACAGTCCAGAGAGATGGATTAAGAACTTCATGGGGTTCAAGAAGTCAAAGCTGGAAAGTAAACATCCAGATTACAAACTGATGATTCCCAGTGATGTGCTGTCAGCTCGGTTGGGCACCTTTGTCCCGGCGAGTGCCAAAACAAACTCACCACTTTTATATTAAAATAATGTCTTCCTCTGCAAGCAGAGCATCCAGGGAGACAGAATGTTTTTCTGGTGGAAGGACTCCTGTGTAGCTGGGTGGCAGACAACAGGTGGTGCCTCTGGCTGCAGCCATGCCAGCCCCATCTCGTGTGCTGTTAAACCTCTTTGAACCCCTGAGCAAGGAGCAGCAGAAGAGCTGAAGCCATCAGCCACCAGCTCTGGTGAGCACCAGCTGGCAGCACCCTGTCCGTGGCTCTGGCCTCCTGAGAGCAAGGGATGTGGCTCCATTTCCAGGAGATGAATTCCCCTTTCTGGGACACGAGATCCATCACCGCCTCGTCGGTGTCTTCAGGCAAAAAGCTTTTGAGGAGTGATGTTGGAAGGGACTCCAGGATCTCTGCTGTGAATAACACAAAGTTGGAATGTGGAAGAGGAGAGCCTGGGATTGCAGCAGTGCTTCCCAGCCATCCAGACTGACCAGCTGCAGGGATTTCCCTCCTACTCATCCACCCTCTGCTCACGTTCCTCACCCACTCCCTTCTGCCTGATCCAGCCAAAATCCCACCAGGAGCGACAGGAAGAGGAGAAAATGGGATTGTGGTGCCAAGGGCTGCAGGGCTCAGCTCAGCTGGAGCTGCTGGGGGGTGGCAGGTAAGTGAAAGTTCCCAGGAAGACAGTTTTTCTGGGAAAAAGAATCGTCCCGTTACCAGGGTTCAGCTGGAGGAGGACACAGGGTGTGGTGTCACCAAACCCACAGCTCTCCGGGTTTGCACCTTGGGGTCTTGGTACTGTAGATCCTAAAGAAGCTGATAAATGGCTGATGAGCAGTAGCATAGCTCATTTCCTTAGCTAGCAGCCATCATTTTGTGAAAAAATAAAAATAAAATTCATCATAACCCCAGCACGTTTTGGAGCAAGTGTTTTTGTTTGGGAGCACAGAAGGATGGTCTGCTGGGGGTTAACTTGTACAGATTCTGTGAAACATCCCAATTTTGGGTTGTCTTGACCCTGTTCTGCTTTGGTTTTTTGATACTTGTAAAAATGTCATTGTACTGATAAGGCTGAATCTTGTAAAATATAACTGGAAGAGAACTCATGTCCCACAAACTTGTGTTTCTTCTGCAGTTATTTCTAGTGTATAGAATCATAATGTTTTATATTAAATAGTTATGCTCTGGCTACTGGTTTTATGATTTTTAGCTGATACCATTGGAGAGTTTTCTGTAAAGCAAGACACTGGTTATATCAGTTTTTAACCTTAAAAATGCAAGGAAAAGAAATGTGTATGTGGTTTTAAAAACTAAGGACACACTAGAGGCCAAAGGAGAAAAAAAAAAAAAGGTGGTTTATGTACTAAAGCTGTCACAGCAGATGCAGATGGTCTTGCTTTGGGTCTGATTTTCAGTATGTGATACACGTCCCAGTGATTTCTGTTGTAAAATGCCTACATGGCCCAATCTGTCTCGTTTTTATTAATTTCTCTTAAGCAGAAATCTTTAGACTTGGCCACAATCAGAACTGCTCGGTGTCCTGGAAGGCAGATAGATAAAGGAAAAAAAAATCAGACCAGATACGAGGGTAACTCCTAGGTGAATTCCCTGATACTTTAATAGGATTTTCTCCTTAAAAAAAAACAAAACCAAGCAACCGAACAACTCCTTCATTTCCTCCTTTTCCTGTTCATTTCTGTTACACCTTTGTGTCCGTTCTTTAAGGTATTTTCCAAATCAATGCCCAGAAATGAAGTTTCAGCCCAGCAGAGCAGCCAGCCCGGGGCTCACCCTCCGGAGGGCAGTTCCTGGAAGCTCTCGGTTTATCCGGGGTCGGTGTCGATGCCAAAGCCTCCGCAGAGGCTGCGAGGAGTCGGTCCCGGCTGCCCCAGCTCGTTCTGTCCCGGGGAAGGAGGAGCTGGCAGGTTCGGCGCTGACCCAGCGGGACTCCCCGAGCGGCTACCGGGGCTGAGGTGTCCGCCCTCCCCTCACCTCTGCCTCCAGCGGGGCCGTTCCGACCCCCGCACCGCTCCTCCCCTGCTCCCCTCCACCCGGCCGGGCCCCGGGACGGAGCTGGGGGCCCCGGGATTGA